>JAIEZT010000134.1:0-129467 GCA_019594935.1 Periophthalmus modestus
GTCTGTGTCCCTCGTGGTGTCGCTTTGGGTGTGCTGCTCCGGTCAGTATGGGGTCTGGGGCCTTTGGCTAAGGACTGTCCGGGTCCCCAGTGTCGTGACCGGAGCAGGGCTGGTGGTTCATTGCTGGCAGTAAGTTCAGACCTGTTCCGGTGCAGGTTGGACTCCCACCAAAGGCTTGCCCTTTTGTCACTGGTTCTGTTTCATTAAATTTTATGGACAGAATTATCTAGGGGTGCAACCAGGCGCTGGAGGGGGTCCAGTTCACAAATCTCTGCTGTTGTCCTGATGGCTTCATTGAGCCAGCACCTGCAGCAGGCAGGCGGCTGGAATGAGAATCAGGTTCTCCAAAATCTGAGGCCATGGGTCTCGAAGTGGCTCTGGTATCTGTTCAGGATGCCTCCTGGACACCTCCCTAGGGAGGTGTTCCACGTTGGAGGGACTTTGTCTCTCGGTTGGCCTGTTAACCCTTGGGGTACCACCGGAGGAGCTGGAGGGAGTCGCTGCTTAGACTGGTAAACCGGGTCCCAGAAAAGTGGATGAAAATGGATGGATGGAATATGTGAGGTCACTCCAAACTCTGATCATAAACCACCATGGATTACTTCTTTTAAGATCTCATTCCGCAGACATTAATTTGTCATCAGTGTTTGACAAACTTAACACTGTCTACACACAGTTTAACCCACTGCACTTCAGCTTCATAGTTACAATTTATATTTTTTGCTAAAAAAAAAAAAAAATAAAAAAAGACTACAATGGCCACAATGTAAACATAATTAATGAACTTAACATAAAGCCTATGATCTACAAAACATTATATACAGAGAAAACAAGACACACCATGACACTTTTCCCTGTGTGCCATATTTAAATAAATCTCCTGTTCTGTTTTTTTTAGGCAATGACTTAATAATAGTTTGCTTTATACTTTATTTTTCCATTTGATGCACAGAAAAAGGTGCTGTTATTATAAAGTGGTGCCTCATTGTCTGATTTAGGTTATTTGTTTAAAATGTAATTTGAAATGTGATTTTTAACCTTTAGTCCAGTCCACTTTATTTATATATCACCTTTCACCTTTTACTGCACAAACAAACAGCAATAACAAGAATAAAATAACCTCATAACCTTATTTTTTTCTTGGTATTTGGAACCAGCTAAAAACAAGAAGTCTAAGCTTTGTCCAGATGAAGTTCCGCTCTGGTTTGGACATGACCGATCCAAACAACTACAAAAAGATGCTTGCTACAACAGGCAAGTTTCAGTCGTGGCTGTTTTTTGATTGAATATGTGGTTCATCACATATCAAGTAACATGTATTTATTTTTTGTTTCCATTCATTTAGATGGAGGGACATCTCAAAGAAAAAGGGTTTACTGACATGAGTCTTACCATGGAAACTTCACCCTGGAAAAACTGTCACAAAGAAACAAGTTGAAAGTTGCACTGACGTTGTATAATAGTTTTGCAAAGCAAATATCTTTAAATTTTTATTTTATTTATTTATGCTTACTGCTTAAGCACAATTAACATTAATTGGTTTGCATTTAAAAAGAGACATATTATGCTAAATTTACTTCATGTGTTAAAGGTGCATTGCGCAAGTTAAAATGCTCAAAATGAGCATCTCTCATAATACTTAAACCACTGCCTCATGTACAGTATGAGTTTTACCTGTTTCCCCTGTGTCTCGATTCACTCACACAGTCAATTATATTAGAGCAATTTGGGTTTGAAAAACTCGTACTGTCTCTGCGGACGTGATGCAGTGTGCAGTCGGCTCGTTTGCTCTGCCAAAAGTAAATATCACAGGTAAAGCAGTTAGTTATTTTATGGTGACAATGGTTCAAAGTGTGAAGTTATTACAGTTAAAACTGGTGAAGGTGAGAGGTAAAAGATTTAAAAAAAAAAAAAAATTTGGAAACTATAATACAACCAGGACAAAGATAACAGGCCCGAAGTAAAATATCAGTGGGTTAAAAACACACAAAAAAGAGACAAAGTGGGCGACATGAATCAAAAATCCTAAAAATCTGAATATAAAAGGGGAAGCCTCTTTGAAAAAAAATTCTCTGTCCATACAGGGCAGCAGCCTGCCACTACTCCAGCATCAAAACCCTGTGAGTTTGGTTAGTCATTCTCTGGCTTTCTGTCCTTCCGGTGTTTTCTGGGAGCAGTGATGGCGCTCCTTGGTGCACATTAGCGCTGTAGGTCAGGTCTGAGACAGCAGCCCTGAGACAGCAGCCCTGAGCACAAACCTCTGCTGCCTTTTTATTCGGCCTTTGCTCTTGCAGTGTCATTATTTGTGGCATGACACACATTCCTCTGTGTTGTCACAAAATAAAAGACAGCAGACAAAGGCTACAGAGCTGTAAGTTTACATGTCAAAAAGGAGTGGGAAGAAGTAGAATTTATTGAATCCCACCACCTTTCCTAATTACAACTTCAATTTCATATGACAAGTTAAAATTCTATGTATTTGATAATCCAGAGAGAAGAATAACATTGAAATGATCACTTTACGTTGATCAGTGTCATTTCTTTATAAAATCAGATGACGTGCTTCAGTGGGCTCTGGTGAGTCAGAAGGATATGACACAGATGCTCTTCAAGGATAAGGCCCCTGATCGTGGAGGGACAGAGATTTAGCTGAGCACAGACTGATGTCAAAATGTGAACAGGAGCTGAAACAACAGAAGAAAAATGTCCTTTAATGAGACATAGACGAGCCTAATACGAGCTGTTTCAACGTTCCGACTGTCTTCATCGGGGCTTAGGAGTCAAGTCATTTCTTTATATTTCTTCTTAAATATTTTCATGTTTCAACATTGTTTTAAACCTGGGCTCAAGTCATTCCATAGTTTAACACCAGAGAAAGATGCAGAAGATTTCACTGTTGTCCTGAATGTGGGTGTAGGATATTTGTCCACATTGACCCTGAGCTTATGGACACTGCTGCTGATGAAAATGTTTTGTTAAGTTCATTGGTAGAGAGTCCTGCTGTACTTTAAGCATAATTTGAGCTGTTAGTTTTATCAAATAACCAAATTTGTTATTAATTCTTACAGCTTTCTTCGGGATGATTTGTAATATTGTCTGTGTTCTGCTTGTGTTAGTCCTTTTCCAGGCTGTGATCTGCTGACTGTGGATGGCCTGGCACAATGTAAAAACAAGACTAAATGCATAAAAAAACAGTTTCAAAGACACTGAATGAAAGCAAAACAGTGTGCGATAAATAAAAACAACTAAATTAACAGAAACCTCTTTGTCTGTTCTCTGCGTGACTTACATGAGGAAACTGTACGAGCTTAAGGATAGTGCGACAGCCACAAACTCCACTCTGTATCGTGGTATTTCTTCACTTTAGTCATTGGTTCCTTCCCTTCTTCTTGTAAAATTATTGCTCAGGGTAACAAAACCCAATAAGTTTAGTTATATCACAGAATCCAAAAGGGAACTTCAACAAGACCAACAGTGTCATGAGCTCAGGTGCAAACTTTTATCCCATGTGACATTTTTTAAGACTTTATTGAACATGTAAGAAATGTTTCTGGTGCAAGAATCAAAAGAGGAGCAAGAGACTGAAGCATAAAGTCAGAAGGTTTAACGAGTTCCACGCAGGTAAAGTGAACAATGAAGCAACGGACTCTCAAGAAAGGACAGAAGAGAGTCCTGAGATGTGCATGTTGACAGCTTTTACAGTGTCTTTCAATATATGTGTGTGGCGGATTTTCTTCCTGTTTGCATGCCGTTACACTTTGAGAAATGTCAGGCAAAGTTGTACAAGGTGACTGTTTTATAACCCTCTCAAAGTGGGGGTCACACACTCTTTAGTGAGAGGGGCGACAGATAAGAAGTGGCTTTAACCAAAAGACCAGAACATCGGTGTTATCTTATTGCCCACACGTCCTCATAAACCCCGACGCTGCATCTGATGTACTGCTGCAGTGCTAGAAAAAAAACCTTACAGACAGGAGAGCTACAGCATGGACCAGGACCTGCCAGGATCCTCCCTTCTGCCGTTGTCTCCCGTCTGTGTCATCTGTTTCTCCTCCCACCTGGGCGTCGGCTCACCTGATCTGACGGCTGGCACACGTGGATGCAGTTTTCCTCATTACCTGCAGTGCAAGAGCCTGGTTTTTCATTCACTCCTCTTTTCTTTATTGTCAGGCACCATGTACAAATTGATTAATCTGTCGTAAATTCTGGAGGAACCACAAATACAGACTCGGGAAAACAGTTCAACAGAATTTATTAACAATACGAAATGTGAAAGGTAGTTGTCGGTGGTGGTTTGGGTACAGGACGAGGTGAGCTGGGGTCGGAGGCTGTGGTGCAGGAATAGTCCAAGGAGCAAAAACACGAGGATACACTGATGAAAAAAACGGAGCATGACATGAAGGAAAACTTGTGGATTTATCAGAAAATGACAAGACGATCTGGCCCCAAGTGTCAGGTCCTCAGTCCTTTTATCCAAACAGGTGCAGCTTGATCAGAAGCAGGTGGTGGAGGTGGTGGGTCAGAGTCTCCGCCCAGATCCAGGCACAGACACAGAAGGGAGGGGGAAGACAGCACAGAACACACAAAAAACCCAAATCCTAACATAATCTTACAAAAGAAAAGATGATTTGTACCAGATTTAGGTACTGCTACTTTTCAGGTGAACACAGTTGGATTATTAATAATTTGAAAATAAGTAAAATATCTAAATAGCTTAAATTTGAATACAAAATTAACCTGTCCTAACTGAACATTTTGGTTTTATTTAGGATGTTACAGTGGTGATAACAAAGGGGTTTTTTTTATTGCGCGCCTTTACTTCCTTTTTACAGCGCACCGTCCTTATTTTATGTTGGCTGGTTCACCATAGTCATTTTCCTTTGTTACTTCATTTTTTTGGTTGGGCACAGAGCCTGGTAAAGGTCTTTTCAGTTTTGACAAGAAACCAAAGCCATAAAAATAAAAAGCTGCTTGAACCATTACCCGTTTTCCTGTGTCCTTTCGTAAATATGTTTGATTCCTCTGGGTCGTAACAGGAAGCTTCCTCCCCGTCTCCTCACCTTTTTTACTGCCTGCCTTTCCCCTTCCTGTCCCCTACCTGCACCTCCGGCCTGATACTTACCACATTTACCTGATAACTCTCCTGGACAATAAACACAGTTGAACTACTTACCAGTTGTGTGCTGCTTCTGGGTCCTAAGTAAAACCGAGACACATCCTTCTAAATCCAGGGAAAATCTGCAGATTGAACAGAGGGAACAACAAACCTGCGCAGATTTAAACTCAGTCCTTGTTATATTTTTACTCATATAGCAATAAAAATGGTTACTTTCAGAACAGGCGGTGTCCATACAGGCAAATCACGGCATCATCTTGTTTGTATTGTAAATAGTTATGAAACATTATTTCCCTGTCTGGGCCTCCACAGATGACCCAGAGCAAGTCTAGGTTTCTTCAAGCAGACAGAGGGTTAATATTGTCATGCTGGGTGGATGGGACTCAAATGTGGCACAAGGAAACGCCCAACTCAAGAAGTGCCAAAAACAGGTTTATTTAACAAACAGAAGAGAAACAAAGCCTGCACGTCCTCTACAAGAAACTCGAGAACAAACTGAGGCAACACAAGGCGAGACAGACCACACAGACAAGGGCCGTGTCCCAATTCGCCAAATCCACAGTTCGATGTACGGTGGAAGTGCGGGTCGAGAAGTACGGTTCGGTGGAGAATGGTAGTTCTCAGTGTAGCCGCCATCTTGTCGAAATGGGACAGTCCTACACCACAGACCGCACTTCCACCACTGTCTTTGCGCGTACATTACATAACTTACATTACGCCTATTAAACATGACGCTGGTGACTAATAAACTTACGGTTCTGACTAATGAGCTGCTCGGCTTTTGTGTTTCACGAAATGTGTAAAAATGAATCCTCAAATAATCACTTTTTTCTGGTTCTTTTCTCTTTATTTATTAGAGGAGGCAGGATGTCGTCGTCGCAGGCGTCAATTCTTTTTAGATTGAATGAAGTAATTAATGTTTCCTGTGGAATATCAACAGGCAAATGTGAGGTTTCCAGCTGATTTTTGTCCCAATTGTAGCTACTTCATAACTTTAACCAAATATACATTGTAAAACGTTATAACAGAGACAGAGGTAACAATATAATTTTACATTCATCGTCTATAAACCAGAGAACACTGATTAGTTTATATAAAGTGGGATATTGTGTAGTTTAATGGTTCAGTATTTGGACAGGTTTAATTTGATCTGTGGCTAAATCACTTTAATACGAGTAGAGCTGTTCTTCTGTGCCGTGACAGTTTAATTTTATTATTCATATCATTGCAACAATAATTTCTAATCATAATAATGTATTATTGTTCTTATTGTCAGGCAATAACTGCACACACCTTTATTCAATGTAACTGCTTTTGTTTCCTCAAATCAGCCCGAAGAACATACTGCCAAATAAACCTGAGTGTGCCAGAGCTGAAAGGTTCTTTACTCATGAAGACACATGGCTGGACTTTCGGCTGAGCAGGGAATCCTTGGCAGTGCTAATGCACCTCCTGGAGAAGGACCGATGGCACGGATGGGGTGCTGAGCTGGAGGTCCTGGTCTTCCTCTTCTGGCTGGGGGACATCATACCAGGTGGTCTCCAGAGTATTCGGGATACCACGCTCCACTGTCCACAGGGTCACTGTGGAGGTGGTGTGCCCTGCGTCACAAAGTCATCCGCCTCCCTACCAATGATGACCTTGAGGCAGTGACCCTTGGGTTTGCACGTCTGGCAAGGCCCAGGGCCTTTAGGAGAGCAGCTGGGGCAATAGATGGCTGCCATGTGAGAATCAGGCCACCCAGCGGCCCTGATGGTCAGAGCTACAGAAACAGGAAACTGTTTCCCAGTATAATACTTCAGACTATCTGTGACCATCAGGGCCGCTTCATAGACACCTACGTGGGGTGGCCTGGTTCTGTGCATGATGCTAGAGTCCTTCGATACAGTCGTCTTTACCAGAGAGGACTGTATCCTCCTCCAGGGCACTTCATCCTTGCAGATGGAGGGTTCGCCCCGGTCTCCAGCGTCCACTCCCCCTCATCCCTCCCTACAAACGCCCAGTGCAAGGTGTGAGAGCCCAGCGCTTCAATTTTCATCATTCCAAGGCACGTTCAATTATTGAGCCTTTGGAATGATGAAAACAAGATTTAGGGCCATCTTTGTTCATGCTCTGGAGGTCCACTGCACCTTTGCACCACATGTAGGTGAATTGTTAAATATCATGAAATATGTGATTGTGAAAGACTAAATCATATTTTCTTGTCGTAGGTCATCGCTGCCTGTGCCGTCCTCCATAATATCTGCCTTGGGGCAGGAGACATCGTGGCCCTGGAGGACGAGCCAGAGGAGAATGTAGTGGAGGATGAGGAGGACGGTGAAGTGGAGGCCGTCGCTGGAGCACAGTGGCGGGACCCAGCTGCTGAGGTCTCTGCCCTGGAGGAGGGTTCCAATGGACCATGATTATATCGAGGTATTTACATAATAGCAAGTTTCAAATTCTCACTGAAAGTGTTTCAGGGGGATTACCTGTAAACACTGTAAGAAGATGTGACATGAGCAGGAGAACTATCAATATGCTTTCAAATTTATCTAAGTGACATGTCAGTCATCTATAGCCCCAGTCCTGCAAACCCAGCCCACGGACAATGTGGTGGAGCAGCCCCCGGTATGAGAGCCCCACCTACCAGCCAGAAGAAGATGAAGACCTCAATCTCTGCACTCTGAAGGTCGATTAGCACTGCCAAGGTCCTGGAAGTGTGTCTTCATGATTAAAACCTGGCACTGGCACACTTTTTTCACAGTTACTTTTGAGTTTTAAGTTTCATATATTGTAAATAGTACTTTGTGTTAGGACAATATAAATGTCAATAATTGTAAATAAAAAGTCACACATTTCAAAAGAAAATGTGGACAAACCAGGGCCAGTTTCTGCAGTGGCCTTCCCCACCACTCCTTCCCCACTTTTGGGATATTTACAGTCCTTTAACAGAACAAATGTTACTACAACACATGTGAAAACAAGATGAACACAATGTTTTATAAGTACAAATTCAGATCGTATACATACTTTATATTTCTTTAGTAAGTTCTCACCACTTTCTTTTGGCCTGAACGGGTGTGACCTTCCCCTCCAGGCCCATCTTCTGCAGGATTATCCTGAGTCATACAGAAAAAAAACAGTCACAATTTACCCTATTAGAAATACAGCAGCTTATAATACACTGACAATCAGAATGTTCTACAGCCCTGTTCCAGATTTCATAGTGTTACTGGAAACATTTGTTCAATTACTACGCAGCACATTCCATTTATGTCGTTCATTATGTGTTTGGAATATATTTTTGAGTGTTCTTTGATCATCAAACCTTCTACCCATTTTACCAAATGAATAATTCACATGTTTTTGTGAGCAACAGTCTGAGAAACAGGTACATTTAGTGTCAATTGTGATGTGAGATCAGCATCTTAAGGGCCATCAGTGACACAGAAGTACAGACTGTGGATCAGACGGAATAAAATAGACAAATCCAGGTTAAGTCATTACAATACACATATGTACAAATGTAAAGGTATTAAATTCGCAGTAACAGCTACTTTTATGTACTTCTAGGGTCCTTATATTATCTTGCAGTATATCAGTGTTTTTGTTCTTACTCCAAGAATGTGGCCCCTGTGAACAGCTGCACATTCTCCCCCCTCATGTGGATGAAGTCAACCGTCTGCTCGTCCCTAAAGACAAAATAATATTCTTAAATAAGGAAAAATATGAATGTCATGATTAATATTCACATATACAAGTGTAAGTGATAATCCGCTCAGTTTGGTCAGTTACAACAATCACTGTAAAACTCAATTTAACAGGACGTCACTAAGTTGAGTCGCCTCACACATATTTCAATTTTTTAACAATTTTATGTAACAACAGTTTCATGTCCCCACTTCATGTGAACCAGTACTTACATTTAAACCTGCATTTCATAGCTGGCTCCATTTTAGCGTAAGCGCGGTGCATCATGGGATATATAAGTGCGTGAAGTCTGCATGGATGGACGCTTTGGTTACGTCTGATCTCCACGGAAACGCTGGAAACGTAGCTAACTACACGCTAAAATGCACAATGCCGCCCTCCACAAGTAGATTAAAAGTTGACACTAGATTTTTGAATAAAGGCCAGTACAGCGGAGAGAAAAAAAAAAAAAAGTACAGCTTCCTCAACCTGTTTTTGTTCTGAAAAGACAATGGACTTAAGTGAAAAAACAGATAACCCTAAATCCAGCAACCTGAACATAAATGGGATCAGAATATAAGGGCTGCCCCCCTGATTGACAACTGGGAACAGGTGTGAGCCCACCAGGGAGGCAGCACGCAAAAGGCGGGACTGGATCCAGAGCAGGAGCAGGAGCAGGAGCAGGAGCAGGAGCAGGAGGAGGGTAGGAAACCCCCCAGTAGGGCAAACAGGATCGGGGACAGAACCCCCCGGTGGGGCAGACAGGCAGGGTCGAAGGCAGGCAAGCAGAACAGATCAGAGCTTCCGGGCGGGGCAGAACCGACTATACTTTTTGGACCGATCATTATTATTTAAATATTTGTGCTCTGTGGTAAGTCCCAACGGAGTATTTTTCTTGCTATGTGTATTATTCAAATGTATTAATGTTTTCTTCTCGGCTTAATCATTGTTCCATGTATAATTGGACGTAAAAGACCAGCGAGTAGCAGAATACCTCCACCTACGTCATCATCATGGAAAATCCCATCCAAAATGCAGAGAATATTTTACATGTGAGGTGGTGTAAACAATCATTAAACTAAATCATTAGCGAAATCTTTACATAACAGAGAGACTGTGGCCCTGAGATTTGGGAAAATCATCCAAAGCAATATTCATGAGTATAAGAATTAAAATATGATCAAATAGCAAAAGTATTTCTTTAATTAGTTGTGATGAAGTTGCAAAAAGGACCATACCCTATCTCCAATGTGAAGGCGGCCATTTTGAATTAATAAATATACAATTGTGCAAAATCTAGACCTCGTACTTAAAGAAACTTGTCCTCGTGTTTTTATCGGACGGACTTCAAACTGGTGCAGTGTCATCGGGACATATCTGGGATCAAAAGTTATTAAAAGAATTTATTTGAGTCCCAGGTTTGGTCGTAATGAGCTCTTAACAAAGAGGCCATTTTGAAAGTATAAAAATCCCTGTAACTTTTGCAAACATTGTCAGATTTTGACGGACCCAAAGTATCATTTGTGTATTTTGATGAACTGGACATGATGATGTGTGAATTAAATGTATATTTTAAAAGCTGCTCTCCAGAGCCTCCTGCAAAGTCATAGTGGGATGGGAAAATTTAGTTTGTCATAGACTAATGAAACTTGATGCACCTTTTAAGTAATTCTGAACAAAAAAAAACAATGAAGACCAGCTCCTATCTGCAGTTATATTTCCATAACTACGCCTTCAATTTATGAATAAAAATGATTTTATTTTACATAATCTGATGAAGTTTGGTGCACATATTCTTCATCTGACCTCGAACAAAAAGGTCTTTGGGGACCACACTCTACCTCTGACATGAAGGCGGCCATTTTAAATCAAATCCTACCCCTCAGACTCAAACTTGTCTTCTGTTTTAACCGATTTCACTCCAAACTGAGGCAGCATCATCAGGACGTATATGGGATCAAAAGTCGTTAAAACATTTACATAAGTCTCAGGGTGTGATCATAACAGGCTCTTAACAAAGCGGCCATTTTGAGAGTATGAAAATCCTGGTAAGTTTTGTAAACATCATCGGATTTAAACACAGCCAATGTAACATTTGTGTTTTCTGATGACCTGGACATAATGATTTGTGAATTAAACTCAGATCTTTGAAAACGGCTCTCCAGCGCCCCCTGCAAAGTTAAAATGGGACCAAAACATTTATCTCCGATGTGACAGTGGAACTTTTTTAAATCAAATATTAAGCTAGGGTTGATAGACAGTCCTCCACTACAGTTTAAAGGGTTGGGAGGGCCCTTTATCACTGCTTGCAGTTTTAACTTAGTGTTTATTTTTTGTTTGCTACATTCCATATGGGTCCATTCATAGTTTTGATGCCCTACAACCCCAATAATCATGGAAATTAAAAAAAGAAACTTAGATAAAAGAGTGTGTCCAACTTTTGTATCACAGATGATGGATTCAATATATTTTTAACATGTTTATTGATCTCACTGTGAATCTTAAAGGTAATGTAATGTCATTTTTATTATAATCACTATAATAATGATATGTAACCATAATATGATTTATGCACTTATGTCTGTGTTCTGAGCTTTGCAGAGAATGTCTTGTGAAAGTTGAATGACCATGGGAGATAACAGGAAACACCCTGAGAGGTGTTTGGGCGAATAAGGACTGAAAGGAATGCTTAAGCAACAATATTTTGAAATGAACTTTGTAATATGTGATTTTCTCACTGCCTCACTGCTTGTTGTCCCCCTCCCCCCCCCTTGAGAGTGAGCAGTGATGTGTAACTAGGGATCCTAACTGAATAAAAAGAAGGAGAAAGGCAGTGGAGACTTCAGAAAGGGAGAGGAGGTTGTAAGCTGAAGGTTTGGCCTCCCCGTCTTTTTCTCCTCATGAGTATAGCAATAATAATCTCTCTTGTCTTCTCTTCTCTTTTGAACTCTAATTAGGTTAAGTGTGAACCTATCAACAGACCTGGTCCAACCTGCAGAAGAGAAGCAGCCACGTGTTTCCTTTTTGTTAAATCATTTTGTTTATTATTAATCTCATTTTAATTATTACATTATATATATTGCATTCATTATAAGTATATTTAAATGTCATGATGCATAAAGGTCACTTTTAGCACAAATTCTGTCCTTACTCGACATGTGCAGGGAAATGCCTGCGTCATCTTCTTTGAAATGTAAATATATAGGAAAATATGAATTCTGATTATCTGCAATTGTGTGTCTGGACAGTCAGTCTTCTTCATCTCAGCTGGAGTCAATACACAAAACAGGTAGTGGAAACACGCAGCTCTTGATCGCGATGATTATTTCAAAACACTCCTGCTCTGTGGTAAGCTTCGAATACATTTGATTTCTTATTTGATTTCCAGCTGATAAATGTGCATTTCTGCCTTTGCTCCTATAGTTCTACAGATCATTCCGTACATAAATGGACTTGAATATCACTTTATCAACAGGAGCTGAGGTGGCATGAGGCTCAGCAGTTCTGCAGACAGAACTACCTCGACCTGGCCACAGTCACGAGTCTGGAGGAGGCAGACACACTGAACAGAGAGAATCACACTGGACTGGCCTGGATCGGACTTTTAATCGAACCTTCTTCATTAACTTCAACCTGGAGATGGATGGCCACTGGTGATGCACTTGGAGATTACCAGAACTGGAGGAGTAGTGTTCCTAGTGGAGCTGCCTGCATCTCAACAGCTTCTGACGGAACGTGGTTTTCCCATGCTTGTGATCATCCACACGTCTTTCTGTGTTTCCAAGGTGAGATCTGTAGTTGAGATGTGCCTTTTATTTAAGCACAAAATTACAACTGAGAGCAAATCCAGAGGAAAAGAATAAACGACAAACAACACCTGTGTTCCCTGATCTGACAAGAAAAATACGTTTATTATACTTCACTTTAAAGAGCTCATATGATGCTATTTTCCTGATCTAATGTTGTTTCCTCATCATAAACAGACCTGGAGCTGTGTTTTGTTTCATTCACATGTTTAACACAAACCTGCAGATTTAGTCTTCTTCTAGAGTTCTTCTGTCAAATGGAAAACACTCATTTTGATAATTTCAGCCAGGGAATTGCCAATCTCTACTGAACAAATGGTAAAAGGAGCTGTTAACAGGAAAACTACACAACTTCATAACATCTCAGGTGGAACAGAGCATTGTGAGCTTTGGAAATGTCGACAGACTAATAATAAAGTGTTACTCAAACTCCAAGTCTGTTTTTTGAGGAGGTAACAACATTCTTACAAGGCATGAACTAATTCATTGTAGAATAACTAGGCAGAAAATGGACATTGATTAGTTAAGTATCGTGTTTACAAGAAAAAACAAGCACCAAACGTAAAATCACTTTATTTAAAGAAACTTAAGACAAAAAGCCTCCAAATTTGCAAAGTCTCACGGTTTCTAAGATTTTTTTTTTTTTTTTTTTTTGCAGATGTGTTTAATTCCAAGGAATATCATTTCATCACATCTTCACAAACCTGGGAGGGCGCTCGGGCTTACTGCAGACAGTATTACACAGACTTGGCAATGATCGAAAGCCCTTCTGAAAGCCTCCAGGTGACCTCCCTCGTGACTGATGTTTATTGTTGGATCGGTTTGTACTATGGAGCGAGGAACATGTGGACATGGTCTGATGGAACCTCCAGCACCTTCACAAACTGGGGAGTGAGTGAAACCAGCCAGCACTGTGCAGCGGAGGATGTGAACCATGTGTGGTTCCCCAAGACTGTGACCAAAAACCCTGCCCTTTTTTCTGCCACGGAGGTAAGACGCTGCAAAGACACACTATTTGTGCTTGTGATCAAAAACTTCAATTCTTGACTTTAAAAGTCCTATATTATGCAAAATGGATTCTTGAGATTTAAGCCCTGTTAAAATGTTGTTACCTCATGAAAAACAGACCTGGAGTTGTGTTTTGTTTCATTCACACATTTATTATTAGTCTCCAAAGCTCAAAATGCTCTGTACCACCTTATGATGTCCTGAAGCTGTAGTTTTCAAGTTTAAATTTTCCTTTTGTTTAGTTAAGATTGGGATTCCAGGGCTGAAATTATCCACATGATTCTAGTGAAGGTGTGTGGAGTTTAACCCTGGAGAACCCAAGAACCCTTTTCTTCTTTGGAAAATGATGAACATTGCATTAAATCACTGCTATAAGTCACTGAAATATTTACTTTTTCAATTTTAACCCTTTATTCCCTAATTTAGGATCAGGGCCAAATTCGAACCATTGGGCTCGCTAATTTATCCAAAAATAATATAAAACATACTTCTAGACATTCTGCAAGCTATTACTAAAAAGATTAACAAAAAACCCCAAACATTTTTTTACCAATTTGGTGGTTTGCTGAAAAGACGATTTTGTTTGTGTAGTTTTCCATCTTGTCACTATGGCTCATTTTAGTTCAATATTCATCCACTAGGTGTCTCTACGCAGGGGCCAAAAGTGGCACTCTGGGCTTTTTGAATTTTTTGAAATTTTTTTTTTTTTTTTTTTTTTTTTCATTTTGGGTAGCAGCAATTAACTGTGGCCAAATTTGACAGAGTGGAGCACTTCCTGTATTACCACATGTTGACATCACAAGATGGAACAGAGCATGAATGAAACAAAATACAACTTCATGTATGTTTTTGGTGATGAAACAACATTATAACACAGATCAAATAGTGTAATAGGGACCTTTAAATGACAGGATACAGTTTTGACTTTGTTAGATTGATAATTTAAGGTTCAGATGTTGATACAGATGTTGATATGTTCAGGTTTTTTTATCTCTATATCATGGATTATTATATCTAAAATTACATATATTGCCCCTGAACTCTCAATAAAGATCAATCATTCTAATTGATTTGAGGTGCAAAACATTAAGGACAGGCCACACATTTAAAAAATCTATTTTCGTGCAGCAGAAGAGGTTCTCTGTCTCTGCTCTCCCAAAATTCTTATGTTTTATGCAATTCTTAATACATTCATGCTTTTGGTTAAACTTTAGAAAATGCAGTTTGTATAAATAGTGTCTTTAAAAAATCCTAAAAGGCAGTATATCAGATTTTTTACGGTTTTAAAAGCATGAAAAACAAAACTAGTTCATTTCACAGGAGTTGCAGCAATCAAAAGTTATGAGTTTATAAAAACTTTTGGCAACTTTTAGTGGACAGAGAAGATTTAAGCCATCACGGGAATGCTAACAACAGCTAGCATGGTAACAGCAAACTTCCTGCTTCCTGGACAATAAACTACTTCACAGTTAGATCCTGACAGGCCAAAGCGCTGCTATCTTTACTGCAAGATCTGCTTACACACTATATTTGTACTGCGGCAAGACAAATTTTGCTCAAATACAAAAAAAAGCAACAGCTGTACAGTCAGTTTAAGCAGGACTAAAGTGATGTCCACCTGAATTCTGCAGGTTTTTCATATTTTGCATGTTTCGATGTGTTTGATGCAGCTCGCAGAAAGAAGTTTATGCCGGTGCAGATAAAGTTTCGCTCTGGTTTGAACATGGGCGACTCAAACAACTACATGAAGATGCTGCAACAGGCAATTTTACTATTTCAGTCAGTGAATATGTGATTTTTCATATGTGATTAAAAATATGTTTCCTTTTGAATAGATGGAGGTACAGCTGAAACTAAATGGGCTGGACATCAACATCAGCCTAAAATCTTCACCACAGAAGCAGATTTCACAGACTAACAGTTTTTGTCCAGAAGCGCTGTCCCAGTCGTTTACTAAAACATTTTATGAGCAGAGGCCCCAATACAGACCCCACACACACCTCACACAGGCCCAACACAGACCCCACACACACCTCACACAGGCCCAACACACACCTCACACATGCCCAACACAGACCCCACACACACCTCACACACAGACCCAACACAGACCTTACACATGCCCAACACAGACCCCACACCGACCTAACACAGACCCCACACAGACCCCACACACACCTCACACAGACCCCACACACACCTCACACATGCCCAACACAGACCGCACACACAACTCACACAGGCCCAACACAGACCCCACACACACCTCACACAGACCCAACACAGACCTTACACATGCCCAACACAGACCCCACACCGACCTAACACAGACCCCACACAGACCCCACACACACCTCACACAGACCCCACACACACCTCACACATGCCCAACACAGACCGCACACACAACTCACACAGGCCCAACACAGACCCCACACACACCTCACACAGGCCCAACACAGACCCCACACGGACCCCACATACACCTCACACATGCCCAACACGGACCCCACATACACCTCACACATGCCCAACACAGACCCCACTCCGACCTCACACACACCTCACACATGCCCAACACAGACCCCACACCGACCTCACACATGCCCAACACAGACCCCACACACACCTCTCACATGCCTAACACAGACCCCACACCGACCTCACACATGCCCAACACAGACCCCACACACACCTCACACAGGCCCAACACAGACCCCACACAGAGCCCACACCCACGCGCACCCCACAGAGACCATAATAAATAAATAAAAATATGAATTCATCCCTTCATTCAACTAGTTTAATTTGGTCCCATTCTGGAGCCCCGGATTTAGTACAAACAGGCTGAAAATAAATTGTACTCAAGTTTTTGTGCATAAAGATGTGTATGGTCCATGTATCTGACACTGGCCCACGTATCTGACACTGGCCCACGTATCTGACACTGGCCCACGTATCTGACACTGGCCCACGTATCTGACACTGGCCCACGTATCTGACACTGTGTGAGCGTGTGCTTCAGTTACAGCCTGGAAGTACAAAATGTGAGTTAGTTATTTGCATTTCTGCTTTGACCTCAGGTGTAGGTAAAGCTTTGTTTGTGATCATTTGCATTTTTAATGACTTGTGTGAGTAAATTTGGTATTTTAGTATTGATTTAATATAATTAGTTACACTTTTACTTCTGACCAGGAGGTAGCAGGGAGATGATCCTTTCAGACAGGTGATATCGAGTCATTTTACATGTATTCCACATCTGAATGACCCTCCTGTACTTACACTCAGATGACATGAGATTTAACTGCTTGGAAGTTTTAGAAAGTATTTGATAATTCATAAGAAGAGGGCGTTCTAACTTTCTCACGTCTGAAGAAGTCTGACTGCAGATGGAGCGACTTCCTGCTGAGACGGCTCCAAATTTTGTTTAAATCAGCTGATCAGAAACGTCACAGAAACATCACGGACTAATCAAAAATGAAATTAAATGAAATGAAGTTCTGCTTAATTTCCCACATTGTTTAGTTTATAAATGAGTTCAATATGGTCATTTATTCAAAGTAGGACACAAACCATGGCCTCACACAACCTGCTCTAAACACATGTGGTTTGTATTGTAAATCTATTAAAATCTTGATTTGATTATTTTATAATTCACAGAACCTGACACTGTTGCCTGCACAGAGCCTGTAAAACTGCAGCTGTAGATGTACTATTCTAACCTGATGTACAGTATTTATGCTGACAGGTTGTAAATGTAGTGTTTCTGCACATGAAGTTGCGTTTATGGTTATCTTTTCATGATTCCTTGCACTTTACAATAAATAAAGCCACGTGTTGAACTTTGTCAGTCTGATGCTGAATTCTGCTGGTACTAAAAGGTCTAAGATTTGACTATCGATTCAAATCAGCGTTTCTACGGCTCTTCAGTGGAGAATAAACCTGTGATTGTTCAAACCTGTGTCCATATCCCCAGGTTGCATCCCGGCACAAATGGGGTCCGCTCTATACTCTATCATTCTACAACCCAACAAACGTGGAATTATAGATACTTTATTAATCCTGAAGGAAATTCACTCTACGACCTCCACAGTGTCTCTCTCAGTGGTTGCAGACTCTTCATTACCGATCCTGATACACCTTCAGCTCTGAGTTGTATTTAAAGTCCGATGTGTAGAGGGTAAACAGGACTGGTGAAAGTACAGTCCCTCGTGGAGCTCAGCTATTGCAGACGACAGTGTCCGAAGTGCAGTCCCCGAGAACTCCCAGTGAGGTCATCCAGGTAACTAGAAGAATCCACTCCTGTCTCTATCAGTTTTTTAAGCAGCAGCAGCAGGGTTGATGGTGTTAAATGTGCTGTGAGAGTGAAAAAAGGCGATCCTCACAGCACAACTGCCTTTGTTGAGATGAGAGGGACCTGAGGAGTAATTAGAGTACAGCGTCCACTCCCACTTTCTCTCAAATATGCAAAGTGCAGAGGGTCGAGGGCGTGACTGATCTGGGGTCTGAGCTGGTTCTTGTCATTCAGCTCCTTGGGATGAGGCTCCGTCCAGGGAATATGCACTATCCATTGAATACGAACCAGAGGGTGACTGTTAGGGTTTTTTTCATGGCTGATGCATTAAAGGTTTTTTAGAATCCAGAGAAACCAATGGCCGATAAGGTCTGATGATATTTTTGGGTTGATTGTGAATGTTTTTGCCAAATCATCTAATTTCAGTGTATCTTTTTACCACAAACATCCAAAAAGGCTACGTGGCCTCCTACAAAGTTAAAATGGGGCAGACAAATTTAGTAGAGACTGTGGGTATGAGATTCTGAACACAAAGGGCAATGAAGACCACGCCCCCTCTACATCCACATTTGTTTGGCCACGCCTCAATGACGAGTGAAAAAAGTTTGAAATATGGTAGACTCACTTGGAGATGTAGCGACGAAGTGTTCCTGACCCATGTGGTAATGTCCTTTACTCATGTCTGTTTTTAATACAGTACAGCCTGAGGGGTCGAAGGTCACGGGCATCAATGTTGGTTTTGGGCCTTGCTGCTTATGTGCGGAGATTCTCTTTTGATAATATTCTGGTAGATGATGAAATCCCTAAATTCCTTGCAGTTGTACCTTGAGAAACGTTGTTCTCAGACTGTGAACAACTGTGTGAGAAAACAGTCCAACAAAGTGGTGAATCTCGCCTCATCCTTGTGAATGACTGAGCTCTTCGGGGGATGCTCCTTTTATACCAAATCATGACACTCACCTGTGTCTAATTCACCTTTTCGCCTGTGGAATGGTCCAAACAGGTAGATTTTAAACATTCCTCAGCTTTCTCATTCTTTTGTTGCCCCTGTCACAGCTTTATTGGAACGAGTCGCAGGCATCAAATTGAAAATTTGTGAATATTTGCATAAAAACAATAAAGTTTATCAGTTTAAACATTAAATATCATGTCTTTGTAGTTTATTCAGTTCAATATATATAGAAAAGAATTTGCAAATCATTGTATTGTGTATTTTTATAAGTTTTACACAGCGTCCCAACCCAACGTGACTCCTGCCCTGTTTTGTCTCCTGTTTTGCCTCCCTCCTCCCGCTGTCTGTCATTTGCCGGTCGTGGGCGGAGCGTCTTGCTCCCCCCACGCGCACCAGGGAATCATCAACGCAATTATCACCACCTGCCGAGTATAAGAAGCCCCAGGAGACAGACAGCTGATGCCAGACCGTCCACGTACCCACGTGAATGCCTAGCTACTTACCTTTTGTACTTTTTGCTTGCTTACTCGTTGCTAACTCCTGTCCTGCTGTTACCAGACCCGGCTCCTGGAAACCACCGGCTCCTGCACTTCTGGCTTCGCTCCGACCCAGCTCCCGCTCTCTGGTATAGTGCACCTTGTTCCCTGCTCACCTTTGTCTCTGGATCTCACCCTGCACTCGGCTCTCGCTCTGGCTCTCCTCGTCCGGCTCCTCGTCCTGTTCCCGTGTCCACACTCCTCGCTCCCGGACCTTGGCATCGCACTCAATCCCTCATCCCGGCCTGCTCTCACCACACGTCACTCAGCACACCGTTGTCACCGGCTCCCAGTCACTCCCGCTCCCCCTTGTTGCATTACTATTCACTATATTGTAAATAAACATTGTAAAACTTTCCCGAGTAACGCATACTTTGGTCCTACCTGTCTGCATTACGACAATAGGACTTAAGGTTGTATATCACTGTTACTTGTTTTGTTGAATTAATAAAGCAACTTTTACAGTTATCTGAGATGCTCTGCCTGAAATACCAAAAATGTGGGATCTTGAAGGGGGATGGCTTTTCTACAAAGCTCAGGGTAATACATATATATATATTTATAGCAGTTTGAAACACTGGGACCATTGTGTAACTGGCAAGTAACTATGGCAAATCCACCTTTTTGCAGCAGGTGCAGTTTACAGACGAGTTTACAGTTTTGGCTGATCATGTTTCCACGTTTGGTGAAACTGTGACGACAGAAATCCAATCAGGAACTTGACGATGTAATTTACTTCAGCAATAACGCAACTGATACATTCTTCAATACACTTCTACCTTCTAGGAATCCAAGGATGACAGTGATTTGAAATATGTCAAACCAGATGTGAATTTGGCTCCTGAAAATGTCACCGTTGACTTATGACATGAAGGGACTATTCATTTTGTCAGACGAGAGCACTTGTTTACCTGCTTTACATGTTTAGCTAGTTTGTCAAAAAGGCAAAGTCAAAAGGAAGGAGACATGCAAAGGAGGTAAACTAATGCTTGTTAAAATTTGAAGCCAAAGGTTTGGACATTTGTTTTAATCTTTTTAGGAAACGTCTCTTGTCCCATTTGTTTAAGGGAATTCTCTCCTGGTTTTTGTGGTGAAAGGTGTTTTATCACTTGATGAAACTAGTGAGATGATTATACTGTATGTACACCAGCCCAAAGGATGAATGAAACAGGTAATCATCATTCAGTACTTGACCCATCCTTATGTTTTTGGGGCGTTCATGTGGACTGCATCACTACTGCTGTGGTCCGATACCTGCAGAGGGGGCACAGTTCAACTCCTACGTTATCAAATTCTTTCTAGAAATATGTTATTTACAACTTTATATGCTAACTTGTGTTTCAAGGTCAGGGTTTAAACATGTGTGTTACATCAGATGCCATTGTAATCTTTGTTACGGCACCAGGCCTCCAGCTCCTCCTACAGTGTGTCTCTTTATTTGTTTGTAGTGTAACTTTAAGTTCTATGGTTATCGTGCCCTCATTTATCACAACATTAAAAACACTACTTAAACTTATTGTTATTTCATGTTACTTCCTTTCTCCCTTGGAAACAGTTGTAACATATTGGGGGCTCGTCCCGGTCTTTAACAACCTGTCCAGGATTAATAATTGGCCAAATTAACTGGTAGGTAGGTGCAGGGTAAGCTGATTGTAACTGGATATATATATATTTTTAAAAAAAAGCATAATTCACAACACAAAAAATTGTTGCAGAAAGAAATACTTAATTGTCATCGCTGAATATTTTGATATTTCTTATCCCACCTGATCTCAAGCTGCTCGTGAGGGACGGGTTGGTGGAGAGGGGCTTTCTGTCTTTTCCAGAGGCAGGAAACGATGCAGTTGCCAGTGGAGCAAGTGCAGACTGTCAGAGATGGGCCCTGTAAGAATGACCTTCTTACAGTATTTGTGAAATAGTATTTGGGTTTTTTCCGTGTTTTGTGCTGTCTTCCCCCTTCGCTTTTGTGTTTGACCCTGGAGCTGGGCGGAGATTCTGGTTCCACACACACCTGCAAATCATTATCAATCAAGCTGCACCTGTGAGGATAAAAGGACTGAGGACCCGACACTCGGAGCCAGATCGTCTTGTCATTTCCGGTTGCTCCGGTTTATTCGTCAGTGTATCCACCGTGATCTCATTCCGCACCTCCGCCCCCGACCCAGCTCACCTCGACCGGTACGACCACCCCAGCCTCTGACCCTGTGACCCACAATCTGCTCCAAGACTTCAGCACACGACACCACTCCCAACGACCTGCTCCTTCAACCTACATTTATTTTCCCGTGTTTGTGAATAAACTTTGTTATACTTTAAACCCCAAGTCTGAATCTTTGGTTCGCCCGGACATTACCACAAATAGTAAAGTATCATTTCATGTTTTGTTTTTCTTCAGCCTTTATATTTTAGAAACCTTCTGCGAGTGGACACAGCTGAGCTTTTTTTCAGCGCAGTGTTCAGCAGTGGAAAAAGGCAAAAGAAAAGTACAACGAAAAACTCCCTCTGTGTACTTTGTTGGTGTGGATATGGGAGCTATAAGAAAAAGAGTTTTTTACCAGTACTTCACTTGGCTCTCGTTATAGCCATACATAGTTTAACATGACTACATGTTTGTGATTTTTCTTTGTGTGTTTTTTGGCATTTGCAGACATAAGTGGAATCCAGTTGCGCTACTTTGAAGTTGGCTCCGACAGCCAAGGGAACCCCATCTACTCAAATAGTGACTTGGAGAATATCTTCAGGTTTTATGCTTTTACCATGTCTTCTCATTTTTCTATACAATATTAAGACTCTCTCCATTGAAAAATCATTACACCCCAGTGGAGCACTCAGACCCATCCTCAGATCTTGAGCTGAGCTGAGTCACAACGAGCTGGGTTTTTCGTGCATGTTTTGTGTACAAATCAGCATTATATAACAGATATTAAATGAATTATATGTAGCCTGTGCTCTAGTTTTAAAAACAGTATTCACAGTATTAGTGGAAAGTGGTAAACCGAATGAGACACTCCACAACAAATTGGAACATGAATAAATGTCTGATGTTTTTGTAATTAAGAATAAATCAGCATTGCAATTATCAGTGAAAGCTGTATTTGATTTGAATTTTCTTATGTCTGTTGTAACTCAGTTATTTTCCCCATTTCTGCCTTATTCTGCGTCCCACAGCTAAGGTTAAATATCGCGAGATTTCGCGCAGGTATCGCGGGACTTCGCGCACCCCCCGCGAGACATGCGCGTGAACTTATTTTAATCATGGCCACCCGCGGCGAGTCTCATGGTGTTGTGGGTCTGGGGCGTTCCGAGCTGCTGCAGATGCCCTCTTGCTGTGTGACATCGTGCTATGTTGGTTATATTAAGAGGAACTGGCCAGGTTCTAAGATAAGATGGCGAGCTAGAAGGCCTCGAACCTAGACCCAGCCGGGAGTGCACGTGTCCGCCGGAGTGGTAGGAGGCGCTGCAGCCGCTCCCCACATACACAAACTCACGCACACTCACCTCTGGATTACATTATGGGTCCTGAACCTTGAACTTTGAACAAACTCTGCACTCTGCACTTTGACCTATTTGCAAAATATTTTCTGGACTCATCAATGAACTATGTGTGTGGATTATGGACAATGATTGCACCTCATGTCTACACTTTTTCTGAACGCGTTGGACTCTCACTAACCAAGTGACATAAATAAGTGCACTGATTTTGTATATTTTGTAAATACTGTCTCAACCACTGTAAATAATAACACAACTGAGCACTATAACACCGTGTCTGTTCCTCATTGAGCACCTCACTTCCTCCAAGCCGAATCTAGACCTTCTGAGACTAGCCCATTACAACTACACCACTACATTATTGTATTTTATTATTATATTGTTGCATCATATATGCTACACTGTGGACAGTTAGGTCAAGTTGAAGAATTTTGGAGAAAAGAAGTTTGGTTTCCTTTGTGTCTGGGCATAAAAACTTCAAATGTTTTCTTATTTTAAAATGTATATACACCATCGTAGCAGGGCATTTGTGTTTCTCTACAGCTTTGGAAAAATCATGGCCGTGAGCCTGGCACAAGCCCAGCACCTGCTTCCATGTGCCCCATGTGCTGCACCTACCTGCACCTGGAGACAGCGTTTATGTCTTACACTGAAACTGACATTGTTGATGGTGTTATGGCCACAGGCTTTATGCTCTTCACATTTTCTTGTATCTGTCCTGTTGTGTGTGTTGAATCCCCCTTTTCCCCATGAAATCCTGACTGTGGGAGCCCTTGTTGGTGATTGGAGGACTGTTTCCCCGCCTGGCCAATCCTGTGGTTCACCTGCTGCTTTCCCAGATATTCAAGGAGATTCAGGTCCTTCATAGAGGGCCGCTTCATAGACACCTACGTGGGGTGGCCCTGGTTCAGTGCATGATGCTAGAGTCCTTCGATACAGTCCTCTTTACCTCATCCCTCCCTACAAACGCCCAGTACTTCAATTTCCATCATTCCAAGGCACGTTCAATCGCCAAGGTCCCTGGAATTGTCTTCATGATAAAAATATGGCACTGGCACACTCAGGTTTACTGATTTGCTCTTTGAATGTTACTTTAGTGTTTTAAGTTATTACGTTATTTTTTTCCATTATATTTTCTGGTACTTTGTTAAAGAATATAATGATAACTGAAAATAAACACTCAGAAATGTTTCAAAATCAAAGTTTTTAATGTTTGCCTCTGCCCCAACTGCTCATCCATGGGGACAATCCAGGGCCAAGTTTCAGTGGTTATTGCTCAAATATTTATTTGCAGTCCATTGACAGAATAAATGTTAATACAAGGCATGTGAAAACAAGATGAACACAATGGTTTATGCGCACTAAGAAAAATAGTGAACATTCAGATCATGTACATACTTCATATTTCCATATTTCTTTAGTAGGTTCTCACACTTTCTTTAGACCTGAAGGAGCGTGACCTTTTCCTCCAGGCCCAGCTTCTGCAGTATCGTCCTGAGTCATACAAACATTCACAATTCACCCAATTATAAAAACAGCAGTTTATAATACAAGATACCATATACCTATATATAATACAAGATACCATACAAAATATATAATACAGATAAGAGATAAGAATGTTCTACAACACTGCTACAGATTTCCTTGTGTGTTCAGTCACTATGCAGCACATTGTATAGATCCATTTATGTAGTCCATTATGTCTTTTGAATATATTTTTGACTCTTCTTTGGTAAAGAAGGTAGATATGATGGATTATTCAGTTCAATAGGTACGTTCAGTACTCCGTAGTACTCTGTAAGGCTTGTACTTTCTCTGATCAGCATCTTAAGGGCCGTCAGTGACACAGAAGTAAAGACTGTGGCTCAAACGGGAATAAAATGGGGAAATCCAGGTTAAGTCATTACTATCCACATATGTACAAATGTAAAGGCATTAAATTCAAAGTAAGGCCAACTTTATGTACATCTAATGTCTTTCTTATATTAGCTGGGAGTACCGTATTTTCCGGACTACAAGCCGCTACTTTTTTCTACTTTTTAACCGTTGCGGCTTATGGTGCAGTGTGGCTTATAGATTTTTTTTTCCCGTGGCGCCAAAAACATTTAGCCCAGCAACAGTCGACCAATAAAACTGATGAGTAGTTCACAGAGTCCAATGAAATTGTCTGATCAATCTAGCGCACTCATTTGTACTAACCCTCATCACCATGGAAAATACTAGAAGAAAAGCGTATGATGCGGCTTTTAAGTTAAAAGTGATCACTCTGGAAGTTGAAGAAGGAAATCGAGCTGCGGCACGTAATCTTGGCATAAATGAATCAATGGTGCGAAGGTGGAGACGCCAGCATGAACTACTGAGCCAATGCAAAAAGACGACTAAATCTCTCAGAGGTCATCACAGCAGATGGCCCGAGCTTGAAAACTTTCTGGAAGACTGGGTTAACACACAGCGAGCAGGCGGCGTGTTTCCACTGTACAAATCAGACTGAAGGCTAAAGCAATCACCACCGAGATGAAAATAGACAATTTTAAAGGTGGGCCATCGTGGTGTTTTAGATTTATGAAACGGAAAGGCCTGTCTGTTAGGACACACGCAGCTCCCTCCCGACTACGAGGAGAAACGTGTTACATTCCACACATTCACTCAAACAAAGATAGCGGAGAATTCCATCAGGCCAGATGATATCATACATATGGATGAAGTACCTCTGATGTTTGACCTGCCTCTCACTCGGACTGTAAATAAAAAAGGTGACTCGTCCATCACATCGAAAACAAGCGGCCATGAGAGAACGCATTTACCTGTGTTCTGAGCTGCACAGCATCTGGACTAAAGCTTCCACCGATGGTGATTTTTAAGCACCTGACAATGCCAAAGGAAAAATTCCCAAAAGAAATCGTGGTGAAAGTCAATAAAAAAGGTTGGATGATGGAGAGCCTAATGAAGGATTTGCTCAGAGAGCGCTACTCAAAGTGACCAGGGGGGCTTTTTTCACACAAAAAAAGCATTGCTCGTTATGGACAGCATGAGGGCCCATGTAACAGATCCAGTGAAAGCTGCCATCAAGAGCACAAACTCAATTCCAGCTGTGATTCCCGGGGTACCTCTAAGTATCTACAGCCACTGGACATCAGCGTGAACCGGGCTTTTAAAGTGGCACTGCGTGAAGAGTGGGAGGCTTGGATGACAAGCGGGGCGAAATCCTTTACCAAAACAGGCCACATGCGAAGAGCATCTTTAACTCGAGTCTGCCAGTGGATCCTAAATGCGTGGAGCCGTGTCAAAACATCAACCATCACCAGCGGGTTCTGAAAGGCTGGACTGTTGCGTGATGAAGAACACGGCGTGAACTCAGGTGACATCGAAAACGAGGAGACTGTAGTGAGTGATGAGATCCTGAGGCTGTTTAATCCAGACACTGAAGAGGACTTTTTTTAGGACTTAGTTTAGTTTTAGTGCGCAGGAGGAAGATGAAGAAGGCGATCAGTGACTTTTCTGGTAGGATGCAGTATATGGTATATGTTTTTTATCAGTAATTAGGAGATACTGGAATGTTGTTCTGTTTAATTTGTGTGTTACCGATACAAACGATACAAACAGGCACTGTAAGAAAAAAGCATTTGCAATACATTTATTATATTTATGTTACTAAGCGGATTAAATAAAAAAGTAAAAAAAATCCTCACATGTAAATTCTTTCTGTGTAAATATCTCATATAATAAACTGGCTTTTGGTTCTCTGTATAGACATAAAAGTGCAGAGTGGATGTTGCTCCTGACGTGTCTGTCACTCTCTGTCAGTGACTCGTTTCTTAAGTGATTAAAGACAGTGTCTGGTTTATCGCGGGGTTAGTATAAACGAAATCCGTGAAGTAGAAAACTTAATTTTTTTACAATTATTCTATATGTTTTGCTGTATTTGTCAGTTCCTCTGACTCCGCCTCTTCGTCCTGGCGCCGCTGTAATGTCCCGTAATGTTCTTTTTCCTGAGTCACTGATCCACAAACTTATGGTGCGTTCACACCGCGGCGTCAGATGAGTCAAGCTCACATTCAAAGTCTATGGTGGACGCGCGTCTTGGTGGCGCGTCTTCAAGCGTCAAGGCGGCGCGAATGTGGCGTCAGCGCGGCGCGTCTTGAGCTTCCACGCATCTACGCGTTTAGACGCCCAAGCGTACTAGCGTTGAACGCCTTGAAAGTTCATCCAAGTTGAACTTTTGAGGGGGTCGACGCGCAGCGTCAACCAATCAGAGACCACGCTCCAGTGACACAGCGACGTCATTCTGAGCTGGAGTCACAAACACAAACAGTGACGGGGACAGGGACGTTATCCGCACCAATGCGGGACAGCAGGTCATCGAACTGGGCCTGGGTCACACGGAAATACCGCTGGAAGCACTGATCCTCCAGACGGAGCTCCTGGAGCAAGTGATGAAAGTCGCCAAACTCCGAACGCCTCTGAATTATGTCGTGAACCCAGACACGCCGCCGCCGAGCCGATCCCCTCCGCTGATGACTTTAGTGCAGTAAATACACCAAAGCTGTTCTCTCAACATGGTCTGTCATTGTGCACAAAAGGAGCAGGAAAATGCTCTAGACGCGCTCTCTAGACTCGCGTCTTGAACGCGCTTCCAAAGCGTCTGTCCTCAAATGCACACGCGTCAAAATAGAGGCGTCCAGCGCGTTTTTGACGCCGCGGTGTGAACGCACCATAAAGCAGACTCCATCCGCAGGTTACAGCCCTTTTTGCTCCTTGTTCAAACTTATTCTGCTGTCGTCCTGATGTTATTTTCCTCCTTCTTTATGTTTCACATGTAAAGTCTCTCGTGGACGTCCAGAGCGTCCACAACGCGAGTCGGAGGCGTTTGTCTCAAATACAAAGGTCCAACACGATTGAGGACGCAGAACAAAGCACCTCCTTTAACCAATCAGGACGCAGAACACGGCACCTCCTTTAACCAATCAGGACGCAGAACACGCGCCTGCATACACTGTAATAAAAAGCATGCAAAACTGCACAAGTGGTCTCTCGCAAATGAATGTTTTTGAGCTAATTTTTCATATTACTACAGGATACCTGCGGCTTATGGTGCAGTGCGGCTTATAGAATTTTTTTTCCCTAAAATTAAAGCATGTGTCTTTTATTCAGGTGTGCTCTGTAGTCCGGAATTTACGTTATATTGCTGTGTTTTTGAGCTTACCTCCAGCGGCGCTTGCGGAGAATTTGGCCCCTGTGAACAGGTACACATCCCCCCTCAGCTGGATAAATTCCGCCATCTACTCTCTACTCCCTAAAGACAAAAGAATAATCTTACATAAGGAAGAATATTAAACATTTCAAGAGCTACACTGATATACAAATGTAAGGGATAATTTCGGTAACCGTTTGGTCAGTTACACAATAATCACTGTAAAGTTTAACAGGACTTCACTGTGAGTCGTCTTATACAGATCTTTACTCACATTTTAAGTTTCATGTTGCACTGTTGTAGGTGACATAAACCAGTATTTACATTTAAATGTTTATTGAGTTGCACACTCCATTTTCGCCTCTTTTTTTGCGTAGGCGCGGTGCATGATGGGATATAGCAGTGCGTGAAGTCTGCATGGCTGCACACTTCAGCTACGGTCATGGAAACACTGGGCACATTTTCTTCTGCATTTTATGTAATGCCCTTCGATGCACTTTGAACAGTGATTTTAAGAGCATTTTGGCAAATTGGGACACAGCCTCAGTCTGCTCCCAAGTTCTGTGCTGTCTTTCCTCCTTCCTTCTGTGTCTGTGCCTGGAGCTGGAGCAGGGTGGAGATTCTGGCACCACCCACGACACACCTGCAGCCAATCAGCAATCAAGCCTCCACCTCTGGAGTACAAAGGGACTGAGGATTTCTGCACACGCTGCCAAAGTGTCAGTGGCCGTGTCCCAATTCGCCAGTATGCCCTTAAAATCCCCCTTCGAGTGTGGGTCTAAGGGCGTTACGTCATTTCCGGCGCGACAAGGGCTGTCCCATTTCAACGCCCCCTACGGCCGTGTGACGAGTGCACAGGACAAAATGTGCCCTACATTTCCAGCGTTTCCGTGGAGATCAGACGTAACTAAAGTGTCCATCCATGCAGACTTCACACACTTATATATCCCATGATGCACCGCGCTTACGCAAAAAGGATACGCTGAAATGGAGCCAGCTATGAAATGCAGGTTTAAATGTAAGTACTGGTTCACATGAAGGTGGGACATGAAACTTGTTACATAAAATTGTTAAAAATTGAGATATGTTTGAGGCGACTCAACTTAGTGAAATCCTGTTAAATTGAGTTTACAGTGATGGTTGTAACTGACCAAACTGAGCAGATTATCACTTACACTTGTATATGTGTATATTAATCGTGATATTCATATTCTTCCTTATTTCAGAATATTATTTTGTCTTTAGGGACGAGCAGACGGTTGACTTCATCCACATGAGGGGGGAGAATGTGCAGCTGTTCACAGGGGCCACATTCTCCACAGGCGGCTTGGAAGTAAGAACAAAAACACTGATATACTCCCAGATAATATAAGGACCCTAGAAGTACATAAAAGTTGCAGTTACTGCGAATTTAATACCTTTACATTTGTACATATGTGTATTGTAATGACTTAACCTGGATTTGTCTATTTTATTCCGTCTGATCCACAGTCTGTACTTCTGTGTCACTGATGGCCCTTAAGATGCTGATCTCACATCACAATGACACTAAATGTACCTGTTTCTGAGACTGTTGCTCAAAAACATGTGAATTATTCATTTGGTAAAATAGGTAGAAGGTTTGATGATCAAAGAACACTCAAAAATATATTCCAAAACGCATAATGAACTTGTCATGATCCACGTTTCCCTGCTCCTGTTTTGCCTCCTGTGTCTCCTCCTCCTCCCTCACCTGCCTGACTCCGGAGCTGGGCGGAGCCCTGGCTCCTCCCGCACTCACCTGCAGCCCGTCAGCGTAATCAACGCACCTGCGGGAGGATAAAAGGAGCCAGGACCCAGCTCTCTTTGCCAGGTCGTCTGTTTGCCTCACTGTTTGTCCTTGTGTCTCTGCTGGTGTCCTGTTCTGATTGTCAGTGTATTATAAGCTGCTGTATTTCTAATAGGGTAAATTGTGACTGTTTTTCTGTTTGACTCAGGATAATCCTGCAGAAGATGGGCCTGGAGGGGAAGGTCACACCCGTTCAGGCCAAAAGAAAGTGGGAGAACTTACTAAAGAAATATAAAGTCTGTATATGATCTGAATTTGTACTTATAAAACATTGTGTTCATCTTGTTTTCACTTGTGTTGTAGTAACATTTGTTCTGTTAAAGGACTGTAAATATCCCAAAAGTGGGGAAGGAGTGGTGGGGAAGGCCACTGCAGAAACTTGGCCCTGGTTTGTCCACATGGATGAGGTGCTGGGGCAAAGGCTCCATCAACCCCCCCCCCCCCCCGTCCTCATCGCCTCCATCCGGATTTGAGATGGCAGAGGGAGAGAGATGAGAGGGAGGCGGAAGAGAGGAAACAGCGTTTTGAAAGACTATTTATGTTGCTTGAAAACTTAATAGATAAAAATTAAACACTTTTCTTTTGAACGGTGTGACTTTTTATTTACAATTATTGACATTTATAATTGTCCTAACACAAAGTACTATTAACAATATATGAACTTAAAACTCAAAAGTAACTGTGAAAATTCAAATCCATAAACCTGAGTGTGCCAGTGCCAGGTTTTAATCATGAAGACACACTTCCAGGACCTTGGCAGTGCTAATCGACCTTCAGAGTGCTGAGATCGAGGTCTTCATCTTCTTCTGGCTGGTAAGTGGGGCTCTCATACCGGGGGCTGCTCCACTGTCCACCACATTGTCCGTGGGCTGGGTTTGCAGGACTGGGGCTATAGATGACTGACATGTCACTTTAGATAAATGGGAAAGAATATTGATAGTTCTCCTGCTCATGTCACGTCACATCTTCTTACAGTGTTTACAGGTAATCCCCCTGAAACACTTTCAGTGAGAATGTGAAACTTGCTATTATGTAAATACCTCGATATAATCATGGTCCATTGGAACCTCCTCCAGGGCAGAGACCTCAGCAGCTGGTCCCGCCACTGTGCTCCAGCGACGGCCTCCACTTCACCGTCCGCCTCATCCTCCACTACATTCTCCTCTGGCTCGTCCTCCAGGGCCACGATGTCTCCTGCCCCAAGGCAGATATTATGGAGGACGGCACAGACAGCGATGACCTACGACAAGAAAATATGATTTAGTCTTTCACAATCACATATTTCATGATATTTAACAATTCACCTACATGTGGTGCAAAGGTGCAGTGGACCTCCAGAGCATGAAAAAATATGGCCCTAAATCTTGTTTTCATCATTCCAAAGGCTCAATAATTGAACGTGCCTTTGGAATGATGAAAATTGAAGCGCTGGGCTGCCACACCTTGCACTGGGCGTTTGTAGGGAGGGATGAGGGGGAGTGGACGCTGGAGACAGGGGAACCCTCCATCTGTGAGGATGAAGTGCCCTGGAGGAGGATACAGTCCTTTTGCAATAATATGAATAATAAAATTAAACTGTCACGGCCCAGAAGAACAGCTCTACTCGTATTAAAGTGATTTAGCCACAGATCAAATTAAACCTGTCCAAATACTGAACCATTAAACTACACAATATCCCACTTTATATAAACTAATCAGTGTTCTCTGGTTTATAGACGATGAATGTAAAATTATATTGTTACCTCTGTCTCTGTTATAACGTTTTAACAATGTATATTTGGTTAAAGTTAGGAAGTAGCTACAATTGGGACAAAAATCAGCTGGAACCTCACATTTACCTGTTGATATTCCACAGGAAACATTAATTACTTTATTCAATCTAAAAAGAATTGACGCCTGCGACTACGACATCCTGCCTCTTCTAATAAATAAAGAAAAAAGAACCATAAAAAAGTGATTATTTGAGGATTCATTTTTACACGTTTCGTGAAACACAAAAGCCGAGCAGCTCATTAGTCAGAACCGTAAGTTTATTAGTCACCAGCGTCACGTTTAATAGGCGTAATGTAAGTTATGTAATGTACGCACAAAGACAGCGGTGGAAGTGCGGTCTGTGGTGTAGGGCTGTCCCATTTCAACAAGATGGCGGCTACACTGAGAACTACCATTCTCCACCGGAAGTTTCGAACCGTACTTCTCAACCGTACATCGAACTGTGGATTTGGTGAATTGGGACACGGTCAGTGTGTCCTCAGGTACAGTTCTGCTTGGCTCAGTCTGTTTTTTGGTTATGTTTGAAGTACTTTGTTTTTTTTTGGTTTTTTTTACATCTTTCGTCAGATCCTGTTTTTTTATACCCACCCTGCACCTTAGCCTCTGACCCAGCTCCTCCAACCAGCGTTCACATTCTCTCGATTGTAATAAACTCTATCTGTATAAAACTGTATCTTTGATCCCCCAGACTGTACGACATTCAGTGTACTCTGTCATTACTGGTAAAGTGGTGCACATAATATGCTGTTTGTAGTGAAAGTGTCTGTCTAAGGTCCACAGTTTTCTTTTTTCTAAAGTATTTTGCAAACCTTGTTAGTTTGTGATTTGTATCGATGTGCACCAGTGATAAAGGCCCCGTACACAACAGCCTCGTCTCATTGTGCTGTCCATGGATGTCAGCTGGGACAGAATACCAGAGTCTTTTTGGTGCATAGAGGCTTCTGTCCCACTGAACACAACAGCCCTCAGACTGTTTCAATCCTGTGACCTACATCGGGTGCTCTGGCCTTAAGAGGAGCAACTTTGCTGTCCAGACACTGACGAGTTTGTTGTTTTGGTTGAAATGCCTCTCATCCTTCTGTAGATGTTAATCTCACTAACACTCAAATGCAATAAAAACTATCAATCTCAAAATTACATGATGGCTTCACAAAATTATCATGAAATAACCTGATATGGAAAAGGAGGTTACCTGTCTTAGAAGCTGTTTAAAAAATGACTGATTTTATGGGAAAAAATAAATAATTACTTTAATAATTTGGTTTATCGTTCCTAGGTCATCGACGCTGTGCCTGCACCGTAAGCAAAGTACCACAGGACGTTACCAGACTCATTTTTGGCCACTTTGTTCAGCAGATTGGGACGTCCAGGAGCAAATGCCACACAGCCGAGGGGAGACTGGCTCAGATTGGCAGTGATTCTAGACTTTTTTTTTTTTTTTCTTTCATAAAGTCCCAGTTTGACCTGACCAGCCCACACAGAGTGAAGACACACATATTCATCTAAGTAAACCTGTTCTATTGGCTATAATCAGCTGTAGATTTCACCATAAAGAAACACAAAGACATAAGCTGCACCGCTCCGCTCACTGTCATCAATGAGCCACTCGACAGCACAATTCATACACGGAGTAACTCAAAGAGCTTTACAGAATAAGAAAGACATTAAAATCACACAAATCAAAACATAAATAATCACAAATGATCATAAGATAAACATTAATGGAGAAAAGTGCAGAATAAAACCCGTTTAGTCACATGCTCAGATAAACAGAACAGTTTTGATCCTGGATTTAAACTTTGTCAAAGTCGAGTCTGTCTCACATCTTCAGACTGTTCCAGGTTTTAGCAAAAAACTGAAACTCTGCTTCTCCAGGTTTAGTCGTTACTCTGGGACCAGCAGGAGTCGGTCCCTGAAGTCCTCAGAGTGTGAGATGTTCATGTGGCTCTAACATGTGGGAGATGTTCTTTGGTTCATGGAGAGACTCGTTCACACAGAGACACAGGACACATGTGTGAAGTACTTCATGTGACACAGGACACATGTGTGAAGTACTTCACCTGACACAGGACACATGTGTGAAGTACTTCACCTGAGCACAGGACACATGTGTGAAGTACTTCACCTGACACAGGACACATGTGTGAAGTACTTCACCTGACACAGGACACATGTGTGAAGTACTTCACCTGACACAGGACACATGTGTGAAGTACTTCACCTGAGCACAGGACACATGTGTGAAGTACTTCACCCTGACACAGGACACATGTGTGAAGTACTTCACCTGACACAGGACACATGTGTGAAGTACTTCACCTGACACAGGACACATGTGTGAAGTACTTCACCTGACACAGGACACATGTGTGAAGTACTTCACCTGACACAGGACACATGTGTGAAGTACTTCACCTGAGCACAGGACACATGTGTGAAGTACTTCACCTGACACAGGACACATGTGTGAAGTACTTCACCTGACACAGGACACATGTGTGAAGTACTTCACCTAAGCACAGGACACATGTGTGAAGTACTTCCTGGTTCTAGTCAGACTCTCGCAGCAGTGTTCTGGATGTTCTGTTCTGTCTTAAGGCTCGTTTGGAGAGTCCAGTGAGCAGGACGTTATAACATCGTCTTACCTACTGGAGACAAATGCAGGATAAGTCTCTCTGAGTCTTTGATTTTTGACGTGTTTTTAGATGTAAAAAGCTGCAGTAGTTATTGATTTGATGTGGCTGTTCAAGTTCAAGTCTGAGTCCATTATTACCTCTAGATTTCTTGCCTGATTTGAAGGTTTTAGAGAGAGAGACTGGAGGTGACTCTGACACTTTCTCTGTGTTTCTGTGGACAAAGACTATGAGTTGAGTCTTGTCTGAGTTTATCTGGAGAAAGTTGTTTTCATCCACACACTGATCTGATGCAGTGTCAGAGTGAATCCACTGGTCCAGATTCACCTGCTGCAGTGAGACATAGATCTGAGTGTCTCTGCAGAGTTGTGGTAGGACACATTATTGTTGCATATTAACTGATCTAACAGCAGCGTGTAGAGATTGAACAACAGGGGTCCCAGGATTGACCCCTGGGGCACCCCACAGCTCAGGGACATTTTATGTGAGACACATTTTCCAATTTCAATAAAGAATGTTCGCGTGTATTACTCTTATTGGCCCAAAAATGAACTCATCAAAGAAAAGAAAAGTGGACACAGGGGTGGACAACAAAATATTTTTTCACTGAAATTTTCAAAGAGTACAAAAGCAGCCAATTTACAGATTTAATTAATGCATTTGGAAAACAATTTGTGCAATGATCCTTGCATATTCAGGCTTTGCTACATGTTACAGGAAAAACTCAAATGTCATGTGCACTTTAACCAGCTCCAGTGACGTCTTTAAATATGTGATGATTTGTGTTTCTCTGAACAGCTGCAGAACGAGTGGGACAAAGGGGGGACACTCTGGACCCGAGTCACACGGAGACACGACCTGTAAAGACAAAGACAAACACTGAACTGTAAGATTAAAGCGAGTTATTCAGCGTGATTGGCTTTGCGGATGTAAACTAGTGCATGCTCCGTCAACAGTCAAATGTGAGCGGATTTGCATGTGATTTTTATATTCACGATGCACTTCCTGTGTTAAAGGGTCATATCTGTGACTGTGTAAACCTGCAGAATGAGGCTGTTCATCTGTTTTTAAGACCCACTCTTATCATCGATCGATTAAAATGAGATGAAAATCAAGTCATATATTAAACTGTAGGTTTATTTTCAAAGTACGTAATTTTTCCCCCCAAATTTTAAATGCTTTGCTTTAAATCTGCTGTAATTTAAACATATTTGGCTGTTGTTAACATCATAGTTGCTATTCAACAGATCTGGAGTTACTTCTACATATGTCCAACCAGGAAGTAAAATGATAAACTTCTCCAGAATGAAAAAACTAGACAAAGTCAGTTAATATTTTAGTAAAATCTTAAATATAGGCCTAATGATGTTGTGAGTTAAGTACTGCAACCTGTCACATGAACTTTAAAGAAGTATCAGGGAAACTAAAGCTGCAGAGCGATGAAGAATTATTTACACTTTTCAAAATTATAACAGAGAGAAGATCCTTTTTCACCATTTGTTGGCCTGGAATGAAGTGAAAACATGAAGAGCCCTGGTGAGAACAATAATACAAAAACACTGTAGTGTAGATACAGAGTGGATTATTTTTAGATTTACATTAATGAGTGTAAAACATTCGCAGAAACACTTCCAGCAGTAACAGATCACCTCCCAACAGCAGCACAGGTCTGGTCTGGTGGCTGTGTCTTATTTTATGTATTTATTTATTTCTTTGACTGGGACAGTGCATGTTAATGAACAAACATGGTCTGTTGTCCCAGGGGCTGGGGTCACAAAAGGGTCAAGTTAAAACTGCACATTACATTTCACTGCACAGTTCTCATAGTTGCACATTACACAGTCCCCATCATTTCAGTCAGTCTGGCCCATTAAAGACAGTGACATTCTACACTCACCTCTTCATTTTGCCCACACAAACATGTCTCTGTGGAACATTAAAGTCACATTGTCACTATAGATGAAGCATGTTTGGTTTGACCATAACTACAGCCGTCCTGTGATTCTCTGGGTCTGTTTAAGTTTGCTGCTCTGTCTTGGGACTGGGGTCACGTGTCCCACGTCAGACATATTTTACAACAATAAAAGAGTGAAAAATGAATGCTAGTTGTAATTATAGAGCATGTCTGCTACTGCTGGATGTCAGGTTCTATGTTACTATGGCAAAAGACGAAGTTTAAATCTGTCACTGGACAAATGTTTGTAAGGCTGAAGACGTTTCGCTGCTCGTCCAAGACACTTCTTCAGTTCTGGACAGAAGCAGCTTAGACGAGCAGTGAAACGTCTTCACTCCTGCAAAGATTTGTCCAGTGACAGATTTAAACTTCATCTTTTGCTCTGGATCAGACCGGGACGACTGAGGGAGACACAGATGTTGCCATGGCGATTATTGTCATTTGTGTTTTGGAAACGTCCCGTCGTCACGGAAACAGCCAAACTAAACTGAAGCTGATCTCTCGATTAAAAAGATGTGGAAGTTTTGTATCAGGATCTTGTGGGTGTTTTTTACTCTGTCTTTGTCTCAGGTTCAGTCACAGGACGGAGGAGACGTTCCTCTGGAGGTGATAACAGACAGCTCACCCTGCAGCGCCACCTGTGGGCTGGGTATGAGATCACAGACGCTGTGTTTGTTGAAGGACAGTAAAGCAGCGATGGAGGAAAATACTCAAGGGACGACAGGGCCAGAGGTAAGTCTCGTATCAGACTGTTTTTACATTTTTACCACAAAAGACCATAAGCCAAACATAAAGTAAAATGCACCAAAACTTTGACTCTAACAGCTTTTGCTTTTAGCCAAATTTGAACCTTTACCTCCTCAACAGCAGAGGGCGCATGTTCTTTTCTGTATGTTTCTGAATGCAGATGAAGATGTATGGATGTTATTGTCGTGTGTGAACTTTTTTTTTACTTTTTAAAAAGTAGCTACAATCACAACTGAACATGTGGCCAGTTCCTTAAAAGGCCAATATTACACAAAATGAACTCTTATGAGCTTTAAGCAGTGTTATAATGATGTTAGCTGATGTGGAGTTGTGTTTTGTTTCATTCACACATGTTTGAGTGACCCTCCAAAGCTCTAAATGCTCTGTTCTACTTTGTGATGTCACGAGGTGGTAGTTTTCAAGTGAACAGCTCCTTTTGCCTTTAATTCAGTCGAGATAAGTGGCAATTCCAGGGTCTGAAATGCTTCTAGTGAAGGTGGAGATTAAAAACACAGTGGTGCACTTCCTGTATCACCACATGATGACATCACAAGGTGGAACAGAGTGTTTTCAGTTTGAGAGAAGAACTCAGTCTAAAGCTGCAGGTTTTGTGTGTTAAACATGTGAGAATGAAACAAAACTCCAGGTCTGTTTGTGACGAGGAAACATTAGAACAGATCAGGAAATAGAGCCATGTGGGACTCGTTAATGATGAGCTGCGGCGTTTAGTAACGATTTAGATCAGACAGACGCTTTGTACGTTTAGTCCAGCTGGATTTCAGCACTGAATCTGGCAACCCAAATGAGAGACTCGTGTGCGGATCATTCTACTTTCTGATTGGATCTTGAGAACCAAAACACACAGTTAATATACTAAAAAACTGAACTAAAATAAAGCTAAATTGGGATGGGACTACAAAAAATAGTAAGTAAGTAGTACTTTGAATAATACTGCTGTTTCATATAATATCTGAACTGGAAGGAATGTGTTTGTATGTGTGTTCCTCCCGAAATAAAAACCAAAAAACAACAAATCTATCATGTCCAACATCTTTGTAATTAAGAATAAATCAGCTTAAACTTTTCTGTAAAAGTTGTATTTGGTCTGAACATGTTTGTCTCTGATCTTGAAGCACAACTAGGTCATTTTATGGAGTTTAAATGAACTAAATCTGACTTTTAAATGGTCCTTTTCGGTGGCAGGTGACCGAGGAGTGCCGCGAGCGTAAGGTGCAGTGTCTGGACTCGTGGCAGTGCGGGATCCGGACCCTGACCGTGGACGTGGGACAGAGCCTCAACATCGACTGTGTGGAGGACGTCCTGAAGGAGATGGGCCCTTACTCCTGGAGGTCAGAACACGACGGGTTAAGGACATAGATATGAAATGTGACAGGCAGGAGGACTTAGAACTTACATAGAAGCAGTATCGAAAAGTCTAAACGAGAGACATGGGACGAGTCGAGCAGCAGCTGAAATGTCACAGCAAATACATTAGTCTCCCAGAAAACTTCCCCCAGTTTTCAGCTTTACAACGACAGGTTTTGGCGTTTACCTCTCGCTGCAAGACGTCATCTCCTCTTACGTTGGAAATCAAAAAATTCCCCATCCAGCATCAAAGGATTAATGAGGTTCTGTCCTTTTTGAAAATGGAGATTAGATATTCTAAGAAGGGTTTTATAGAAATTTTATACAAAGTGGCAAACATTTATTGACTTTTTTGAAACTGTCTAAACCACCTCCTCCCCTTATTTTTGATTTATGTATAATATTATAATTTTTTATTTTGTTATGATGTGTGTATGTATATATACCCCCCTTTTTTCCTTTTCTTCTTCCTGTTTTTTTTTCTTTTTTTTATTTGTTGTTTGATCCTCTTATTCATCCATTTACCCAAGTTTGGGTTTAATTAATTTATTTTCATATTAGTTTTATTATTTTATATATATTTGGCCCTCGCCTCACGAAGTGACGGCGAGGGGTATTGTTCTTCGAAAGTTTCTTTTTCTTATTATTATTTTTCTCCCCCTGGGATCGCGATTTTCACCCCCTAAACGTCGACGAAAAGTCTCACATGGGGGTATCAGATCGATCGGCCTCGCGAAAAATTCGATAAAATAAGCATCACGAAAATGACCCACGCACACAGGCTCGACAGCGCCACCTAGAAAATTGCAAATTTTCGAATGAATTGGGAGCCGACTCGCATATTTCGCCGTAGCAAAGCCAAATTCACACCAGTGATAGAGCTCATGGAGACGAGCAAAAAAGCCAATCATAGTGCTGCCCTAAGGCGGACAGGAAGTCGGTCATATTCGTTCGAATATTCGCCAATTTTTTCCCCGCCTGTTTTCAAAATGATACAACTCCCACGTTTTTGATCCAAAAGACGTCAGATTTCACATGTCACATCTGGACACATGGGGTTTCATAACTTATCTGATCGTTTGCAATAATTTCGTGTCGTTCGCCCACACGCCGCCATCGAAATACGCCTTCGTTTCCTGTAATTTCGTTGTCCTCTCACGACCAGGGGCATTGTCCTACAGATCTCACATTCACATGACATATGTGTAATTATGGCATGTATAGAATGGACTATAAAGTGTAATCACAATGAACACTCTAGCGCCCCCTAGCATAGACGTGAAACATCAACATTATTGGATTAAAACCAAATTTGGGGAATAAATCTGGGATATGATGAGGACCAAAAAATTATATTATGGGCATGGGTCATTTCTCATAACTGGCCAGTAGGGGCGCAAAGAGTCCAACAAAAAAACATTTAAAAATATATTACTCACACGGGCTTTGCCCGACACATCTCAAATTTAAGTCAAATATGTTTCATTTGACCATGAATCAAATGCAATATAAAGTGTAATCAAAATGAACCCTCTAGCGCCCCCTACCATAGACGTGACACATCAATTTTATCGGATTCATACCAAATTTGGGGAGTACATTGGACACCTCAGAAGAAGCAAAAAATTATATTACAAGCATGGGTTATTTCTCACGGTTGGCCAGCAGGGGCGCTCAGACTCCCAAAAAATAATCATTTAAAAATGTCTGACTCACAGGGACATTGGTCTGAATCGCTCCAATTAACATCAAACATGTGTCATTTGGCCATGAATGTCATGGATTATAAAGCTCCTTGATAAAACTTCAACAATGAATGGCCACGCTGTCTTTTGATTCATAAAAAGGCCGCCATATTGAATAAGAAATTCGCCATCTCTTTCGCCGCTTGTTTTCAAAATGATACAACTCCCAGATTTTTACTCCAAAACAGGTCAGATTTCACATGTCACATCTGGACACATGGGGTTTCATTTCTTATCCGATCGTTTGCAATAATTTCGTGTCATTTGCCCGCACGGCGCCGTCGAAACACACCTTCTTTTCCTGTTTTTTCGATGTCCTCTCACGACCAGGGCAGATGATACAACTCCCACGTTTTTGCTCCAAAACAGGTCAGATTTCACATGTCACATCTGAACACACGGGGTTTCATTTCTTATCCGATTGTTTGCAATAATTTCGTGTCATTCGCCCGCACGCTGCCATCGAAAAACACCTTCGTTTCCTGTTTCTTTGATTCCCGCTCACAGACACATGGATCAGTCTAAAGACATAAAACTCTACCCACTGATGTAGAATAAAACTTTGAATACAGCAGAGTAATGAGCACGTGACCAGTGGACTCTATAGCGCCCCCTATAATATAATTACAACACTCAACTTTGTGCGATTGGTATGAAACTTGGGGAGATAATTGTAGGCCCAAAACCGAACCAAAAGGTCAATGACACTATACCTGTATTATGCACGATTTTGAAGGTTCTAAGTCACAGACTCCACCAGTTTAATGCAATGATCACTCTGCACTATGGAAACAGTGTGAAGGGGGGGCGAGGGGGGGCGAGCGGCCGGGGGGTGGCCGGGCAGGGGGAATGCTGCGTGGAGGCGGTGGCTGGCCCCCGGCGGTCGCGAGGGGAGGCGGTCGCGCCGTGGCGAGGGCCATCATCGCCGCTTGCGGCTTTAATTACTATTATTATTATTATTATTATTATTATTTTATTTATTTTTATTTTTTCTTCTTTAGTTTTAGTTGTTATATATTTTTTTTAAAAAGAAAAAGGAGTGTATACATTTGTGGTTTTAAATGACAGTATGCTGTGATATTTGTTTGCACATCAATAAAAATATGAAACAAAAAAAAAAAAAGAAAGCAAATAAATTCTGTTCTAAAATGGCCTTTGCTTTAATATTATACTATTTCCTACTTTTCACAGGTTTCGGAGTTACGTCATCTCCGAGTTAAACATTAGATGCTCGTTCTGGTCAAATCAGAAAAAACTATGAACTTTATGTCACGGTAAAGACTGAATCAAGTAAAAAAAAAACGATTAAAGTTCTGAAATCATCATCAGCCTCATGTGGATCCAGTTTATTTAGTCACATGAACATTGTTAAAACATTGTCCTGTGTAGTGAGAAAATCCTCTGACATCAAGTTTCCACGATTTAAACAAGAACTAGACACTTTCCCCGGAGCTTTCAGCATAAAGACTCAGAGTTCATCACCTGCACTGAGGGTTGGACACGAGGCTCTGATCAAACTGAGCCGTAAACGATGAGTTTAAAGGGGCGTCACGGTGGACAGTACAGATATAGACCGATTAAAACATAAAATATACATCATAGGTATATATTTTACATACATATATAGAGAGAGACAGATATCATGGGCGTTTGGGCATAAAAGGACACATCAAACCTATAATGGGTACTTTTTTATTACGCAAAATTAACTCTTGTAGCTTTAAACCATGTTCTAAAGCTGTTTCCTGGAGTTGTGTTTTGTTTCATTCACATTTTATTGTTTGCTCAAAATGCTCTGTTCCACCTTGTGATGTCATGCAGTTCGTGTCTTGCTGTATTACCACAACAGCCTAAATCTGCAGGTTTGTGTGTTAAACATGTGAATGAAACAAAAGTCAATCCAGGTCGGTTTGTGACGAGGAAACGACTTTAGAACAGATCAGGAAATAATGAAATGCAGCCTCTTTAACAGTTAATAAATGAACATTTTAAGAGTTAATTTTTGCTTTCGTCGACAGTTTTTGTGCACATTAACACAATTAGCACAGCATCCAAAATATATAATACATTTTGTTTTAAATCGTCAATCGCTACGGCAACAGTGCTCATTTTTCATCATTCTTTACCCACGGAGAGGTCGGAGAAAGTGGTGGGGCGACAGCAGCTCGGTGGATAGTGTTTGTCCACTGATCTGAAGGTTGTTGGTGCGATTCCAGCTCCCACAGACAGAACGTGTCCTTGGGCAAGACACTGAACCCTCCTCGTCCAGTGTCTGTGTGAATAGGCTCGTGGTTCGTGGATGTAAAGCCGCTTTGAGCCTTGAACGTGGAAAAGCGTCGTGTGAAACTGTGACGTGCCGTGTTTGTGTTCCAGGGTGTCATGGCGGTACGCTCGAGGAGTCATCACCTCCGACGACTCGCTGTTCGCACGATTTCAGTCTCCTGAGCTGGACCGTGTACTTCTCGACCCTGTGCAAGAGAAACATGCAGGTATCAGCTCTGTAGTAGTAGTACTCGCAGTAGTAGTAGGACTAATAAGTACATCTAAAACATTAAAACAGGGGCAGGTGTGAGTTTAAATGTGTGAAATAGTGACTGTGGCACCAAAGTCTCCAGTTTTGCTTTTTGCTTTTCATTTTTGAAACTCAAAGCTAGATTTGCTAAAAAAAAAAAAAAAAAAAAAAAAAAAGCCCAACTTATTATCATGATTATAAGTTTCATTTTTGACATTTTGAGTCTCCCTTCACCTTGCTCTTCAAGATAAGTCACTCCCCCTTCAGAGCGCCGTCACAATCAGCATTTTACTAATAAAACCACTGCACATTGTGTTATATTTGTCAAGTTTTTTTGTGATCAGATTTTTATTCAAGTATTAATCTCAACTGCAGCTGGACAGGTGACAAAGACAAAAAAAAACAGAAGAATTTGTTAATAATAATAATAATAGTAATAAATAAATACAAAATAAACATATAAAAATAAAACAATGTAATAATAATCATAATGGTAAATACTATAAAAAGTAAAATAATGAAAATAATCCTGTCCAGGTTTGCTTCCTTCCACACAGTAAACTGCAAATTTCCTCCATCCAAAGATCAGCAGAAATTACTTTATACATATTCATCATGTACTATAAAAAAAAACAAAAAAAAAACAAAAAACGGACGTACACAAATTGTGCCTCTTTCATGAAGTTAGAGTTTAATAGAAGCATCCACATAGTGCAAAAAACCCAAATCGTAATATATTCAGATCTTGATTTTGATCAGTCAGTTAGACCGACAAAAAATGTTTTTGTCTTTTGCTCCGAGCAGCAGAAAACTCCAGCTCAATTATTTCTGGGTGAGACAGAATCTTTTACAGTCAGAGGTTGAAGTATTACATGTTTTTTGGCAGCAGGTTTGTGAAGTTGTAGTATATTATTCTGTATCATGTTTGTCTGGGACAGAGGCTCGTGTCTCAAACAGGAGCCAGAAGTTTATCAAACACGGACGTCACATAAAACCTTGTGTTTGTGATGAAGAGACTTTATGATCTGACAGAACGTCCCAAAAGTCATTTTATTCTCAAAACCCCGTCTCCAGTCTCATGGTTTGGTCCTAATGTGTGTGTCTCAGGGACACGTGCGTGTGTCTCAGGGACATGTGTGTGTGTCTCAGGGACGTGCGTGTGTCTCAGGGACATGTGTGTGTGTCTCAGGGACGTGCGTGTGTCTCAGGGACATGTGTGTGTGTCTCAGGGACATGTCTTTGTCTCAGGGACATGTGTGTGTCTCAGGGACATGTGTGTGTCTCAGGGATGTGCGTGTGTCTCAGGGACATGTGCGTGTGTCTCAGGGACGGACATGTGTCTCAGGGACGTGCGTGTGTCTCAGGGACATGTGCGTGTGTCTCAGGGACCTGTCTTTGTCTCAGGGACCTGTCTTTGTCTCAGGGACATGTCTTTGTCTCAGGGACATGTGTGTGTCTCAGGCACATGTGTGTGTGTCTCAGGGACATGTCTTTGTCTCAGGGACATGTCTTTGTCTCAGGGACATGTGTGTGTCTCAGGGACATGTGTCTGTCTCAGGGACATGTCTTTTGTCTCAGGGACATGTGTCTGTCTCAGGACATGTGTGTGTCTCAGGGACATGTCTTTGTCTCAGGGACATGTGTGTGTGTCTCAGGAACATGTGTCTGTGATGTGTGTGTCTCAGGGACATGTGTGCGTCTCAAGGACATGTGTGCGTCTCAGGGACGTGTGTGTGTCTCAGGGACGTGTGTGTGTCTCAGGGACGTGTGTGTGTCTCAGGGACGTGTGAGACATGTGTGTGTCTCAGGGACATGTGAGACATGTGTGTGTCTCAGGGACATGTGTGTGTTTCAGGGACATGTGTGTGTCTCAGGGACATGTGTGTGTCTCAGGGACATGTGTGTCTCAGGGACATGTGTGTGTGTCTCAGGGACATGTGTGTGTCTCAGGGACGTACGTGTGTCTCAGGACATGCGTGTGTCTCAGGGACATGTGTGTGTGTCTCAGGGACATGTCTTTGTCTCAGGGACATGTCTCAGGGACATGTCTTTGTCTCAGGGACATGTCTTTGTCTCAGGGACATGTGTGTGTCTCAGGGACATGTGTGTGTCTCAGGGACATGTGTGTGTGTCTCAGGGACATGTGTGTTTCTCAGGGACGTGCGTGTGTCTCAGGGACATGTGTGTGTCTCAGGGACATGTGTGTGTATCTCAGGGACGTGTGTGTGTCTCACGGACATGTGTGCGTCTCAGGGACATGTGTGTGTGTCTCAGGGACATGTGTGTCTCAGGGACATGTGTGTGTGTCTCAGGGACGTGCGTGTGTCTCAGGGACATGTGTGTGTGTCTCAGGGACATGTCTTTGTCTCAGGGACATGTCTCAGGGACATGTGTTTGTCTCAGGGACATGTCTTTGTCTCAGGGACATGTGTGTGTCTCAGGGACATGCGTGTGTCTCAGGGATGTGCGTGTGTCTCAGGGACATGTGCGTGTGTCTCAGGGACGGACATGTGTCTCAGGGACGTGCGTGTGTCTCAGGGACATGTGCGTGTGTCTCAGGGACCTGTCTTTGTCTCAGGGACCTGTCTTTGTCTCAGGGACATGTCTTTGTCTCAGGGACATGTGTGTGTCTCAGGGACATGTGTGTGTCTCAGGGACATGTGTGTGTGTCTCAGGGACGTGCGTGTGTCTCAGGGACATGTGTGTGTGTCTCAGGGACGTGCGTGTGTCTCAGGGACATGTGTGTGTCTCAGGGACATGTCTTTGTCTCAGGGACATGTGTGTGTCTCAGGGACATGTGTGTGTCTCAGGGATGTGCGTGTGTCTCAGGGACATGTGCGTGTGTCTCAGGGACGGACATGTGTCTCAGGGACGTGCGTGTGTCTCAGGGACATGTGCGTGTGTCTCAGGGACCTGTCTTTGTCTCAGGGACCTGTCTTTGTCTCAGGGACATGTCTTTGTCTCAGGGACATGTGTGTGTCTCAGGCACATGTGTGTGTGTCTCAGGGACATGTCTTTGTCTCAGGGACATGTCTTTGTCTCAGGGACATGTGTGTGTCTCAGGGACATGTGTCTGTCTCAGGGACATGTCTTTTGTCTCAGGGACATGTGTCTGTCTCAGGGACATGTGTGTGTCTCAGGGACATGTCTTTGTCTCAGGGACATGTGTGTGTCTCAGGAACATGTGTCTGTGATGTGTGTGTCTCAGGGACATGTGTGCGTCTCAAGGACATGTGTGCGTCTCAGGGACGTGTGTGTGTCTCAGGGACGTGTGTGTGTCTCAGGGACGTGTGTGTGTCTCAGGGACGTGTGAGACATGTGTGTGTCTCAGGGACATGTGAGACATGTGTGTGTCTCAGGGACATGTGTGTGTTTCAGGGACATGTGTGTGTCTCAGGGACATGTGTGTGTCTCAGGGACATGTGTGTCTCAGGGACATGTGTGTGTGTCTCAGGGACATGTGTGTGTCTCAGGGACGTACGTGTGTCTCAGGGACATGCGTGTGTCTCAGGGACATGTGTGTGTGTCTCAGGGACATGTCTTTGTCTCAGGGACATGTCTCAGGGACATGTCTTTGTCTCAGGGACATGTCTTTGTCTCAGGGACATGTGTGTGTCTCAGGGACATGTGTGTGTCTCAGGGACATGTGTGTGTGTCTCAGGACATGTGTGTTTCTCAGGGACGTGCGTGTGTCTCAGGGACATGTGTGTGTCTCAGGGACATGTGTGTGTATCTCAGGGACGTGTGTGTGTGTCTCACGGACATGTGTGCGTCTCAGGGACATGTGTGTGTGTCTCAGGGACATGTGTGTCTCAGGGACATGTGTGTGTGTCTCAGGGACGTGCGTGTGTCTCAGGGACATGTGTGTGTGTCTCAGGGACATGTCTTTTGTCTCAGGGACATGTCTCAGGGACATGTGTTTGTCTCAGGGACATGTCTTTGTCTCAGGGACATGTGTGTGTCTCAGGGACATGCGTGTGTCTCAGGGATGTGCGTGTGTCTCAGGGACATGTGCGTGTGTCTCAGGGACGGACATGTGTCTCAGGGACGTGCGTGTGTCTCAGGGACATGTGCGTGTGTCTCAGGGACCTGTCTTTGTCTCAGGGACCTGTCTTTGTCTCAGGGACATGTCTTTGTCTCAGGGACATGTGTGTGTGTCTCAGGGACATGTGTGTGTCTCAGGCACATGTGTGTGTCTCAGGGACATGTCTTTGTCTCAGGGACATGTCTTTGTCTCAGGACATGTGTGTGTCTCAGGGACATGTGTCTGTCTCAGGGACATGTCTTTTGTCTCAGGGACATGTGTCTGTCTCAGGGACATGTGTGTGTCTCAGGGACATGTCTTTGTCTCAGGGACATGTGTGTGTCTCAGGAACATGTGTCTGTGATGTGTGTGTCTCAGGGACATGTGTGCGTCTCAAGGACATGTGTGCGTCTCAGGGACGTGTGTGTGTCTCAGGGACGTGTGTGTGTCTCTCAGGGACGTGTGAGACATGTGTGTGTCTCAGGGACATGTGAGACATGTGTGTGTCTCAGGGACATGTGTGTGTTTCAGGGACATGTGTGTGTCTCAGGGACATGTGTGTGTCTCAGGGACATGTGTGTGTGTCTCAGGGACATGTGTGTCTCAGGGACATGTGTGTGTGTCTCAGGGACATGTGTGTGTCTCAGGGACGTACGTGTGTCTCAGGGACGTGCGTGTGTCTCAGGGACATGTGTGTGTGTCTCAGGGACATGTCTTTGTCTCAGGGACATGTCTTTGTCTCAGGGACATGTGTGTGTCTCAGGGACATGTGTGTGTCTCAGGGACATGTGTGTGTGTCTCAGGGACATGTGTGTGTCTCAGGGACATGTGTGTGTATCTCAGGGACGTGTGTGTGTCTCACGGACATGTGTGCGTCTCAGGGACATGTGTGTGTGTCTCAGGGACATGTGTGTCTCAGGGACATGTGTGTGTGTCTCAGGGACGTGCGTGTGTCTCAGGGACGTGTGTGTGTCTCAGGGACATGTGTGTGTGTCTCAGGGACATGTCTTTGTCTCAGGGACATGTCTTTGTCTCAGGGACATGTGTGTGTCTCAGGGACATGTGTCTGTCTCAGGGACGTGTCTTTGTCTCAGGGACATGTCTTTGTCTCAGGGACATGTCTTTGTCTCAGGGACGTGTCTTTGTCTCAGGGACATGTGTCTGTCTCAGGGACGTGTCTTTGTCTCAGGGACATGTGTGTGTCTCAGGGACATGTCTTTGTCTCAGGGACATGTGTCTGTCTCAGGGACATACCGCTGTGATGTGCAGGACACTGGCTTCCGCAGAGTCAAGAGAATCTACTGGGGAGTGCGAGTGCTGCCCCCTGGTGTCATTAACCTGGACATGCAGCAGTCTTTGGACAGACGTGGGACAGGACGGGACGTCCTCCTGAACAATACCCATGATGCCACGCTGCCTGTGAGTCCTGACAGTTTATTCTTCACTTCAGCTCATGGAGACTTTTCACCTTTCAGAACAGAGGATTGTGTTTTAAAGTGTTAATTGTGATGGAAACTGTCGTATTTGTACATTATTCTGAAAATCATGGAGATGTTTCTTTTTTTCTTTTCTTTTGTTTTTAAGAGGAGACACTATTGGCAAAAGTTGTTTTTTTTTTCTTTTGTTTTTTGGTGAGTTTTGTCTCTTAGAGCATGAGCTTTAATGTGGAAACCTCTGCATGTTTTAACATAACTCTACCCACCTCTGCATCACAAACTAAAGTAGTACTGGGTATAATTGTGTATAATCATATCAATAAACTGAAGAATGACTATTTTTCTTGTCTAAACCAAATGGAAAATCCTCCTCCACAGTTCATGTTCTTCCCTTTTCTGACCATCGGCGTCTCTCTGCTCATCGTCGCCCTCTGCAGGAGGCGCAGAATTCGAGCTCAGTGCCTCAAACTGTTCTCACTCTGCAAAAGTAAAGAGCAACGCCCTGCACATGCAATACCCCTGAGTGACCAGCAGGAGGCAGTGCAGGACAACAGGACAGAACAAAGCATCAGTGTGTAGAAGATTAAGAAAAATAAACTGTGATACTCAATAAACCTTCATTTACCCTGTTAACCACTTTTTGTACTTTTATTGTTAATTTCTCTAGATTTTTAAGTCATTAGTTTAAACCTTTGCATGTTTTTGTGGAACTCTAACTTTTAGATTTTAAATGTCATAAACTTTAATCTTTTAATGATACGATTCAAAAGCCACGTGATTCTTAAGTGAGAGTCAGTGCCAGTGTTTTTGAAACTCAGCAGAATGAGCCTCGCGTGACTCTAACTCCACCTCCACCTGCAGCCAATCGTGAGTCAGAGCTAGTGCAGCCTCTGCAGCTCAGGGAGTGAATCTGGAGGATCTGAGCTTCACCTGAGCAAAGACAACGAGAAAAACTGAAGAACACAGACACTGCTCTGGAGCCACATGCGGCTCTTTCACCCTTCCACTGCGGCTCCTCGTGGAATTGGGGAAAATACATTTTAAGTATTTAAGTGAAGTCTGTTTTATTTGTGTTAGATTTTTAAATATTAGCTGTAAACTGGAAGATAATTGTGATCTTGAAATATTAAAATAAAACTTTTTTAAAATAAGTGTCACAGTCGTAGCAGCCGGTGCATCCACCACGTCCACTGAGCGTCTGTGTGTTTATTACGTCGCCTAGCAACCGTGACGCTGTCGACTCATGACCTAAATGTGTAAAACAGAAACTGAAATAATGAGTTTTATTTTTAATTCTTTATTATTTCATAGAAGAAGAGTGAGTGTGTCCTCGTCGCAGGTGTTTTTCTGTTTAGACTGAAATAAGGAATTCATCTTTCCCCCTGAAAATCAACAGGCAAATATAATGTTCGAGGTGATTTTTTCCCAATTGTGTCGAGTATTACACAACTTTAAGAAAATATATAGTTTCTCCCATAGAAGAAGTGACGCGCAGTGCATGATGGGATATATGTGTGTGTCTGCTCGGATACACGCCTCGTTCAGGGCCGGTCTCCATGGAAACGCAGGGAACATCTTCAGGCAGATCTGACGAGGTGCATTTATCGAACTGGGACACGGCCGATATGAGGATGACGCTCACGGCAGTTTTTGTTTGCTATAAGGATAATTTAAGTTCAGCTTTTTAATTGATTTGAAACACCACAGTTTCTACAAAGAGTAAAGAAACAAAGAACAGACACAGTGTTTCTTTACCGTGGAAACCGGGTCCAAATGGCTCTTTGGGGGTTAAAAGTTGCCGATTCCTTCCACAAACATCTGCCTGTCTCTCGTCGGTCCCTCTCGGAGTGTCGGCAGAGACGTGGGGTAAGTCCTTGTAGACTGAGTTGGAGCTGTCTTGCATAAGTTCATATATTTTAGAGAAGAGTTTTGTGTACACTACAACACAGAGTCCACAAACACGGAGAGAGAACTGAAGGAGGAGCAACACGTGGAGAAAACTCTCTCTGGTGTGGAGATCCTAAGACGGCCTTCAATAGATCTAAGAGAGTTAAAAACAGGACAACAGGGAGTCTGAACCATGAAGGAAAAGTGTAACTATTCCTTACACAGCGGGTTTGTCTGAGAATCTTCAGACAGTGTGAGATTTCTGTCTTTTTCAAACCTACAAACACTTTAAGACAAAAACTGGTTCATCCAAAGGACAAAACGCTGAGACACAAAGTAATGTCTCTACTCCATTCAGTTCAGTGAAGAAGCAGTGAGCGTCACACTGGAGAAATTAAAGAGCTACTCCATAAAAGAATGAACCAACACCATCGAGAGAGCAGCTCAGGACCCCAGTCTGCTGTGCATCTCCATCTCAAAGACACTAACCACTCCTCTGAAGACAGTGAAGTTCAGATCTGAGCCAGAGAAAAGAAATGGTTTGAGAGGAGAGTTAAAGAAGCTTTTTTTGTGAGGAAAGACAATCCTTCTTTAAACAGGAGCCTGAGACATAATCTATAACTGCCTCCTCAGACCCAGAACAAAGAGAACAATATCAGGGTCGTTAAAGGTTGAATATGGCACTTTCAGCTGAAACTGGAGACAATAGATGTTTACAGTTTCAGTGTCGTTAGCGCCTCCTTCAGACAGATATAAGGCCGTGTCCAGCAGTGATCTGACCAGAACTGAAGATGAGACTTTGATGAGCAGTGAAAAGTCTTCACTCTAACAACGATTTGTCCAGAGACAGATTTAAACTTCATCTTTTGTTCTGGATCAGACCTGGACGACTGACGGAGACACAGACGAGGCTCAGAATCTTTCCAAAGTGTCCGAGGAGGAGGCAGAGGGAAAAAGACGAAAGTCCATGTGAAAAAATAAATAAACAGCAGTACTAAAAGTGTCATATCATGAATTCTTGTGGCATTTGTATTTAACGTTTTCTAGATGAAAGAATGTACATTTGGAAAACAGGCTTTCACATTGGAGCGCCTGTTGCTGCTCTGACCAGTGGTTCAGAGGGCATATGCCTCGCTGAAATATTCCTGTAAGCAGAAGAGTAGACAGAAAGCACGTTTTGAGCTGCATTTAATTCAGAGAGGATTGATTCTTCCTCTGCTCATCACATAACAATCCATATACATATATAACATTGGCATTTACACACATTAACAATGCAGTGAACACATTTTTCTTAACACCAATTTTACATTCATGTTTTCATCTTTAACTCAATTGAACTTTTCTCACAATAATCCATGACATGTTCAGCCAATTCACCCCATTTCACAAATTGACAATCCCGCAAGTGTCCACAAGATGGCGCCAGTGTCTTCCCGCCCAACATGACTATGTGCGAAATACACCTATGCCACAGCCCTTCAGGTACCCGGCCACAACTCAAATGTACATTCAATGCCACATAAACCATAAAAAGAACGTTTTACAATTATCACATAACTCCAGCGTGTCCTTCGTCTTAACTGATTAATGAATTAATTTGACCCACGCTGCACTTCTACACCTGACCCTTAGCTCCGCAGGCTAGCCCAGCACACAGTGTCACAATGTGCTCCAAACCCTCTATAACTTTTGTTTCACTCCTACCACAACGCTCAGTTCAACCTTTGACCTCCCACACTCTGATACTTGACATAAAACTAGTAATCTTGGTGTTACGAACCTGTAAGCAGAAGAGTAGACAGAGAGCACGTTTTGAGCTGCATTTAATTCAGAGAGGATTGATTCTTCCTCTGCAGCGCTCAGTCTACTCTCTGCGCGATATTCACCATCTATTTCAAGTTAAAGAGAATTTTCATTACTGGCCAGTAGATCATGGGACCACATGACTTGTAAAAATAAAATTTTAAGGGGTGTCTAGTTTTCCAGCCTCTACTCGCCCTCTGCTGGCTGCAGTTGGAATGAACAAAAAAAAAACCCATTAGATAACGTACATGCAGTGCTAGAACATGATTTGACATCTGAATCTGGTTTGGCAGTATACAATTTGCATTTATAATATTTAGAATGAAGAGTTCTTCCTCCTCCCCAGTGTGGTCACGTTGTTCACTTGTGACACTGAAGGAGGAGCTGAGGTGAGCACAGACTCGGGGGAAATTACTCTAACGCAATCAGTGATCATCCCTCTGTAATGCATTTATGCTCTGCTCAAAGCTTCCAGAGTTTGTCATTTCCTTCTGTCGCTTTGAGTAGAATTGGTGTCTAACATGTGGAACGGTTTCCCCAGCACAAAGCATTTCATTACAGACTCGTGACGCTGTGTTTGGCTTAGGGCTCACGAAAAGAGCTCTACATGCAATCAATATGTGTGATATCGCACAGTGAAGGTCTTCATCAGCTAATCCCGGAGGATCGAACCTGTTAAAGAGGACGCAGGAGTCAAACAGGCACGAAAGGTTCAATAGTTTAAATGTCCAGAAGCTCCTCCTGCTCAAAACAAAGTAACAACAGAAAAGATGATGAGCCAAACAGAACAAAACGACGCAGCACCGGGCCGTAGAAGCCAGCGCCGACATCGCTAACCTAAAACTGAAAACCTTCTCAAACAAAAGGAGAAAACAGGACAGTCCCACCAGGCGAAACACAAAAAGGACGACTGCAGCGAACAGGTTTGGAGCGACCCGGACTGAGCAGGAGCCAGAGCCGTGGAGCGAACACGACGTGGAGCGATCACGACGTGGAGCGAGCGCGACGTGGAGCGAGCGCCGCAGGTGTGGAGGGCGAGGGGCTGTGCAGTGAGCAGAACGCCACGGAGAGACGAACTATGTATAAAAGCAGAAATATAAAATACACCTAAGATAATGGGGCAAAGGGCAGGTCACATGAAGGACATCGACAGGTGATTAGAACGTCCAACGACAATAATGCAAAGTTGGACCTGCCCCAAACCTGGTGAATTGTACATGCTAAATCTACACATAAAAGAGCAGGACTGACAGGCGGATCGGGGCAGCGTCTGCAGTGATGCGGTCGTGGTATCGAACTGTCTTGGTGAAGAAGGAGCTGAGTCAAAAGGCAAAGCTCTGGATTTACCTCAGTCTGCGCTCCTGAACTCACCTGTGGCCATGACTCGGAGTCGCTCTGGGTAAGGACCAAATGAGTTTCCTCCGCAGGTGGCTGGGAGCTCCCTCAGAGACAGGGTGAGGAGCTCAGCTGGATAAGCAGAAGAAAATGGATGGTAAAGATGATAAAACGTGTAGATGATTTATAGAGTGAACTAAATACATTCAGTTCCTTTTATATACAAAGAGTAAAACATGATTTTAGACTCAGACAACCTAACACTCCTAACAGAACGGGTTAATCCTTCAGCTGAGTGCTTTTGACCAAACCTCGCTCAGGATGTGGAGATGGGTCCCAGGGGTCTGCAGTGTGATGCCCCCTGCTGGTGAAGGAAGGCCCAGTCACATGAAATGACGGCTCAAACACAGAACACGACACGGATTCTCCTGACGCCTGTGGCACAAACTCATGAGACATTCTGCCGCTGTGAGGTTCAAACTGGCCTCGCCGCAGGTCGACCAGTCACAGCAGGACGGAGGTTTGTGCAGAGGAAAAATGTGAAGCATCCAAGTGAACGAAATAAACATGTTAACATTGAAAGACGTACTTCAGACTATTTTAGCAAAAATACAGACGATTTTGTTTGTGAAAATGTGCAGAAGGTAAGTGCTTTGTGCCTTTGTGGACGGAGAAGACGTCTGCTTTCAAATACAAGTGGGATTTTTTTGTCTTGAACCAATCAGATTCACATATTTCCCTTCAGAGTCGTGCACATATCAGTCTGCGGTGAGGCTAGTAAAGATATACTTTATAAAGTCTCTACCTTTTACAGTTTGGTTATATTTCTTCTAATCACCAGAGAACATCGAAGCAACAACAGGAATCACTTTTATCATGATTTGGTCAAACAATCTGCAGCAGCAACAGTTTCACGCTTCACTCAGTTTAGGCTGGAGTCCAGATTCAACTGAGATTTTCAGCAGAAACACAGGAAAAATAAAACTAATAAATACAATAATACTTCCTAAACCTTTCCAAAATAAGTGATCTAAAACCTCTCTTTTTACTATATAACAGAGTATAGACAGATTATGAGTGAACCTGAGCCACTGTGACTGATTTATGAGGGAAAGTTAAACCCACGCTGCCTCCTGACGGCACAGACCCAGAGCCGTGGAACTAAAGAATGAGCAATTTGGAGACGGTCCAATCAGCGTCATGTCCTCACGTCCTCATGTCCTTATGTTCTCGTCTCCGCTGCTGGAGGACCCTCACCTGCACCTCAAGGGCTCATGGGAGATCTTCACACTGTCAGAGAGCCAGAGAACAAGTGTCTGCTTACACAATTCATTTGATTATTTTATCATCAGTTAATCAGTCATTTTGGGAAGGAGAAGTCTGGAGAAGTGTTTCTGTGCTTCAAGTCATTTTGCTCAAAATAAGAAGCATATTAACTAAAGAAATTCACTTTTTTGAGCTTTTTAACATGTTATAACATTGGTCCCTTATCAAAAACGTTGGATTAATGATGATTAAAGACGTGTCAAAGTCGTCTCTTCTAAGCACTCAATAATACTGTTTGCATTTTGCCTGGATTGTTACTTCACAGGTAAAAATCCGAACTTCTGCAGCGTTTTTTAACCATCACGAGTCTTGTTCTGTGGTCAAACTGTGTTCACAGAAAAGCCTGGTTCTACTGCCTGATTTTCTGTTTTCATTGTTCATTCCCGTTGCAAACAGCAGAGGGCGCTCCAACATCTAAAATCTAATGCCTCATTAGAACTAGAAGTACATTTTATGAAGTATATTTGAGTTAGAAAATGTGAAATACTTATCCCGAGATGAACAAATGCATGTTTAAAGGGTGATTAAAGCCAAGAAAGTGTCTAATGATATATGTCCTTTAAGAGACGTGCTCATGTTGGTCGTGGTTTATATAAAATTTTCATCACACACGTCTCAAATAAACAAGACAAATATTCTCTTATGTCCATGTTCTGCTTAAAAGTATTTAAGTATTTAATACCTCAAACAAAAGATGCATCACTGTAATGTTTTTAATACAATCTAAGTTTGAAAATAGTTGATTTTTGGATAGAATTATTTGTTACTTTTAAATGAAATATGTAGGATGTGAAGATGAAGTGTCCATCTTCTCGACTGTAACAACCATCTGCCCAGAGACGAAGGGCAGAAAGTAAAACTGCATTTAGTAAGATTTCTCTTTTTCCTCATGGAGACTTTGCCTGGAATGTCCCACAGTGTTATATTAAACTTATCTCCATAGAGACCAGCGCAGACACCACCAGGCCGGATTACAGCCAGATCTGTGGAGAGGTGACGTTTGAAAGTACGTTTTTTTGTATTATATGTATTAGAGTTGTGGAAGTAATAACATCTCCTTTAACATATTTAGCTATCACCTTTTTAAAAAATTATTATTATTTATTTATTTATTTTTATATAACTTATTTATTTTTATATAATTTATTTATTTATTTTTATATAATTTATTTATTTTTATTTTTTATATAATTTATTAATTTATTTTTTTATTTTTATATAATTTATTTATTTTTTATATAATTTATATATTTTTTTTATTTTTTATAATTATTTGTTGTATGCTGCCCCTGCTCAAACACAGCCCTGGCAGTGGTCGTTTTGCAGCGTGACACAGACTGAAGTGCAGGACTCAGCGGGTGATGTAAGTTTTCTGGATAAACTGCAATGACACTTGAGACGAGGAATCACCTGCTTCTCAGGCTTTGGGACTCACTTGATCCATCACAGAGCATTTCCATGAATAGTTTGAAATGTTAAATTAAAGCCGACTTCATCTTTAGTTCTGTGACTTCACAAGAACAAGAAGAACGTGAAAACATGAGTCTCCACTTATGTGAGCGACAGACGAGGGCCGTGCTCAGTCACATCTGCACTTTTCTGAGACTTTTCTAGCAGCAACTTTTACTCCTACTTAATATATGAGTAATATTTTTTTAATTCAAGTAACATGCTCTTAATTTAGTTTCACACGTGACAAAAGCTTAAAATGATTTGAACATTTGTGTTTCTTGCACTGCTCCGTCAGACATATTGTATTTACTCTCATTTTTTCTGTCTATCCTTTGAAAAATACAAACTTTGTGCATTATTTCCTGTTTTCTTCAAATGACATTAATTTCAAAACGATAAATCAGATGTCACGTCCCGACAGCTCTTTAATTTACTCTTACTTGAGCTGTAGTTTTCTCAAATACTTTTTTACTCTTAAATATCTGAGTGATAAATAAGTGAAAAAGTGATAGATCCAGGTTTAAACTGCTTCATTTTGTTGACCCATATAAAACACATCGGGGATTTGAAATATCTTTTGTTGCATTTCAGGAAAATAGATGCTGAAAATTGACAAATAAACAAAAAAAGTCTATTTTTGTTGAACTTCAAAGTGGAACTAAAAGCGAAATCTGAAAACTAAACGTCCATTGTACTTTTTTAGTAATTTTAGATCAAACTTGTAAATGTGTTTGATTGACAAGTGCATCAGCCAATCAGAGACACGCAGGGTCCAGCGTCTCGAAAAAATAAAGGAAATAAATGACAAGAGGCTGAAAAACATCACAGATTTCTGCAGAATCAATGAACGAAGCATTAAACTCTGTTAATCTGAGGTAAATCTGATCATGTTTGGCTTTAGACGCAGCAGAAACATGTGGCCCAGACTGAATCTGTAGAAAAAATACAGAGATGTGATGGAAGTTTAAGTATTTTCATGTTGTGTCTTTAAAAACATTTGATCTGTGTCAGTGTCAGACCCACATCAGACAAATGGATGACTTTTTACAGAGATTTGTAAATTTTTTCCACAACAGAGATAAAAAAAAGTGCAGTTTTGTGTTCAGAAACAGTTCAAATCGGTTCAATTTCAAGTACTACGCTGTGTCACACATTAAACTTTAATAAATCAAACTTAGAATTAAGGATCAACTCATTTTATACGATCAAAATCTTGTTAGGTACAAAAATGGAAGGTTTGGTTTATGTAGCTGCTACTTTAAGACGTGACATTTATGCTCCTGTGGGAGAGAAAAAAAAGAAAAGAAAATCTCTATAATAAATAGTTTTATTATTTATTGAAGTGTCTCACCTTAAACAAATATCATTAAGCAAATAATCTGGTTGTTCCTGCTTTAGAACAGAAAATATCCTTCGCAGGTAAAATCAAACGAACAGACAAAAATCAAACGACTCTGTGCCGTGTCTGTTCACACTTCGGTGGTTCCAGTGAGACTCACGATTCCCTCACAGCAAATATTCCAGCGTTTGGTTATGAAACGCCAGCAGCATGGTGTTAATAATTGTGTCCAGCTCTGACGCCCCCTGCTGTTCTGACAGACACCTCCGACTTGATGCGTGACCTTTAGTGAATGTCCCAGGGATCTGAGCGGGGCAGTAATTGGACGCGGCTCCCAGGGGTCCCTCGCTGCAACTGGCCCCGCTCCGAAGACACTCACAGCTAAATCAATCCAGCGACTGCGTGACATTTACACGACACACAGAGAAAAGACGAGATGTGGAGTGTCATCGCGGTTTAACAGAATCACACTGAGGAGAGGAATTACAAAATGTTTATGAAATATTTTGTTTGTATTTTCTTATTTTTATACTCATTTATTTGTACAAAAACATGCATATACATCGTGGTACACATAAGAAATATCTATATTTGCAATGTATTCAGTGAAAAAAAGTCAGTAAAATTACTGCCTACATGTATATATTATATATATATATATATATATATATATATATATATATATATATATATATATATATATATATATATATATATATATATACACACACACATATACGTATATATCTGCTCTGCTCTGAGCCCAGTGCTGCCCCCTGCTGGAACATCTAAATCAGATCCTTAGGTTTATGTTGTTAGTTTATTTTTGTTTGACCTGAGGTGAATAAAGACTTTTCTCTCTGTTCGACCAGTCGCTGCAGCTCCAGGGGTTTGGGCACAAAAAGTATTTTCTCATAGAGCTCAGTCCATTTTTTTGGGAAATCAAACTGCTTGTATTCAACATCCACACACCGGGTTTTGTAAAGGTTCTTTTCTATTTTCACAACATGAACATTCAAAAATGTTTAAATCAAAGCACTTAAAAGTTAGCTTTGTAAGATGTAGTGTTGGCCCGCTCTGACGCTAGCTCTGCTTTAGCAGCTATCGCTCTGATTCTGGCTCACATAGTGGGAGGTGCTGGGCAGTATTGAGAAAGTAAAGCCCGTGGCCCGTGGCCCATGAGCACAGGCCAGAGCGACGCCATCTTCATCTTCCACATTTTATACTTCCACACGTCCTGTTTTTCAGTCTTGAGTCTGTGCTCGCTCCTGTGTGGGGTCGGCCAGCACACACCAAATGATTTTATGCTCGGCTCACCACAGGCTTTTTTCTTTGATACTTGTTTTTTGGATTTTTTTTTTGGTCTTTTTTTTGGTTTCCACAGAAAAAAGAAAACATTGGGAGCCACAAATACTTTTGACCCTGTATATACTGTATATACTGTGTCACTAAACAGTTAAAAATACATATTTGCAAAACATCTGCATAAATATTTCTTTGACCTGGTTCATGGTCCTTCTGCTCCTGAGGCTCTGCTCAGCGTCGGGGCTGACGTCACTGTCATGTTTCTGCAGGACTGTATCTGTCGTCTGAGTTTGTTTTTGACATAGTTCATGGTGGAGAAAAGCTGATCACAGACGGATCTGATTTTCTGCACAATTTCACTCTTGTTTTTAAAGTCTGTGTAGATGTTCTGAAATCTTAATGAAAGACTCTTTCATATATTCTCCGTCTGTGCCTGTGTCTGACTCTTTCCTGAGTGGCCACAAAACTTCAAATGTAGTTGAATTTATGGACTTCATCCCCTTTTCCTCAGATTAGCCTCCGCATCACTTCTAAAACAGCTTTTTTTCTCTTCTTCCTCTGGATATTTTTCAGCAAAGTCTGTGTGGTTACTTTGAAAATGTCTTGTGATAAGTGCGGTGTTTGGGGAGTAAACCGGCTTCTTATTTTCAACAGCGAAAAATAATAAAATATAATCTTCCAATTTAAGTTACGTTTTAATTAAATAATCATCATTTATTTCCCCAGGCCGTGTGGGGTTCCCGACCCTGTGACAGAAGTGAATTCTTTTCTTTTCTGTCCTGAATAAATATGTTCCCGTCGACTCTGGGCCATAAACCTGAAGTGCTGTATTATTTTTCTTCAGCGTCTCGGGGCTTTCAGTCGGGGGAGCTCAGTAATGACAAACTCAGGGAAGAAGGGTCAGAGTGAAAGGTCAGAGGTCAGAGGCAGCAGGGGAGGCACAGACATGACGGAAATATGAAAATAAAACCACAAGAAAAACTCAGCACAATCTGGAGGGTCAGTCTTTGGTTTTATGATGGACTTTTTATTCATTTATTTAAGACTTACAGTGAAAAAGAGAGTTTCAGCAGAATTTACAGCATTAAATATACTTACTTTGGCACACAGCAGAATATTTGGAGGAAATGAAGGTACTTCAAAAATTGCAGCCTTTCTGATTCATCAGTTACGTCCAGTTAAACTGGGATTTCAGTTTAATTATAATTAATCTTGAAACTCTGGACAAAAGTCTTAAATGTCCCACGTTCTACAAACTGTAAATCCAGCACACGCCATTCGCCACAAACTATTTAAATGACCATGAACTTTGCAACAAACGAGAAAGCACTCCTTTATTCATCCTGTTTCAAAACCAAACTTGATAAAAAAATTCACCGATTCACTGATTCACTGATTCACTGATTCACGTCGTGTTGATTTGTTTCATTATTTCCACAGATGAGTTCGACATGAGCCATGATTCCACACGTTTCCCGCTCTGCTCCTGTGTTTTTCTGGGGGCTCGATCTTCACCTTTTGACCAAATTTTCACTATTTGTCAATAACCTCAGGCTCTTGGGATTGTGTCACGATCCACATGTTCCTGCTCTGTTTTGCCTCCTGTGTTCTCCTTCCCCTCCCTCACCTGCCTGACTCTGGAGCTGGGCGGAGTTCCTGGCTCCTCCCGCACGCACCTGCAGCCCATCAGCGCAATCTACACCACCTGCTGTGGATAAGAGGAGCCAGGACCAGACACTCAGTGGCAGATCATCTGCGTGTCAAACATGACTACTCCTGCTCTGCTTAGAGGTTATTTGTTTTCTACCTTTTTGATGCTTATTGGATTTTTGCTACTCTCTGATTCCTGCTCTCTGGACCGTCCCAGCTCCTCATCTCTGGCTCCGTTCCTGACCCAGCCTCCCCGCTCTGGTATTGTCTGTTCCTGTCCTTGTCTCTACGTCACTCTCTGGACCCTGGCTCGCACCTCGCTCCCTGCTCCGACTCCTGCTCCCTGGATCATCCCTGCTCCTCGTCTCTGGCTCCGTTCCTGACCCTGCCTCCTCGTCCCGGTACTGTCCGCTCCTGTCTCCGTCTCCACATCACGCCCCGGACCCTGGCCCGCACTTCGCTCCTCGCTCTGGCACTTCCTCCTCCTGCCCCTGCACTTCACGACCTGCCCTGGATTCTGCTGACTCCCCGCTCCTCGCCCGACCCACCATCATTTGTGTGTTTAATATTCACGTTGTAAATAAACTGTTAAACCTTCCCCAGTTCTGCATTTTTGATCTGCCAGTCTGAACATTACAACAGACGGATAGTTTTATTAAAGGTTGACCACAACAAAATAACAAGTCAAATGTTAAAAAATAAAAGCACTAAAACTACACCTGTCAAACTGCACACACCTTAAGCACCGTATTCTTTTCATTCAGGGTCAAAGTCACCTTCTTTTTTTTCTCCCCGGTCTCTGCTGCCGTCTCCACATCTCCGTGACTTCCTGTCGTTTGCTCCTTTATCTAGATGTAGCCTCTCGTAGCCAAGGGGTAATTAAACCCGAGGACCATATGGGATTGGAAATGTTGCCTTTGTCTTGCTGCATTAATCAGCGAGTCGTGAGGGCCGTGTGAGTGGTGCTTGTACCATCCACTCTGTGCACGTGGACATCTGCAGCTGATTGGAGGATATATACATTAACATCGGTGTATGTAATTACAGACTCATCCTGTCCGCCGTGCTGTTCAGGCGGCGGGTTTGAGAGGGGTCACCTGTAGGGGGCATCGCTTAGAGTATAGTCTAGCCATGTGGAACGAGGTGCTAATGAGGTCTAAATAATTTGTTCTTGCGTTCAGCTTAGCTCGGTTGAGTTGTTTCATTATGGTTTGAGTTTTGAACCTGGCTCGTGGTCAGGAGGACGTAGCTTGAGGATTAGCTCTCACTGGGTCTCAAGCTAATGCTAACTTTTAATTAAAATATAAAATAAATAAAAGACTGCCCGTTGTTTTATATGTAGATTACTTCAGTTCAAGGCTTTAATATTTACTCTGTCTCAAAAAAAGCAACTTGGCAAAACCCCGTAGAGATACAACTGGAGAGGAAGTAGTGACGCTAACAGTGAGCTGGATGAGCGTCATTGGGCACAGAGCTAATTACCGTCGCCTGAAGTTGATGGTGGACACCTGAGGATCTAGAGAACGTGCAAACTGCAAACATCAAGTCCCACATCTGAAGAAATAATTACTTCAGTCTGTGGGAAGAAGCCTGACTAACTCATGTCATTTTGTGTCACTGTGTGGCGTTGTGGATCAGGCTGGATTGGATTTCTCCCACTATTTAAGCTAATTATTTGGACCAGGTGTTACAGATTGTGGAGGTTGCGTCTTTTATGGTGAAGGACATTGCCATATTAACTCTATAGCGGCGGGTGCTATCGTCGGCGATAAACTTGCAGTTGCGGAGTTTCTATTACCGTAACTCGGTAACAGAGGCACGAGGATCTTTAGATATTTTACCATCATTAATCTGCCTCTGTCCCTCGAAGATGATGAATGAGAGGCAGGAGCCGTGGGGACTTTCCCAAAGAAAAAATCTAAATGGACATGTAAAATAGAGGTAGTTGTGTGAAAAAATGCAGTATATTCTGATACTTCCTTTAACAACTATCCCAAACTGTCATGTAAATCCAGCCACAGACGATTCATAAAAAATGCATCTTTTTTTCCCCAGCATGAGTAGAACATGCAAAAGCTCAAGGTTCCATCAGCCACTAGTGTAATGATATGTACAGTTTGGTTGGACATTCTCAGTCATGCTGTGAGCTGCAGAAATGGCGCATGTGTTTACGGGAGTTTGGAACATGCTGATTTTCTAGTGGATGCTTTATGTCTACGTCTACGACAAAATGTGAATGTTTTTCCCGACGTGTCCTGATCAAGAAGTCCAAGCACAGCATTAATCGTTTAAGGACAGAGCTCACTATAGACCAGTATGGCTCACCTGGACTTTTATTTTTTTGAGCCATAAAAATCATGGTAGCCCGTTAGCGTCGGGTGCTACCGTCGCCGATAGACTCGTGGTTGCAAACTATTTATTACAGTAACTCCGCAACCAATCGTGCTTCATGTAAACTCAAAGCAGAGGCACGAGGATCTTTAGATATTTTACCGTCATTACGGTAATCTGCCTCTGTCCCTAGAAGATGACGAATGAGAGGCAGGAGCTTCTTCAATGCGTCAAATAAAAAATACGAATGGATATGTAAAATAGAGGCAGTTGTGTGAAAAAATGCAGTATATTCTGATACTTCCTTTAATGATTTTTATGGGTACAAAAAGAATAAAAGTCTAGGTGAGATATACTGGTCTATAGTGAGCTCAGTCCTTAAAGGGTTAATATTGTGAACTAACCTGTAAACTGGCTGTGTACTGCACAAAACAATGCTCAAAATGACTTGAATTTAGTTTCTTTTTTTAGAAGATCCACTTGTCTTGGTTTGCCAGGGTTTAGTCTTGAAATTGGTCTTGGTCTAGCCCTGCTTTAGTCCAGGTTTAGCTTAGTCCAGTCGTTTTTTGAAACGAGAAATGTGCTGAAACAGGTCAGAATCAGTGGGTTTAATAATCTGAATTCAAGTCATTTCAACTCATCTAGAAGAATCATTTTTGCAGGGCATTTGAGACTTTTTATTATCTTAATGAGCGAGGAGATTTGTGTGAAAGTTGCAGCTACAAAGATTATTTCTTCGTCTTCTCTCGTTTTTCAAAATCATCCAAACATATTGTGATTTTCCGTATTCTGTCTAAATCAGCGTTCCTCTTGTCGGTGTGGAAGTCTTTTTGGACACCTAATTCAAGTTGGGAGATGGCTCTTTGATGCTGGCTCTCTCGAAGTCCTATGGATCAATCAGCTGGCCTCATTACGGATAATTGCGAGCCAAATTGTGTATTTCGTCTGGCGGGCTAATCCCTAAAAACTGGCAGCGGCGAGTCCACAGTCACTTTATAACTAGGCCAAATAAAAGTCTTCTTTGAGTTTCTCAGTCTGCAGAGTCTGGAGCCAAAGAAGGTCAGGAAATGTGAAACTATTAAGTATCTTCTCTTAATGATGTTTATATGTATTTTTAAGTAAAGCGGGAGACACCACAGGTAAATATATAACACAGTCAACATGTACAAATCTGCACCAACAGATGTTTTATTATCTCATTTAAACCACTTGCCTCCATAGAGTTACACAGGACATTGTAAATTCAATAACTGTTTTCTTAAAATATATTACATAAACATCATCCCTTAAAGTCGCACCTACGTCCACCGAACATGTGGAAGGATTTGTTGAAATCTGTTTCCAACCCTGTTGTATTGAAGTTTTATTGTTAAAACTTCATTTCAACACTAAACCAGACTCCAAAATTCATGTTTCTGTTTTAAAAGTCACAGATATGATCAACTTTTTTACACATTAAATGGTTTATTTATATAGGAAAACATAACATGATCAAAAACTTCATATATATTTTTTCTACCAAAGAAGAAGTTTCAGATTTATATCTCGAAATGTAATATTTTTTTCCTTTTCACCTGCAGCGTCTCACCTCAACTTATTCATTTATTTCAGGGACACAGACTTCAGGGACTTTTTCTTTTGCTATGGAGCCTACGTGGACATCTGAGGGTAATATTCTTTCATATTCTTTTTCAAGCGAGAAATCTCGAGGTAATAATGGACTCAGACATGAACTTTAACAGCCTCATCAAATCAATAACATCTGCAGCTTTTTACATCTAAAAACACGTCAAAAATCAAAAGTAAACTGTCAAAACCAGACTCAGAGAGACTTATCCTGCATCTGTCTCCAGGAGGTTAGACGACTGTAACGTCTCACTGTCCTCTGCAAACGAGACAGAACAGAACATCCAGAACACTGCTGCGAGAGTCTGACTAGAACCAGGAAGTACTTCACACATGTGTCCTGTGTCAGGTGAAGTACTTCACACATGTGTCCTGTGTCAGGTGAAGTACTTCACACATGTGTCCTGTGTCAGGTGAAGTACTTCACACATGTGTCCTGTGTCAGGTGAAGTACTTCACACATGTGTCCTGTGTCTCAGGTGAAGTACTTCACACATGTGCCCTGTGTCATGTTAGAGCCACATGAACATCTCACACTCTGAGGACTTCAGGGACCGACTCCTGCTGGTCCAGAGTCACGACTAAACCTGGAGAAGCAGAGTTTCAGTTTTTTGCTAAAACCTGGAACAGTCTGAAGATGTGAGACAGACTCGACTTTGACAAAGTTTAAATCCAGACTCAAACTGTTCTGTTTAGCTGTGCACTTTGAATCACTTTGTACCAATTGTGCTCTGCAGATAAACTCGTCGTGCCTTTGCCGTCGCATCCTTATGTCTCATCCTTTGACCAGTTCAGTAAAGAGGATAATGAGCCAAAACAGACCCTCTCTCAAAGCGCCAGTCCATGAATTTGAATGTGCATCAGTGTTTTTCCCTTGAAGCTGAGATTTAAATGCTTGGACCCGAGCTCCCATCTTTTTATTTTGGTTTCTGAAAAGCAACAAACAGGACGGCAACAGCCATCTGTGAACATGCTCGTGGTGATGGTGTAGAAATGGGCCGTTTACATCAAAACACATTTTTGGGGGGTTGTTACTCAGCGTGACACAGTTTGTGCAGCCGACAGAGGGTCCCGAACTATTTCTCTACTTATACGTGCAACCCACGTCTCCTCTCCTCCTTCTCACATAAATGACCCCTCCTCCACTGTAGTTCCAATTGGGCTGCCACAGGTGGCGCTATAATAAAAATGGCTGAGCTCGTCTCACTTCCTGTTCTGCACTTCCTGCTCCCGACTGTGAAGCTCGTGGCAGACGCAGAGACCAAACTGCTCAGAATTCGATCAATTCTGCAGAAAATTCTCAAACTCAAAGGTCAGGTTTCCCCACCAACCCTGATCCCTCTTCAAGAAGTGGCGAGCTCACTAACCCGAACCTACAAAACTGGTAGGATCTTTTATTTTTATTTCTTCCGGACCGTACACGGACACCTTCAGTTGGATTATTGTTTTTTTTCCCCATTCGAATTTGCGTTTTCCCCGGAACTGCACTTTATGAAAAAACTTGTGAAAAACTTTCTTTCAAATCAAAGGATTGCGGAAAACTTTCTTCTAAAAGAACTTAAGCACATTTAAAGGGACATGAATAAAAAGGTCAAAAAGGGTTTACCTAAAATTGTTATTCAAATTTTTTTTGTATTTCTGGTATTTTGTTTATACAATTTGCATTTATTTAATATATTTCCTTAAACTTAATTTCTGTCATGTGTTTTCATTCCCACAAGCTCCTACATCAAACCTGGTTCTTCTGTGGGTCAGATACGTCCCCCTGCAATAACTCAGTCCTAACCTGATTCATTTTAGTTAGTCTTACACATGTCAGGACGTATGTTGGTTTTGAACATTAACATCTTCTGTCCGATTACAGTTGTCATGTTTCTGCTGCTCACTGCAAACCACTTTAGTGAAGATGTCTTGCCAAGAAATAAGTTAGAAGTTCATGAACTTTCACAACACTCGGTTTCAACAGATTGCATTGCACCAGAATTTAGATTTTTTCATTTGTGCCAAAATGGTTTTGCGACGCTGCTGAATCCTCCATGTATCAGATTAAGAAAATAAAACTGGAGAAGAGGGTAAGTAGAGAGCGGTGGGTGTGTACCGGAGGTGAAAACTGGATGAGATTGGAGCAGTGGACTATAAAGATTACTCAAGCATGTGCACAAAGTCACTCTAAATATAACTTTGAGTGGGTCGGCTAAACGAGAAGGGGGGAAATGTCGGAAAACAAGGTTAAAAACTCTGAAAAGACAGATTTGCACCATGTGTCTCCTTTAAAAGCTCAAGCAGTCAGATTTCTACAACTGTTTAAGCAATAAAATCCAGCAAACTGTCTCTACTATGATACTGAAAATGACCACACACACTACCATTTTAATTTAGTTTATATCTTATTTTGTTTTCCATCCTTACCTGATTCTCCGTCTTGTTCTTGTTATCAGGTGCTGTTCATTTTGGGACGACAGTGTCTCCAGCGTCTTTTCAGCTGCAGATTTGATCACATCTGCTGTAATAAACACAGGGCTGTAGCGGGAGCGGGGAGCGGGGGGCGGGAGCGGGGGGCGGGAGCGGGGAGCGGGGGGCGGTCTCGGAGAAGGTGCGACGCTGCACATCCACCGCCTCATCACAGAATCAGACAGAGGAAGGAAGAAGCCTGAGCAGTGCTGATTAGCCCTATCGCCACCACAGTCATTATAATTACCAAACCCAGCGTTTTCTGAAGGACTGTGGAGTGTGACTGTGCTGGAAATACTGGAGGAAGTACAGTTTACAGTTTGTAAAAAGATTAGACTGGAGTTATAGAAATTTAGAGTTTTTTCATAACATGTTAACCACAAACATGTGCACTACCAGGCAAAAGTTTGGACACACAGCTCACACACTCTAATATTTGGTTGTTCTTTATGTTTGATTACAACTCATTCGCTGTGGCTTTGTCTCGATTTCGCTTCTGCAACGTCACAAGATTTATTTCCTTTAATTTTTCTCACAGATGTTGCATTGATGTTGGTCGAGTCTGACGCTGCACAAAGATTCTCACTGGGGTTAAGGTCTGGACTCTGTGGAGGCTCCATGTGTGAAAATGATTCTCCTGAACCTCTGTCACTATTTGAGCCTCATGAATCCTGCCATTGTCATGTTGGAATAAAAGAAAATCCATTGATGGAATAACCTGGTCGTTCAGTGTATTCCGGTGTCAGCTGACCTCATTCTTTGAGCTGAACCTGGACCTGACCAGCTGGAGGAGGCTTGTACTTACTTGCTTAGTTAAATCCAGGTGGAGACTTTTTTCTTTGCCCGTTCAGTGTCGTTTTATACCACACTGTGCAATATTACAGCCAAACGAACATTTCCACGGAGACCAGCATGTGGAGGATCTTCTCTAGGCCAAATAAGAGTCAGGTTTGTGGAAATGCAATCCCACTAACAGGAGAGAAGCATGTTTTTTCAGTGGAGCAAAACATCCAACGTGAAAATCGTGCTTTTATTTTTTTTAATGGCTAAAAAGTTACACAGTGGAGCTTTAAGAGTGTGACATTAAGTTTATCCATCTACACTGGATCAGGCAGACGCACCGGGACAAGTTACAGGGCAAATCTGTGGAGAGGCAAGCCCAATCACTGTTAGAATTTTTCAAGTTACTTTTTTCATGTGATTGAATAATTTGGCATACTGTGGTGATTTTTTTTTTTTGGCCAGGCAGCGTACTTTTCCCTTCACTTTTCATTTTTATTTCCATAATTATTTACACTGTAGAGTCTCACGAAAAGCACCAAAACTATTAACTGACTCTGGATGTACAAACAAAAAGGAAATAAAAAATAAAAAGCTGTGTTTGCTTTGACCTCGGCTTTGCACTTTTGGCTTTTCTTGACCCTGACAAGACCCATCTGCAAAGTGAAAAACATTTAAGAGCAGTGGTCCCCAACCGCTATCAGTCCGTTACACATTTGCTCCCGAGCTGCACAAAAACAGTAAAGAATTTATCAGCGATTTTCCGACGTAACTTTGTCCCGTCCCTCATGACTCACTAATAAACTCGTCTGTAGATATTTAATGAAAATCCTGATAGTAAATCTCCACATAAATCCATTTGATATAAGTCGAGTTTATTATATCTGTTCTAGATCTGCTCTTGTAACACATCAGACACGTCACCCAAAAGTCGAGCCACAAGCTCCAGAAAATGAGCCAAAAACAAAAGTCTGTGGAGAAAAGGCCAAACTGAGGAGCCAGAAGAGGAGCCACGACCTCCAAGAAAAAGAAAGATCAATTTAACAGACGACACCAGGAGAACTACTTAAAATCTGGGTTTGTCTCACAGGTGAGTCTCACGAGTCGGCTCTGTGGAATATGAGGGAAAAGAGAACGAGGCGATGAAACCTTCAAAACTGTTTTGGCTCATGGAGACTAAGACCTGGAGTAAAAGATAAGACTTTAGAGTTTTTAAAGAAACAAACGTGAACAAGAAGGAAAGAAGAAACAAGCTCAGGTCCCTCTGATTCAGTGAGGAGGATTTTTTAATGCACTTAACTTATTTTTGACATATTTATCAGTGTAGAAGGCCGGTCTGTGAAAATAAAACCTACATTATTCTGGTCTGTGGTGCATATAAGGTTGGGGGACTCCTGTCGTAGGAGACTTCAAGAAGCTCAGAGAAAAGGCCGAGGGTTTGTAGTGATGTTAACAAAGAAAAGGGCGGATACTTTGAAGATTTCAATCGAATATTTATTAAAAAATGTATATAGGTTTTTAACATTTTTCTTTGTTACATAATCCCATATCTCTGGCTTCACTTATTTGATGTTAAAAATAAAGAAAAATAACATTGAACGAGGGGATGTTCAAACTTCTGTCAGATAGTGGAGTTTAAATAATAATGCACTGGATTTATATACAGTAGTATTTTACAATTCACCCGACGCTTTTTACACTGCATTATTCATTCACTGCTGCCCTGGGGCAGACTGAAGGACTGAGGGCTGCTCATCTCCGACCGACACGAGGCATTTACACATTCATAACAGGCACGATTTAAGACGACACGTCCCACCTTCAGTAGATCAGAGGCGTCAAACTCATTCACAGTGGGACAAAACTAAAACAGACAAATTCAGAGGCCAAACTCAGTATTTATTGACTGCTCCTGATGTGTAACATTTAACCTTTTCATTTGGAAACAAACTTTAGTTTTGCTTAAACACAAAATCTGGAACAACTCAGGCTTAATATTAAGCTCGTTTTTACACAGGGAAGTAATAAAAAGCAACAACCAAGGTGGAAAAATGGTAAATTAAGAAGTAATTTAATTAACAGGAATGTAGGGGTAAACTAAACAAAGTGCGCTTTGCGAGGGTTAAACAAAAGAAAATAAAGACAACATCTTACAAACAACAAACCAAGTCAGTACTGATTATCAAAGTGTCTCTAAACCAAATAGTCTCTACCCCCGGTAGTGACCAGAACAAAGGAGACACACACAACCAAACGAAGTGGCAGACTGGCCACCTCAGGACAGCAGCCCCGAGCAGGTGTCCCCAATCTTCTTAAATAGAGGGAGGTGCCTGAAGGTGGCCTCTTGATTGGCCAAGGCTGGAAACTGGTCCCCCACTGGCGTCGAAGGGTCCAAAAACCATGGATGTGGGGGATGAGTGAAGATTTTGGGGACACAGACAAAAAGTGGACAAATAAAAAAGTAACTTTAGACCTTGGGCCGTAACACAAACATATTAGAAATAAATCTGAAATAAAAGACTCATCAGTAGTATTCATTTCTTATTTAAATAAAGTAAATCTCTCTATAGTAATTAATTTGGCCGAGGTGGCTAGCAGCGTGCTCGAGTGTCAACAGTAAAACAGGGCAGTGACGTGCGTCAGGTGAGGCAGGAGAGCCAGTGCCTCACCTGTCATCACAGAGAAAAAATTATTAAATAGTTATATTTATCCAAAAAGTTGGACTATAAAGTTATTTTCTATTTAGCTTTGCAATTTTATTCTTTTATTTACTCAAAATCGCTGAATTTTTACGTTTACCATTGAAAACCTGAGAAAAGACACGCAGTGAGGCACAGGCCGGTCGTGCCTCACATGAACTGACTGAGCTGTAGCTCAGCTGCTGTTTTAACTCTTTAAGGACATTATAGCGGCTGTGAAAAGGCGCCGGAAGTTACCCTGCCTCATGTTAGGGGGCGCTCGTGAGCCCAGGGATTCTTGTAACTCCCACAGGGGCCAAAAACTACAATTTAGAGTTAGCAAGTCAACTTTAGCAATTAACTTTTTTCTTCTTGTCTGGCCCTACTTTTTAAATGGAGGAAGATACATATTAAAGCTCAGTTTTCTAAACTGGACTTTGGGTTGAAGCAGGAGGTTAGAATTAAAGGACCAACGCTAAAGGAGCTAAAAGGTTTGATACAGACGACGGGACAAAGACTCGCTCTTTTCAAACACAGTAGGACAAAATGGTAAAAAATGTAATGACTTCAATCCACTGAAAATTGAGGAAACAGAATAAGGATAAAAAAAACAACAATACAAAACCAGCTTTTTATGTCATACTATTAGAGCTATTTCATACGGACTTCCGAACTTTTATTTTGAAATTCTTTTTTATTCTGGCCCCAAGTCACTGGGAGAGAAACTGACCCGGGGCCAAATGTTCTGACACCTGGTTTATATGTTTGTAAATCTGTGACGACACCAGAGCCTCATGAACCTCACACACGTCACTGAAGTAGGGGCACTTGCTGGTCTGTACTGCAGCGTATTAGCAAAGCATGTAGTATAAGTGCTACATGAGCTATATACCAGAGGGCCAGCTCTAATGCTAATTTGATATGATCTCACGGGCCAAATATAATTACACTGCGGGCCAGATTTAGCCCCCGGGCCTGAGTTTGATGTACATGCACTAGAGTCACTGCTGTGGCCCCTGGTTTTCCCAGGGGCCTCACATCCAAGTACTAACCAGGCCCGGCTTTGCTTAGCTTCCAAGATCAGATGAGATTGTTTTATTGGCTGTGAAAGTTTAAGCAGGTGCATCTCCATCTGTCTCATATGAAAATACAAACTAACCAGCCCCATCTGAAAGTCTGTATGTGACTTTCTTGGGTCCAGCACTTCTTCGAGATGTTATCGCTTTACTTAAAATGTTCATTGAGGGAAATCCAGTGTAGGATCAGATCAGTGACTGAGTACTTACTGATTCAATGTCGGCAAAATGTGCAATAACACCAGTGTTGTCACGATAACGACATTTCAGCTGTCAGGAATAGACTCTATACCGATTACAATACCACAATTAAAACTGCAAGCAGTTATAAAGGCCCTCGCCACCCCTTGCGACCGCGGGGTACACGCCACTGTGGAGGTAGGGCCTCGTTCCCGCTTACATCGTCCCTCCCCCCAAAATCAGTCAAATAAAATTTACTTTTCGTTAATGTTCAGGGGGTCAAAAATGGCCTCGAAGTCGCAACCAAAATAATAATAATAATGGAAACCTATTTTTCAATCATTTTTTTCCTCCTAAACCATAAAAGCTACAGTCATGTGACTTTCTCACATTGTGCCTCATCACAAATAAGGCCCCTGTGAATTTTTTCACAAGTCCACGACAAATCAATTGTCTTCTATGAATTTTTGAAAATGAAATTGTAGCTCACACATATGCATAAACGCTGTATTAGCGTTTTCCCAACAAAAAATGTGTGAAAGAGAAATATTTTATTGAGATATTCCAAATTGCGATTTTGTATAAAATTCCCCATGACCACACCCAAAGTCATATTCAAATATAATTGATGATCTTTAATCTCAGATGGGTTTAGTGGGTTTTGGCCAAATTTGAAGTGTTTGTGATGAAAACTGTGCGAGGAGATATCCTGAATGTGAGGGTGTGCGCTTTTGTCGTTCCCGGGGTTTGATCCAATATGGCCGACTTCCTGTACATTTTAGGGCGGGGCCATAATATCATTTTTGTCATGTCCCGACATGTTCTATTTTTTGATGCGAGTTTCAGATTTTTACGTCGACTTTTTTCCGAGTCGGGCTCCCATAGGCCCAATGAAAATCAAAGTTTGAGGTGGCGCTATCGAGTCGTCTTTTGTATTTTTTTTTCTCTTGGTGTTCGGTGACAATTAGAGCTTGGCGAGTTCTAATTTTTGACACCACTCACTGGCATGTCGGGGCGTGTTTACCACTTGATTTTTTTGCCATTTTCCGGGTTTCGGACGCGGACTCGGGCCTAATGATAACTAAAACACACTCTTTAGACAACAGGATGTCAGTTTCTTTTTTATATTATCACGTGGTGTTATATCTCTGTGTAATGCCTCAGTCGTCCAGGTAGGTTCCATAGTGGTTCTTTTATACCTATAAAGTTCTGAGAATGTGTTTTTTTTAGTAAACCTGTTCAAATGAATATCTACTTTCTGTACTAGCTTTAGCATTGATTAGCATCTGATTTTTGATGCTTCTGAAAACTGTGTTACAGCTTTTGACTCTGTACGGGCCAAACAACGACGCTGAAAATGCAGGAAGGTGCAGGCGAGGTTCATCACTCGTACCCACTTGAATTTTCTGGCTTTAGCGACAGTATAACACGGTGAAGCTCTCCCAATCAGCGTACACTTCTCCTCTAACAATCTCTTCATCAGCGCCATCCACCACCAATCTGTCCTCATTATACAGAGCGACTCAGACAGCTCGGCCCTGCCTCCTCCATCACGCACAATGAACTTACATAACCCAGCTTCCTCTGCATCACAATTCAATCATTAAACAAGATATACTGCGCCTTTTCAGGTACTTTGTGCTGAACTATGACATAAGTAGGTCGTTATTTAAAATAGTGTTAATTTTAAACTGCTGTATTGATCTAGAAAGGATCGGTGACCTCACAAAGTGAACGCACACTCGCACTTACAGAGAATAATGAGCAGTGCGGTGCAGTCAGGGGAGGCCTCACCTGTCATCAAGAGAAAAAATAAATGAAATGTTATATTTATACAGTGATTTATACAATAAAGTTATTTTTTTTTTATTCAAAATCGCTGAATTTTTACGTTTACTGTTGAAATACTGAAGAGACGTGTGGAGAGGCACCGGCCGTCTGTGCCTCACATGTTCTGACTGTGCTGTAGCAGTGACGCTGCTGCTTTAAGGCTGTGAAAAGGCGCCGGGTGAGGCACGCAGTTACCCTGCCTCATGTTAGGGGGCGCTCGAGAGCCCAGGGATTCTAACAACTCCTGGGGCAGCAGAATAGTGACAGCAAGATACAATTTAGAGTTAGCAAGTCAATCTGTTCACTTTTTTCTTCTTGTCTGGCCCTACTTTTTAAACAGAGGAAGATACTTATTAAAGCGAAGGAGGAGGTTATAATTAAAGGACGACCAACGCTAAAGGAGCTAAATGGTTTGCTCCAGACGACGGGACTAAAGACTCGCTCTTTTCCAACAGAGACGTACAAAACGGTAAGATATTTAATGACTTCAATCCACTGAAAATTGGGGAACCAGAAAAAGGATAAAAAACAATACAAAAGCAGCTTTTTATTTCATACTATTAGAGCTATTTCATACAGACTGAGGAACTTTTATTTTGAAATTCTTTTTTATTCTGGCCAAAGTCACTGGGAGAGAAACTGACCCGGGACCAAAATAGTATAAAACCACTTAATGACAACAAAAATGATGTTGAACATGTAAAACGAAAAATATAGATAAAGAAATAATCGTCATTTCACTGTAACAAACGACAGATTTTGCTTTATATCATTGTTTTTTATTGTCTCTTTGACATTTTAGTTTCCTGTGTGTTATTTTTTTAAATAATCATAACCTGATCTAAGATGTAGGAGACGTATTTATCTTGTGGACATGTTTCTGCTGCGAGACATTTAAGTTCTGAAGATGGTTTGTAAAAAATAAGAACTTTAGTAACTCTCAGTTTCAGCAGGTTGCATTGCACCAGGAATTTTGGCTTTTTCACTTGTGCCAAAATGTTTATGTGACGCTGCCGAATCCTACGTGTGAGATTACTCAAGCACAAAGTCACTCTAAATATAACTCTGAGTGGGTGGGGTAAATGAGAAGGGAAACTATTGGAAAACAAGGTTAAAAACTGTGAAAAGTCAGATTTGCACCATGTGTCTCCTTTAAAAGCTCCAGCAGTCAGATTTATACAACTGTTTAAGCAATAAAATCCAGTGAGTGTCGTTTTATTCAAATAATCGTAACTAGAAGTAAGATGTAGGTGGAGATGGGGGAGGGGACAGGACAGGATTATCAAACACGCATGAATCTATCACATCTGTGAGTGAGAAAATGATGAGAGAATATTGTTATAACAGGGTCAAAAGCCTGATGTTCACAGCACAGTTTGTTTTCATCTCATAAGATTTGTGGATGTCACACATGTTTAGCACAAACACAAACATATTAATTCATTTCACAAAAGCAGACACCGGATTTTAATATAAAGCTTTTAAAGGGCCCATATTATGTTATTTTCTGATCTGTGTTATAATGTTTCCTCATCACACAGACCTGGACTTGTGTTTTGTTTCATTCTCACATGTTTAACACACAAACCTGCAGATTTAGGCTGAGTTCCACCTTGTGACGTCATGTGATAATATAGGAGATGGTTATAATGGTGAGTTTTTTACGTGTGACACTTTACAGTGTTGTGTGTGGAGCTGAATGAACCTGTCAATCACAGTGGGGGTAGGGCTCTCGGGCTCGATGCAGAGAAACGTTTCTCAATGAGTGAAAGTTTTCTTCCGTGCCTGGTGCCTCGTTTCTACTGGGAACACGAGGACATTCATCCCAGCGCTGCGTTCACAACACTTCAAAAATTAAAGTGATGTGTACGCAGCAGGATAAAAGAAAACTAAAGAACTCAATGCAGCCTGATGTATCTGCAGTCACACACGACACCTGACCATCGGCACTAACAGCCCCGCTAACCCAGACCGGTCACAGGGTCGCTTATTTGTTTTTATATCACACTATTTGCGTTGTATTTGCATTGCCTCACATGAGGAACATTACATTTACAGTTCGGGACAAAAAGATCAGAACATCACTAAATCAAATGAGAGCACAGGTCGACACCATTTTTTGATAATAACAAACTCTTGGCTAAACGTTTGATTGAAACTTAAATGTGACAGTGACACCAGCTGGAGTTATATATATTACACAGCCCCAAACACGTCTTTTTCAAAGCCTGTGTGATAGGTTAAAATGTTTGTTATATTCATTTTAATGTGTATTGTATTCTTGGTTTGTTCTCGTTATTTCGTTCAAGAGAATCATATGATCTGTGATCGACTACCAAGTCTGGGAGCCTTTTTCAGTGACTGCTAATGCCTGCACCCACCACTTGGGGGAGTTCACGCTGCTCCTCCTCATTATATTAAATCCCTGTGTGAGGAAACAACTCAAAATACTCTCGTGGTTTGTTCTCATATTTTCAGGGGTTGTAACATTCCCCATATTCAGGGTACAACACCTGCAGAGAAGAGAGGCTGGTGATGAGCACAGACAGTTTCAGGGAAAGTGGAAAATGCAACATTTCTTTGTGACCACAGGGGCCCCCGACGTGTCTTATTTGCAGAGAAGGTTGAGGTGCATAAGGAATACAATTTGAAATGTCATGACACAACTGAACATGCTGAGGAAAAATACCAGGGAGATGAGAGACCCAACCGGGCTGCCAGTCTTAAAACACTGAGGCAACAAGAAAACAACAAGAAAACAACCAAAGACTGTAATGCAGCAGCTGAAGCCCCGTGGCTGGTGTCTGTCTGGAAGAGAAAGGTCAGTTTAGCCACATCAGCCTTTCTCCCAACACCGAGCGCAGTTCTGACCTGTCAAGTGTGATTTATGACACCAAAGCCAAATGTTTGAGTGTGTACTCAGTCACTCGTGATGAGACCACAGACATCACCAGCACGGCCCAGCTCGCACCGTGTCCGTGGGGCTGATGACAGTTTTGAAGTGATGGAGTTGCTCATAGTGATTCTAATGCACCAGGTCACAGCTCAGAAGATGTTTCACCAGCTGTGCTTCGCCATGGAAGAGGTTTGTTGGAATAACAACCGATGGAGCGCCATCGATGACAGGGAGGAAAAATGGACTGGTGGCACTTGTTCAAAAAAAAAAACTGGAAGAGGAGGATGTGGAGGAGGCTGTGCACTGTATTATCCATGAGCATTCTCTCTGCAGCAAAGGCCTGAAGTTTGACAGTGTGATGTCCGTCGTGAAATGCATCAACCAAATCAGATCCAGGGGCTTAAAGCACCGAACTTTCTGTGCTTTTTTCTGTTCTCTTTCTCTCTCTGTCTTTCTCTCTCTCACAACTTGGACTGTGAAAGTGTGACACTCAGATGTTTGGTTAATTTTGAGACTCGTTCGTTTTGTGTAATTGTAATTTTCGTACTTTTGTTTTGTTGTTTGCTGTGTTTAAGTTACACATTGAAAACTACTCTAAGAGCCTCTTTTTGTTAGTTTTTACTTTAGCATTTCTTTTAAATAAATTATAACTTTAGTTTTACCATTTTCCATCTTGTTTTGGGTCAGTGGGAGTGAGCTGGGTCATGACACGTGTCGGTCAAACCTGTTTCTGAAGCAGCAGGAGCAAACTCAAGGAAAAGGCGCCTGATTTGTCTGTTATTAATGTTCATATATTGGTTTGTGGACACAATCGCATAATAAAAAATACCAGGATCTCGTAGAGCGGGTTAATACCAACCAATGAGACCAGAATAATGAGCCTGATAGCAGTAGTTGCGGCCAGAGGGGTGTTTTTCAATAGAAAGTGAACTGGAGCCAGAGTGGATGGAGCTGAAAGCGTGCCCATGCTCACTTCCTTTTTGGAACGGAAATCAAATGATATTAGCCAATAGCACTTCTGGCACCGATAGGAGATTGCTCTTAAAGAAGCGCACTGTCCTCCTCTGATCCAGTGATTATGATGCTGTTTGTTGTTCTGAATGAGCTCCGCGGAGGCTGCTCTTTGTGGATAATGGTGGAGGCGGGGGCTTGTTGTCTGATGTCTGTGCTGCTTGAGATCACACGCTTTGTCTGTGTAAAAATAAATCAAGACATGATTGGGAGATACAGTCAAGCAGGACACTCATTAACTCTCTGTGTGAATGAGGCACATGATAATTGGATATGTGCTTTTCTTCTTTCATGTTTATCCATTTTACTTTATCTCAATCTCTGTACAACGTCTATTTTTTGGTGATGACATAAGCAGAGAAATAAATCTATCACTACTTCTTTGGATTAGTCAGTGGTTAGAACAGTGGTCCCCCAGTCGAAAGGTCAGAGGATCGATTCCCGCTCCTTGCCTGGACTTGTGTGCGTGTCGCTAGTGGCCAAAGGAAAAACCTCGTCTGGATTTGGAGTTTGCGCCATCTACCTGCAGAAGAATTTAAGCACCAATCCCTGGACATATTAATATAAACACACAGTTGTAATGGATGCAGTTTGGAACCCGAAAAGCCCTAAACAAATCTGTTGATAACTTCTGCACTTAAAACAGCGACAGGAGACGCTGACATCAACAGGCCTCAAAGCAACGCTCACAGTCGCCCCCTGGTGTCTGAGTGTGTGAGTGAACGGGTGAGTGGTTCCTTGATGTGAAGCGCTTTGAGTGACTAGAAGTTGCAAAAAAACTCCTCACCACACACTTTATACACTTTTCTCACACAGGCATTAACATTTTCTCACATTTCTCTCTTGTTTAAACACTCTCAAAGTTCAAACCTTCGTATATTATCTCCCTCTTCCTCGATGATCTTTAAATGTTTTGTTCTCGTGCCTCTGCTCCAGTGGTATCCACAGAGGCGCCTCTCCGTGCACAGAAACACTTTTAAGTCCAAAGTGTTTCTGAAATGTGTCAGTGCAGAACGTTTCATCGACATTGTGGGTTTTGTCGGGGAGAAAACTTGCAAACATACAGCACTTCAGAGTCACACTGCGATACAACATTTATGTAAATTTGTCTGACACATTCTGTACTGTACAGGAGACACGGAGGAGACTGATGGACAATGGTCTACAGTCCCTCAGCCAATCAGGACGCAGAACACAATGGTCTACAGTCCCTTAGCCAATCAGGACGCAGAACACAATGGTCTACAGTCCCTCAGCCAATCAGGACGCAGAACACAATGGTCTACAGTCCCTTAGCCAATCAGGACGCAGAACACAATGGTCTACAGTCCCTTAGCCAATCAGGACGCAGAACACAATGGTCTACAGTCCCTCAGCCAATCAGGACGCAGAACACAATGGTCTACAGTCTCTCAGCCAATCAGGACGCAGAACACAATGGTCTACAGTCCCTTAGCCAATCAGGACGCAGAACACAATGGTCTACAGTCCCTCAGCCAATCAGGACGCAGAACACAATGCACATTCATACACTGTAAAAGAAAAAAAATCAGCAAAACGACGAGTCCACGAAAGGTGAACCACGATGTAGTGAGGGACCACTGTATAAAAATGTGACTATTTACTATTTAAAAGCCTAAAAATAACCAGGTTCACAAAGTCGAGAGAAAAGCTCAGTATGTTTCTGCAGCTAAACTTGAATTTCTCTTGGGATTAATAAAGCATCTCTATCGATCTTTGTATCTCAAGAACAAACAGAACAGTCCAAGGTGCGACTGGTGAAGACGTTTTTACACAAAATGATCCTGAAATGGCCCTAACACATCTGGGTCTGTGTTGATACCTGCGTCCCTCTGCAGGTCAGGTGGTTCATTCTGCTTTTTTAGTTTAATAAATGTTCTGTGACTTGCAGCAGCTGAGGGAATGATACAATCGTGCAACTTTGGTCCCTCTAAATGAACATCTTGTGCTCATTAGGTGCAAATCAGCCCTGGGTTTGTTTTGACACTCACTATCAACTATAATTTTGCTGTTAGGTTTGATTTTAATTGCCGCTGATTAGTCTAATTAATGTTCTCTGCAATCTAACACATTTAAAACAACTATTTACTCGGATCAGTGCAGCCAGATCCAATCCAAGCAGTACATAAAATACATTTAGATTAGTGGGTATTAGTACTTGTGGAAATACAGATAATGCAGTACCTGATGTGTTTAATGTGATGGAAACAAGCTGCTATGACTAATTACTCACAGAACAAAACCAAGAGCTTATGTCTACAAACTAAGTCCTCAGTTTTCATTCCAGGTGTATAAATTTAAAAAAGCTTGTGTAATTTGTGGGTGTGTTGCGTGTGGTTTACCAGGATTTATTTCTACAGCAAAACTAACATGTAAATGGTAATAGTCACATTTTTATCCAGTGCTTTTGTGTCAGAGAAGATGATTCAGAAGATACGAGGCAGGAGTGTTTTTCTTGTAATGATAAAGAAATGTTACATCATGTAATAGAACACATTTTTACCCTTTTCTTTTTTTTTCGTTAAGCCTTTTAATGCGTCAGGAAGGAGCATGAGGCGACGAGGTGGGCAGATGAAAGACCTGCTCTATAAATTCATTTATGTCACTTCAAACCTGTTGGAACACTCGGATGGTGGGAGGAGCACAGCGGAAGTGTTGGAGCTGTTCAGAACTATTCAAAAGGTTGAACTAGGACACCCACAGGACACCCGCAGGACACCCGCAGGACACCCACAGGACACCCACAGGACACCCACAGGCGGAGAGAGCTGAAGACCTGAGAGAGCGAAGGATAAAAAGTAAGTCTAAAAACGACCTGATCCAACGTGATCAAAGGGCAGTACAAATAACAGCACCTCGAAAAGAAACTGTGTTAAGTACCACACTGGAGTCCTGACGTGGTGCAGGAGTAAGTCTAAACCAGAACAGACAGATATAAGGCAGTGTCCAGCAGTGTCTGACCACAGCTGAAGAAGCAGCCAAACGTCTTCACTCCTTCAACGATCCGTCCATTTCTTCTACTGTGGATCAGACCTGGACGACTGGGACTGAGGGGCTCAGACACATTTGGACAATCAGCCTTTTCATATAATGCAATAAAAGAATGGAACTATCTTCCAAATGATATAAAGAGCCTATCAAATTATGATTCCTTTTCCAAAGAACTCAAAAATGGTTATGGGCTAGTCAAACTTGTCAGCATTAAAATACCTGCTTTTATTCCTTGTTATAATATGTAATTAATATGTAATGTATGTCTCCTTTAATATGAAATGCAGGCACTCACAAATCAATGAGATATTGTTTTAAATGGTTTTATATTTTTGACTATGTAACTTCCACTGTGTAGCTGTTTAGCTATAATCTGTTTTTATGAGCATAATGTCTCTGTACATTGTCCCTTCAAATAAAGAATAAACTAAACTAAACTAAACTAAACTAAACTAAACACCAGAACATGCAGTTAGTTCAAATACTTTTCCGTTAAGTGTCATTATTTTTTGGGTGTAACCATTTGTCATCATGTCTGGAGGGACCAAAGATTCAGACTTTGGTAAAAAGCTGAACAAAGTTTATTTACAAACACAGAAATGTAAATGTAGACTGACGGAGCAGAGTGTTGTGTTGTGTGCTGAGGTCTTTGAGCAGGTTGAGGTGGAGGTGTGAGTAGTTCCAGGGAGCTGATGTGTGTCTGATCCTTGGTCCCTTAATGCTCCACAGGTGCAGCGTGGTTGCTGATCGGCTGCAGGTGGGTAGTGGGTGGTGCCAGAGTCTCCGCCCAGCTCCAGACAAGGACACAGAAGAGAGGGGGAAGAGAGCAAGAAACACAGGGACAGACTGAGATCTTGAGCCCGTTTGAGTCATTTATGGTTTTATTAGAAGAAATCCAAACAGTATAAATAATGTGGGACAAAAGTCTTAACTTAGATTTTTTCGTGTCCATCCATCCATGTTCTTCCTCTTATCCGGGGCCGGGTTGCGGGGGCAGACTTCCCTCATCCCTCATCTTTACGTTATAGTTACAGATGTTCTTTAAAGTCTTAAAAACAAGACAAAAAACAAACTAGTTCATTTTAAAAGTGCTCCAAGGTTATTCCTCACTTTCCTAACACAGTCCTAGCGTCACAATTATTCACCGTGATGAGTTTATCAGCACGTTTCACAACTTTCAGAGCACGGCTGCCACGGTAAAGCTAAAAACAACTAGCATACTAACGTGCACATCCTCCTTTCAATATTACAGACAGTACACAACAGACTGACCATGAAATCACCACTTTAACCTGCACCGTTTGGATCAAATCAAACATAAATGTGTCTCGTGCATGAAAAGAACAGCGGCTGAACAGAAGAAATGAGCAAATCACAAAGTTTTTCACGAGCCAAAATTTCCTCCACAAATAAAATCTCCAGTTTTATTCTTCCTAAAACACTGCCAACCCTGTAGTTTCTATGTGCACTTAAATCTCATTCTTTGTCTGTTCATATTTCAGTGTTACTTTTACTCAAACTTAAACATTTTCCCACATTTCTCAGCCCTAAAGTGACAAAGCGTCTTGCCCAAGGACACGACGGCATTCCTTTGTCAGATTTCGGAGCGTGGCAGTGGTTTTAGAGGTTGTATAATCCTATAATCACTTCTTGTTGTCTTTAATGATCACCCTGAACGTTCTTAATTGGAAGTCTGAACTGTCCGGTGGCAGTTTGGTCCGTTTAATCAGTCCGACCTCTGTATTGTGGCCCCGTCACTGATCCGAATGGAACCAGCGACAGATAATAATAAGTGTGGGATTGCAATGGCGTCTGAACATCCATTACTCCTGTCACACTGCAAACTGTGGCTTTTGTTCTCTCGTCCATAGACAGAGTTACATTTTCTGAGGCCTGTGAATTTCAGTGGTGGCAGTGTCATGTGTGAGTCATTGCTGTTATTTTGCCATTTGCTTTAAGTGGAACCTGACAGACGAGGCAGGTTTATTTGTACAGCACAATTTGTACGTGCACAAAGCAAAAGACGAAGTTTAATCTATTCAGCCTGTAATGGGGTCGTTGAATAGGGTCATTTAGGCTCAAACTGGAGACAAATAAGTCCGTGTCCAGCAGTGACCAGAACTGAAGAAGCAGCGAAACAAATTCACTCCAACGATTTGTCCAGTTGCAGATTTAAATTTGTTCTGGATCAGAGCTGGACGACTGAGGGAGACACAGACAATTAGTTCACAGAAGAATTCAGAGCTTTACAGAAATACATTAAATCACAATATAAACAAATAAAAACGTAAATGATCACAAGTTTAAAAGAGGAGCATGCAGAATAAAACCCTTTGTCATATGCACAGCTGTGACTGGATTTAAACATGTCTGAGGTCTGACTGTTCCAGGTTTTGGCCGATTCCCCATGTTCAGCCCTGACCCTGAGCACCAGCAGGACGAGTTCTACAGTCACTTTAAAGCTAATGATGGCTAGCATGCTAACAATGCTCTTCCTCGTTCACAGTCAATAAAAACACTTTAAAACATTCACATTTTAGGTGCAGACAGCGCACAGTCGTCTCATTTGACCCTAAGATCAAGTCTCAGGATCAAGTCTCAGTCTTGATCCTGTTAGATCTGAGTGCTGCTTTTGACACTGTGGATCATGGGATCCTCTTACAGAGACTAGAGGACTGGGTGGGCATCTCTGGTACAGCACTAAACTGGTTCAAGTCCTATCTAGAAAACAGGGAGTTCTTTGTTGAAATTGGAAAATGTGTCTCAGATAAAATGTCCCTGAGCTGTGGGGTGCCCCAGGGGTCAATTTTGGGACCCCTGCTGTTCAATCTGTACATGCTGCCGCTAGGTCAGTTAATACGCAGCAACAATGTGTCTTACCACAACTATGCAGATGACACTCAGATCTATGTCACACTGGCAGCAGGTGAATATGGACCAGTGGATTCACTCTGCCACTGCATCCAACAGATCAGTGAGTGGATGCAAAACAACTTTCTTCAGCTAAACTCAGACAAGACTGAAGTCATAGTCTTCGGCCCACAGAAACATAGAGAAAGTGTCAGCAGTCACCTCCAGTCTCTTTCTCTAAAACCTTCAAATCGGGCTAGAAATTTAGGGGTAATAATGGATTCAGACTTGAACTTTAACAGCCACATCAAATCAATAACATCTGCAGCTTTCTACCATCTAAAAAACATTGCAAAAATCAAAGGTATACTGTCAAAACCAGACTTAGAGAGACTTATCCATGCATTTGTCTCCAGTAGGTTAGACTACTGTAACGGCCTGCTCACTGGCCTCTCCAAACGGGCCTTAAGACAGCTGCAGTACATCCAGAACGCTGCTGCTCGGGTCCTGACCAGAACCAGGAAGTACGAGCACATAAGTCCTGTGCTCAGGTCTCTGCACTGGCTTCCTGTAGCTCAAAGAATAGACTTTAAAGCAGCTCTGCTTGTGTACAAGTCTATTCATGGCTTAGGTCCAAAGTACATCTCTGACATGTTAGTGCCATATGAACCATCTCGCACTCTGAGGACTTCAGGGACCAGCCTCCTGCTGGTGCCCAGAGTCAGGACTAAACATGGGGAATCAGCGTTTCAGTTTTATGCAGCTAAAACCTGGAACAGTCTTCCTGAAGATGTGAGACAGGCCTCGACTTTGACAATGTTTAAATCCAGGCTCAAAACGGTTCTGTTTATCTGTGCATATGACTGAGAGGGTCTTATTTATTTTTTATTCTGCACTCTTTGTTTTAATGTTTTAATGTCAATTTTATGATGATTATTTGTGATTATTCATGTTTGATTTGTGTGATTTTAATGTTTTTCTTATTCTGTAAAGCACTTTGAATTACCTTGTGTACGAATTGTGCTATACAAATAAACTTGCCTTGCCTTGCCTAAGAGCAGCTTTTAAAATAACTGCACAAAGACAAGACACATGTTTACAGGCACAGAGCTGAAAGAACTGAAAAGTAATATCCATCCATCTTCTTCCTCTTATCCGGGGCCGGGTCACGGGGGCAGCAGTCTAAGCAGGGACTCCCAGACTTCCCTCACCCCAGACATGTCCTCCAGCTCCTCCGGTGGGACCCCAAGGCGCTCCCAGGCCAGAGAGACATAGTCCCTCCAGTGTGTCCTGGGTCTCCTCAGGTCCTCCTCAGGGAGGTGTCCAGCGGGCATCCTGAGCAGAGCCACCTCACCCGAATCCTCTCGACATGGAGGAGTAGCGGCTCTACTCCGAGCTCCTCCACAGGGTGGTTGGGCGCTCCCTTAGAGACAGGGTGCTCAGAGGGAAAAGTAATAGGGATTATGGATTTAGGTGTGTGTATATACGTATATATATATATATATATATATATATATATATATATATATATATATATATATATATATATATATATTTTGAAGCACGAATTAAAACCTTCAGATCCAAAACTGTGCAAAATGTGAATTCTTGCAATTTTTCAGCTGGTCTTAAAATTTAAGGTGGAGACTTTCACATCACGACCTGGACTCAAGTCAGACTCAAGTCACTATTTTAAAGACTTGAGACTTGACTTGATAAAATGGACTTGGGACTCGACTTGGACTTAAATCCAAAGACTCGGGACTGGAGCCCTGTGACTCGATGCTTTTCTCTAAACAGCTGATACTTTCTGTGCTTAATTGAACAGGAAACTGGGACATGTTCCTTCCGACTGATTTGTTATTGAGGATGTGACAATGACTGAAACACTGTGATATCGTCAGACGTCTCGGTGTCATACTGGAGCCTGTCACAGTAAATTGGATCACAGGCTCCTTTGTTTAAATCAATTGTTTTGTTGCAGCACCAGCTAAAAACAGGGAACGACACAAACCATGATCCTTCGCTCCATTTCTGTGCAGACTTCATTCATTCTTTGGATTATATTAATGATTCTCAGCTTTTTAAGGCATTTAAAAGAAAAAGTAGATGTGATTTGGAAACTGTTTGTTACCATGATTTTTTTTAAAGGAGTGTAATTTCGTTTAAAAAGCATATGAACTGGAAAAATACAATCTGTACTCGTTACTTTTGTTTTAATAGTTGAAATGAGGAGAACCTGGACTCGACTCGTCTGTTTGTGACTTGACTCAGACTCTAAGGCCAAAGACTTGAGACTTGCAAAAGAACAACTCAGTCCCTCATAGTGTGAATGTAGTGGGGTTGTCTACATTCCCCTGCTGTCCTCGAAAGCCACACCTGTGAGCTCCACCCGTGACCCCGCCCTCATAGTTAGGGACTATGTAAGGCACCTGGGGCCCGTGTGACACTCTCTCTCTCTCTGCTGCTGCTCGTCTGCTGCTGTGCCTGGACTTTGGTGTATAACGAGTCTTGCTCTGTAGTGTTGGTCTGGAGGAGTCCAACCCACAGAAAATTCACGACAAAGGGCCGGTTTGGCTCTGGCTCGGCTTTAAAGGGCTAAACCTGCTGCTGTTTTTTACACACTGTTTTGTTGTTTTGCTCTTTTTGTTTTGCTGTTTTCATACTTTGTTTTGCATTTGTTTTTGCACTTTGTTTTGTATTTTTGTTTATCAGTAGGTTTTATCTAACTGGGTCAAGTTTTAATCAATTTAGTTCAGTTTGAGCGACGCTGGTGCCTCCTGGTGGTGGGGCGAGGCACGTTGGTGAGGTTCCCCACCTTCTCCTGTGATGTTCTGCACTGGGATCACGAGTTTAGTTTTGTGCACTTTTCATTTTGCTGTGTCCCCTGAGGTGAGTCTGTGGTGGCCCCTGGACACACCCCCAGTCTGCTCACCACTGGAGGCCCCAGCAGCTTATTTTGTTTTTGGCAATTTTAAACTACTTTTTATTCCTAGGCCTATTTTAACCAGAAATTAAATTTTTAGCTTGTCTTTTGTAATCAAATTTAATTTGTCTATCTTTTTTATTTAAAATATTATTTAAAAATATATTTTCCCAAATTGAATTGTCTTGGTTAACTTTAGTTTATTTCAGCCCTATTTGAATTTTTAAACTTTTATTAAAATAAAACCTTTTTAATCATTCTTCAGGTCTCCGTCTCTTTAATTCAGGATCTTACTTGTGTCTTTTACACCAAATTTGACTGTGACCCTTGGGCCCTAAGCCCCCCAAACATAAATGCAGGGGGCGACCGTGCCCTTGTGCCACACATACTGCTCCTTTAAAAGATAAGATAATTATTTTTGAGTAAATAACCACATATGCAGCTTGTAGCATGACTATTACATCCTACTGATACTCAAAAATTTGCCAAATAATTTTTTTTTATGTCAAAAGCGCACATACTTCAATAATTACAAAAAATCAGGTACAGGACTTTTTTGTTATATTATGTATCCATATGTTCTTCCTCTTTTCCAGGAGGCAGTCTAAGCTGGGACTGCCAGACACGACCTTCAGCTCCTCCGGTGGGACCCCAGGCGTCCCCAGCCCAGAGACATAGTCCCTCCAGCGTGTCCTGGGTCTTCCCCGGGGCCTCCTCCCGGTGGGACACGCCCAGAACACCTCCACAGCCATGTTATATATTGAGTTAAAAATAAATCTGCTGTGTCCTGTCAGCATTTTATTTTCTGATAATCAGGAAGTGTGCCTTAGCATGCTAGTTGTTGTTAGCTTTATTGTCACGGCCAAACTCTGCGCTGGTCCCTGAGAGCTGTGCAAACAGTGAGAGCTTATAAACTAATCATGGTGAGTAATGAGGACGCTCAGAGTGCGTGTGGCAAATGAGGAATAAGTCTGGACGTCTGCAGACACTGAACCGATGAACTGTTCTGTTTTTAAGATGTGGTAATTTTTGTTCCCAGACCAGAGGCTCGTGTTTGTGTTTGTGCTCGTGTGTTTGTGTGTTTGTGCTCGTGTGTTTGTGTGTTTGTGTTTGTCCTGGGTGCTGCAGATGCCACTTGGATAATGAGCCATCTAAAAGTGTGAATCACCGGATGCTGCCAGCTCAGTCCCAGCTCAGTCCCCACTCTGTCCCAGCTCAGTCCCCGCTCAGTCCCCGCTCAGTCCCGGCTCAGTCCCCGCTCCGTCCCCGCTCAGTCCCAGCTCCGTCCCCGCTCAGTCCCAGCTCAGTCCCCGCTCAGTCCCCGCTCAGTCCCAGCTCAGTCCAGCTCAGTCCCAACTCAGTCCCGCTCAGTCCCAGCTCAGTCCCAGCTCAGTCCCCGCTCAGTCCCCGCTCTGTCTCCGCTCAGTTTCCCGCTCAGTCCCGGCTCAGTCCCCGCTCAGTCCCCGCTCAGTCCCGCTCAGTCCTGGCTCTGTCCCCGCTCAGTCCCCGCTCAGTCCCCGCTCAGTCCCCGCTCAGTCCCCGCTCAGTCCCGGCTCAGTCCCCGCTCAGTCCCCGCTCAGTCCCCGCTCAGTCCCCGCTCAGTCCCCGCTCGCTCCAGCTCCCGGCTCAGTCCCCGCTCCGTCCCGCTCAGTCCCAGTTCAGTCCCTGCTCAGTCCCGGCTCAGTCCCAGCTCAGTCCCCGCTCAGTCCCCGCTCTGTCCCGCTCAGTCCCCGCTCTGTCCCCGCTCAGTCCCCGCTCAGTCTCATTCCCCGCTCAGTCCCCGCTCAGTCCCCGCTCTGTCCCCGCTCCATCCCGCTCAGTCCCAGCTCAGTCCCTGCTCAGTCCCAGCTCAGTCCCGCTCAGTCCCCGCTCAGTCCCAGCTCAGTCCCCACTCATTCCCCGCTCAGTCCCAGCTCAGTCCCCGCTCAGTCCCTGCTCAGTCCCCGCTCAGTCCCCGCTCAGTCCCAGCTCAGTCCCGGCCCGGCCTCTGAATGACACTCTGCTTTTTAAAAACATTCCTCTTCTCCGCTCTGTTTTCTTTTCCTATTTGTTCAACATTCACAGTGGTTTTACTGCATTTTGGGGCTTTTCTATCCATAACAGAGACATAGCAAAACAAATATCATTGTTTATCTGCAAATACAAGCTGTTAAAAACTTGTATTTTGTTCTAAACCACCAGCCTGGACCCTCCTGGAGTGACTTGTTCAGTTGTTTAGTTGTTTAGCTTGGTGCTCATATTTTACATTCTAACCCATTTATTTTTATAAGACAGAAAAACAAAAACCTTCATTCTGACATTTGTCGACTGTGCAGACAAATGGTTGTTGTTTATGTTGGTTATATTTGCCAAAATCTAGCGAAAATCGAATGTTCCCGCTCCAGTTTCTTAAATTCACTTAGAGACTCCCCACAAAGTTTCACAGTGCAGCATTAAACAGGACGGCAGTGTCTTGTGTGTCATATATTATCCTCCTAAAACATGTCGGGTTAAGGCTGTGCAAACTTTTGAGCAGCTGGGGTTAGCTGCAGGTAAGCTCATTATAAACTTCCTTGTCTCTACACGGCTCTCATCCTGCTGCTCACACACAGACTTTCATGTAATGCTCCTCCGCAGGCCATGCTAGTCTCGGCTGGACTCCGTTTCCCATGATGCAGCAGCTGTCCCGTTCCAGCTGCTCGCCCGTCTCTCACACAGCGGGGACCTGCACACAGAACACGTCACATGGGCAGAAGTCGTCGTGTTAATGTTGCGTTTCAGGAAACTGGGAGGTCGGATATTTCCCCGTTGAACACTGCGATTTCTGAGTTTTCCAGATGAATAAACTCGTACATAAACGATGTGGCTAATGCTAACCAGAAGGCTAAAGAAATAAAAACGTTAAACAAATGTCTGTGACTCGTTATTATCAGGTGTGTGCAGGTTTATGTGGGTTAACGAGTCACATGTGCTAATCACCAGTCTGAGCAGCGTTTCAAGGCTTTTGTTCAAGTTCTTCCATATCCACTGGAGATTGTAAATTAGATTTATTATTCACACTTTTTAGTTCATTTTTCAGCTGTCTGTAAATGTAACTGTCGTGCTCTGTGAACAACCAACAGTCAATTGTCAACTAATTCACTAAAAAAAAAAAGGTAAAATGTGAACTTGGCACTAAAACACACATCTCCATAGCGACATCTTTTGGTGCAGACTGAGCTTTTATGCTGTTTTTTTCCCCTCAAGATTAATATATCAATCTGCGTATAAAACTTTGTACTAGTCTAACATTGTAACCATAAACCTGTAACCTCTTTACTCAGTGTGCACGACTTTAGAGACGAGCAGCATCAAACGAAGATGCAGGACAGTTACAGTGGTATCGGCTCTTGGAATCGGCTGCACCTTGATGAGTACAAGTACTCGGCTCCTGGCATCAGACTGATCCCTATATGTGACTTTTCTGGTTGTGGATCTGCACCTGCTTGTTTCATGGAGATGCTGCTGCTTTGACTGGAAAGTTTCACACAGTGAGTCAGACATGGACAAACTACGGCCCGAGGGCCACACATGGCCCTTTAGGCTTATTAATCCGGCCCCGCGAACGTGGCCAAATTATATTAAAATAAGGGTAAACCTTGTTCAGTTTAGCTTTTCAACAAGCTGTTGATCTTTTGGCACTTGATAAAACTGAATGTGAGTTTTTTTCTGTTAAACTGCTAATATAATATATACATATAAAAAAATCCCTTGCTCACCCTCCGCCGGTGGTCTCATCTCCTCTTTTATTATTATTATTTTTTTCCACGCTGGGGACCTTGTGGGTATATTATTTTATACATATATATATATATATATATATATATATATATATATATATATATATATATATATATATATATATATATATATATATATATATATATATATATATACTGGCTCAGCTCCTCTGTCAAATTTTAGAACCCACTGTGGCCCGTGTGTCAAAAAGTTTGCCCACCTCTGCAGTAACTCATTAAACCTATCCAACATAGTTTCATACTTTTTGTTGCTCAAAAATACCATTGTAAATCCTGCACTGCCTTGTATCTGTCTGAAGGGAGGAGCTAACTACACTGAAACAGTAAACAGCTTTTATTTAGTTTGCCTCGTTTCAGCCTTAATGGGTTTACATTTGGCCTTAATGGTCCTGCTGGTGAGTTCTGTTGTTCTCTTTGTTTCCTTTGTTTGCTTTGAGTCTGTCATGATCCACACTTCCCTGCTCCTGTTTTGCCTCCTGTGTCTCCTCTCCCCCTCCCTCACCTGCCTGACTCCAGAGCTGGGCGGAGCCCTGGCTCCTCCCGCACTCACCTGCAGCCCATCAGCGCAATCAACGCACCTGCGGGAGGATAAAAGGAGCCAGGACCCAGCTCTATTTGCCAGGTCGTCTGTTCGCCTCACTGTTTGTCCTCATGTCTCTGCTGTGCTACCTGTCTGTGTCCTGCTGGTGTCCTGTTCATCACTGCTCGTCTCTGCTCATCGACCTGCTTGTCTCACTGTTCGTCTGCCTGGTGTCCTGCCCGTGTCCTGCCCGTGTCCTGCCCGTGTCCTGCCCGTGTCCCTGTTCACGTTCCTGTTCAGCACCCTGGACCCTGACCTGCCCCCCTGCACCCAGCTCCTCGTATGTTCTCCCATCACCTGTTTTTGTCTTGTTCTGTTAATAAACACCCTTAATCTTGCCCCGAGTCCTGTATCTTTTGGTCCACCTCACACCCCACATCACGACAGAGTCCGTGTACGGCATTATCCATGGGGAACAGATGGATCAGACCTGGACGATTATACAGATGTCTGCTCAAAAACACCTTGAAAAACAAAACTCTTCTGCAGAATAGGTCACCTCTCCGTAGATCTGACCTATTTCTTGGTGAAATGTACATGTTACACTAAGTGCACATTATGTGCATTTCACTATTGAATCAAATGTTTTGGCAAAAAAGCTACAGGTTTAGTGAGTTCTTCTGTAAAATGAGGGGCATTGTAGTAGCCATTTTTGTATTTTTGCTAATATGAATTTTCGGACACTTTAAACTAGACACGGGGGCTGGAAAGTAACGAATAGTCACATTACTGTAACTGAGTACATTTTTAAACGTATAACTGAGTACAATTCTAGCCATGCAAGTATAATTAGCTACAAGCCGTAATCGTCCCAGTCTGTATCTCTCACTGTCTCTGCTCTTACAAACACACACAACTGCATCATCTACTGCCCAGAGCTCACAGAATATGCACAGTGTGGTTTAAAAGAATGTAAGTCAGCTTTAAAATGTATTAAAGACAGATCTAAAATACTACAGACACATACTTCAAGTAGTGTGCTCATGTGTACTTACTGAAGCACAAATTTGTACAAGTCACTGATAGTTGAAAAAACATATTTTTATTTAATTTTTCCAGAGCATTTAGAACGACTCTTCCCACATTAATCTGAGCAAATCCAGCACCGAGGAACGAATCCTCATTGTACAGTGGTACTTTGAGTCACATGGGTCAAAATCACAAACCCAGCGGTGTTACCGTCGACATTTTAATACCAGAGATGCCCCAAGAGTAAATGCCATTAAAGGAATAATAAGTGTTTTTCACAGACAGGGGGCAGTATGTGATCTCCACAGACCTGACTCGTCCTGATTTCTTCCTGTGAGGCTATCTTAAAGAAAAGGTGTTTGTGAATAAACCTCAGACAATAAACCACTTCAAACGTGATATCAGGATCAAATAAGAGACATAAGCCGGAAATACTTTAAATGTTCTGTAAAGTGTGTTGGATCAGGCTGTTCAGAGACAAACACAAAATGGTGGACACTTAAAAAACATTATTTTTAACAATTAGGTCATTTTTACTTCCTGTAGTTTAAGTAGTGATAAGTTCAAGTGAAAGTGAACAATTATAACCGTAATATATTGACAAAAATCTTGTATTGCTAAAGTTTGCTGAGTATAACTTAAGAATTATAGGAGCTACTGGAGATTTAAAAGTGTCAGTGACTTTTGGGCCGCCCTGTTCGTAATTGAAAACGTGAATCCAAAGGAAACGTTTCAGTCTAAAGCTCGGACACCAGCGACGCCCGTCTCTCCCAGTGATTCTTTCAATGTTGATACTTGTTAAATTGTGTCTTTTTTTGATGATTTAGTATTGATTAGTATCTGATTTTTGATACTTTTAACAAACCTACTCAGCCATAACTCCCATTTTATTTATTTGCACATTTACATTTTTAAGTTCTTTTTGATTTAACATTCAGAACTCCATCTCATTTCTTGTACATGAAGAAAGACCTGGACTCTTGAGCAGATCTGAATAACACATTTCTCCTGATCTGTTCCGTTTGCCTTTTGCTCTTACTAAATGTAGGTGCATTTTGTGATGAATTTAATTAACTCAAATGTGTCACTAAACCAATCAGAAACGTCCAAAGACATGACATCATCATCTGGGTTTTCAAATCGTTTAAATCAGGGGTGTCCAAACTATGGCCCGGGGGCCAAATGCGGCCCTCAGACCAGTTTTTATCGGCCCTCACGCTCCTGCTGAACCGGCCCAATTGATCATAAGCGGCACTTTTAACAGCAAATTAAACTATTTCTCCCACTATATGATATGACTATGATACAGACCTGAAATAAATGTGTTTCAACCTTATGAACTCACAGCGGCTCTGTCAGAGCTGAGTTTAAAGCACCGCACTGATCACGTCTGTGGCCCTCGAATATGTTTGAAATGTGGCTCTCGATAAAAAAAAGTTTGGGCCCCTCTGATTTAAATGCAGTCATCTCACTGTAAGTAAACTTCTGACTTTGAAGAAAGTTATGAAACGTTTTCTTTAAAAAATCCTTCTCTCATTATTCTGGTATTTAGCAAATACAAATAATTTGTGTCAATCCTTATTGACCTAAAACAGTAAAAGTTTGGGGTGATTTCATGTCAGACAGTGAGAAAGAAAGTGTACATGTCTTTTTTTTATATATGGTTTGCAAATTTCTGTTTTCAACTGTACATTAACATGTTATTGTAGATTCATGATTGGATCTGATCAGATGAGCCAAGACTGAGCCAAAACTAAAAAAGTGTCCCACATAAAGTTGTCCACTGATAGAGTCAAAATCCTGGATGATTTAGAAATTCCTCCGGGACACGTCCTCCTTTTGAGACCCAAAGAAGACGCCTTTAAGACGGGAAAAATCACAGATCAGTCGTTTAAATGTGGCAGCGTTGGTGCCAGTGACTCATGTTTCAGTACATTTCATTAACACTGATACTTCACACAGTCGACACAGACGTCAGCCTCCACTCCCCCACCACAGTCAGTACAACGTGTGCGGAGAAACGAGAACGGCACGGCACAAACTCGCTCTTAATGGTGTTGTGATCAGGAATAAACTCGCGTCTTTTTAGTTTCATTCACTCACTGATTGTGTTTGTCGTCCCCTGAACAGGCTGTTCTCCTCCAACGTCCAGCTCACAACCGTCACATCCGTCTTTTCACATTTTAGATCTGAAAAACACAGCATCACTCCCTTTTTAACTCACATACACTCAGCTCATGTCGCTTTTACATTGCCTTGAAATAACAGATTCTTCTTGTGAGTTTAATCCATTTGAGATGCTTTTGGTCACTGTGGGATTAGTATTTTACATTTTCTAATTTAAAATAAAGTCTACATTTTGCAGTATATACTTTATGAACTGCACTTCCTTTTCCATTTTTTTTTTTATTTATGATGCAACAATCCAGGTAAAATGCTCAGAGAAGACAACTTTGGCTGAAAAAAAAACCTCCAGGTATGTTTTTGCTGAGGGGACAAAAGTATCATGTCGTTAAAAGGGAAAAGTCTGTGTTGAATGTGTCTTTAAAGGACCTGTGCTCGATTTCTTCTGTTCTCAAATCCCATCAGTGTCAGGAATATTGTTAGAGGCCTTTAAAGATGCTTTTGAGCACGTTTACTTCAGAATTTAATGCTTTAGAGCTGAATTTAACCCAGGTTCTGAAAACATTAGTTGCGTAAACTGGTGAAGTGAGGTTGCAGGTCTGTGCAGAGGAGGTTTCAGGGGAGTTTGGAGCAATAAACACATCTGTCTTTGAGTGGAATCATTTTTACACCCCAAAAGACTTTCAACCAGCCATCTCCGACACCGACATAAACATGAAGAAATGTGCATTTAGACATATGTGGATCTGAACATCCACGCGACTCTGTGAGCAGCTTTTCTCCACCATGAACCATGTTAAAAATGACACATACAGTCCTGCAGAAATATTTATGTAGATATTTTACAAATACTGTAGTTGTTTATACAAAGTGTAAAGGTAAAAAAAAGGAATATATACAGTGTTATCTTTATTGTAGATGTCAAAACGTATTTGAGTAGTAGTAAGTATTTGCTCCCAGTGTTTTCTTCTCCGTGGCTCTCTGGGTCTTAAAGGTACGACCCCTGCAATGGACTAATACTGCTGGGTAGTACTCAGTTACATTTAAGTGAGTAACATTTACTTTTTATAAAAAACTATTTGAATAATACAGGGCGGCCCAAAAGTCACTGACACTTTTAAGTCTTCAGTAGCTCCTATAATTCTTAAGTTAAACTCACCACATTTTAGCAGGAGATAAACTGAACCTTCCCAGATTTTTGTCAATATAAACAGTTATAATTCTTCACTTACACTTGAACTTATCACTACATAAACTAGGGGAAGTAAAAATGACCTAATTGTTAAAAATGTTTTTTAAGTGTCCACCATTTTGGGTTTGTCTCTGAACAGTCTGATCCAACACACTTTACAGAACATTTAAATCATTTCTGGGCTTATGTCTCTTATTTGATCCTGATATCACGTTTGAAGTGGTTTATTGTCTGAGGTTTATTCACAAACACCTTTTCTTTAAGATAGACCCACAGGAAGAAATCAGGACTAGTCAGGTCTGTGGAGATCACATACTGCCCCCTGTCTGTGAAAAACACTTATTATTCCTTTAATGGCATTTACTCTAGGGGCATCTCTGGTATTAAAATGTGGACGGTAACACCGCTGGGTTTGTGAATTTGACCCATGTGACTCAAAGTACCACTGTACAATGAGGGTTCGTTCCTCGGTGCTGTATTTGCTCAGATTAATGTCGGAAGAGTCGTTCTAAATGCTCTGAAGAAATAAAAGAAAAATATTTAGAAACAAAAGAGTTATGAGGTTTTTTCAACTGTCAGTGACTTTTGGGCCACCCTGTATTTGTATCAGACTCTTACTTGATTAAAGTTTCTTTTACTCTTCACTGTGAGTCGACAAGTGACAAACATTTGAACATTTGTTTCTTGCACTGCTCCTTCAGATATGATTTAGTTTTTCATTTGTGAATCTAACCTTCAAAATACCGCATTTTGTCCATTATTTAACTTAATTTGGTCATTTCTGGGACGGCTATTTTGTACTTTTAGCAGTATTATTTTGAAGTAACGTCACTTTTACTTGAGTGCATTTTTAGCTGTTGCTCACCTCTGGCTGATATTTTCTTTGTCGTTTCCACCGTCTGTAAAAAAACACCGACTGATCTGACCTTGAACAGAAGCTCATCCCCGTGTTTTAAAGTCTTTTAGTGGAACATGGGCCACCAGCTGATCATAAACGTGAAATCAGATTCAGATCGCTGTGCGGCTTCTCATTTGGGTTCAATTTATATTTCCTCTTTATTTTATCAGCCGCAGCTTATCGGGCGGTAGTGCTTGTTCTTCATACTGGCTCGGAGCTCGGCGGGGCGCTGATGTGCAGAGTGGAGAGGAGCATTTCTAAACCCAAGCTGCGTACCGCTGGGTCAGAATAAAAGACCATCTCTGAGGCTTCCATCGTGGCACTTTTATGGTTTCCTGATGCCGTTTCATCCTCCACCGCAGTTGATTTCGTCTCACTGAAGTGCCGTCGAACTCCGCAGGTTTTCGGTACTTGTCAGAGCGCAATTAGTCCTGGTGGGAGGCCCGTGTTTAGTCTTGCATTTGAGAAAAAGTCACAGTTGGCCACACAGTCTGACAAGCACAAATGTGTTTCCTATTCACGCTATGCTGATTTCCGACATTTGCATTAGAATGTTTGGCTGGATTGTTGGTTGTGGAAAAAGAACATTGTGGTTTCTTCTCAAACTGGGCTTGGCAGGTTGTTTTTTGTCATCAGTCATGTTAAAGGTAAGAAGGATTTAAACTATAAATCATCAGCGAGGGGGTAAATCTACACTCTCACCGAAGTTTAAGTGTCTATGCCAAGCTGCTCTACTCATTATATTTAACATTTTACAATAAATGTGACAGTTTTCTTACCGGTTTGGTTTAAATTCTTATTTTTGCGGGTTTTTAATTTGACTTTCTGGTTGGAAAGGACAATATCACGCTTCCATAACCTTTACAGCCGGCCAAAGCGTGCACAGAAATGATTATGTGACAAATAAAATGATGAGAAAACATCTTTATATCGTTGAAATAATGGTTCAAGTATAGGAAAAATGTGTTTCTTGTGTGTAAATCGTTCCTAACCTTTAGTTATTGTGATGTCGGAGATGTGAAACTCTCAGAAATAAAACCTAAAACCTCTACTTCCTGTAATTTTCAACACATTTTAAAACCTCACAAATTGCTTCTTTGTTGGTTTAAAACTGTGATTTATATGAATGATGTGACGCTCGTGAAAGAGTCGGCCTTTTGAACAGCTCCTGAACATGAACAGATGGAGCCGGATCATTTTTTGAAAGAACCAAATGTTTTTCTTTCCAATTTTTATGCATTTTTACACTGAACCAACACAAGAATCAGCACAGAAGCAGAGATTTGTGCACAAAAACATCACAATGACAGTTTAATTATTGTAGAGCAACATTTTATTTAGATTGTCATAGTTACAAAGGACAGGCACACTCACGCTCAGTTTGAACCATGTTAAACCTTAGTCATTTCTTTCTGTGATTAGTTTGTAGATAAAATGAGTTCACACATCAGAATGGATTCAAAAGATTTGAATCCCACAAAGGAGCTGAAAGTCCTTATTATTCCACCAAACAAAGTAAATGTATAAAAGACTCTCCATAGAGCCCCTTTAGTTCTGTTATATTACTGGTTTAGTTCAGTTGTTGTTCTTATTTCTTGTTATCCTTTGTCTCACCACTAGATGGGGTGCGAGTGCACACCAATGCGCTAATGACTATTTTACATGGTTGCACAACATTACGTGCACCAGCTCTGTTCGGACTGATTTAATATTAATCATAGTGTGCGTCCCTTAGATGTAAGTATTCTGTGTATTTTCTGTGATATTATGTTTAGAATGTCTGGTTATAATCTGACCGTGGTTTGTGTAGTTTTAGAGTTTTTCAATACAAGTTTCGATTTTGCACACGCTAGCCTCGTGATTAGCCTAGCCTCCTTGCGGTCATTGTTTACTTAGCTCCGTATTCACATTATGTAAATAACAACGCGGTCACTTGTGTAACCACCATTTTGAGTTGTAATTAATGTGTTGTTTCTATTTGTTTCTCTTGTAGATAACCACACACACACACACACACACACACATACAGCTACAGATCCAAATAAAGACCACAAAGATCCCACACAAATACACGAAGACTGTCACTCACACACTCTTGGGACATTAAAAGGAACGTTCTACCTATATCTACCTGTGGACTCCCTCCTTCGGCATTCTCCCCTGAGCATACACCATTGTTGTCCTGACCCGACACCCTGCAGTGATTGCTAGCCAGCATCCAATTCATCATATCTTACAGTCCTCATTACAATTTATGGTCCTTCGAGCCGGATAGAGCAACCACTGCAGTCAATATGTTCAGGCCATATAAAAGAGAGCCTACTGAGGATCGCCCACAAAGATCCAGGCGGCTGCCATCATATCTCCAGGACTATGAGGTCAGTTACCCTATGAGGTCCCGTTTTACTGATGATGAGCAGACCAAGCACTTATCTTCACCAGAAATAATTAGATCCATTAAAAGCATGAGAGAAGAGAATGACCAGTTGCGCAGAGATGTCCAACGCCTTGCAGACATGATCCAGACAGCTCCTGCAGTGTCCTCACAGCCTCAGGAAACATCTGCCACACCAGCACCTACAAGTCAGCAGACGCCACTCAGCGGCCGCCAGGGCCCACGTCAGCCAGTAAGTGCCCCCCCGGTGATCAGAGATGTTTCTCCTGCTCCTGTCGGGCGACATGCTATAGTAGAGTCTCTCAGACGGCATCTGCATGAAACCAAATTATCAGACCAGGCAGAGGCACCAGTCACTACTGGCATCTCAGCTCCTCTCTCTAAAGGTGAACATATGGTGACAGACATTCGCAAGAGCCCATCACCCACAGAGCATGTGGACAGAGGCTCCCCGCCACATGGTAAAACACCACACCAGTCAGATGATAGCCCCCCACAGCCTAAAGTTGAGTGGCCTGATGTTAAGCCACGCATCAAGTATGAAGATGACTATGATCGCTATCCTGACCACTCCTATCATCATGATAACAGGTACCACTACCATCATGAGTCTTCTCCACCTCGTCCTAGCTATTCAAGGTCCGGTAATGAATACAGCCATCTTGCCCCACATTATCGCCACAGTAGTCCAAAGGCTCGCCCTGATAGCCGCTACTATGAGTATGAGAGGGGGTACTCATCTCGTTACAGAGACCGTCCTGATGACTACTACCCTGGTTACGGTTATGAGAGGAGACAAGTGAGGGACAGATGCCCACCTGATCCGTCATATCCACCATCACGTAGCCACTCTCCACACAGCAGGACAGCAGCACCAGAGGCCTATCGCGGACCCAAGCCAACGATCCCAGACTTCAAGTCAGAGGACCCACGTGAGTTTGCTAGATTGAAGCTGGCCCTGGACAACTTGCTGCCATATGATGCCTCAGAGCATTTCAAGTTTCAGATACTCACAGATCACCTCAAATGTGAGGAAGCGCTGCTCATTGCTGACTCCTACAGCAACAGTCAACACCCTTTCACCGACACTATGAGAGCACTCACAGAGATGTATGGCCAACCTCAGCAGCTAGCACTGAAGAGAATCTCCACTGTGATGGATGGGCCCACCATAAGGACTGGGGACATTAAAGCGTTTAAGTCATTTGCTCTTCAGATTCGGGCACTGGTTGGGATGCTGCACCAATTGGGAAGTCAAGGCTGGACTGAACTGAAGTGCGGCTCACACGTCTCCCGTCTCTTAGCTAAGTTACCACATGACCTAAGAGCTAACTTCCACAGATTTGTGAACCCCATCTACACTCCCATTCCTACACTCCTTGATCTGGCTGACTGGCTTGAATATGAGGTGAGAGTTCAAGTTAGTGGTGATCAACACACCAGTAATCCAGGCAGAGAGAGGCCAGCCCCATCCAGGATGCAACGTGCGGAATACAAGTCCCAGAGATCCGCCACCATTCTCCACGGCAGTGAGTCAGAGTCCATAAAGAAGGCGGTTATGGCTCCTGTTCCAGCACAGAGAGAGGCAACACAAGACAAGCCTAAAAGGTACTGTCCCTTCTGTGATACAGTGCAGCACTATTTGAACCAATGCAGCAACTTCAGACTCCTATCAGTGGAGCAGAAGACACAGTGGATCAAGACAAACAGTCGCTGTTGGAGATGTGGACGTGAGCACCAGGCTGCCAAGTGTAACCTCAAAGCCAAATGCAAGCAGTGTGAGAGGAAGCATCTGGACGTCCTCCACGAAGTTAATGCCAGCCAAAATGCCACAGCAACTGGTAAGCCCCCAGCACCTGAAGCCAGTACCTGCCTTGTGAGCTCGGTATCAGAGACTATGTACATTGACCGCCCAGCCAGCAGCTCCCAAGTGTTACTGAAGCTGAGTCGGGTCATCCTCCAGAGTGGCAACCAGCTACTTGAAACTTATGCTATATTGGATGACGGGTCTGAGCGCACCATACTCCTGAACGATGCTGCAGTTCAGTTGGGCCTTCACGGACAGGCTGAAGAGCTCACACTTCGCACCGTCAGACAGGAGGTCTGCACTGTTCATGGAGCGACTGTATCCTTCACGGTAGCCCCTGCTTCAGAACCAGGCAAGTGTTATCAGATCAACAAAGCCTTCACAGCCAGAGAACTGAATCTAGCCCGCCACACCTATCCAGTCCAAGCTCTGCAGGAGAAATACCGCCATCTCAGAGACATTCCACTGCCCCCTATCAAGGATGCCCAGCCGCTGCTGCTGATTGGGTCAGATTATCCTCATTTGATAACTCCAGTGGAACCAGTGCGTCTCGGCCCCCCCGGTGGACCTGCAGCAGTGCGCACCAGACTAGGATGGACTCTACAAGGCCCTACAAGCCTAGTATGTCATCAACTGTCCCCACAGCAGTGCCTTTTCACCATTTGCAACCCTCCAGAATCTGAGCTTCTCAAACATGTGGAGAAACTGTGGCAGTTGGACATCTTGCCATACAGGAGCGAGCGGTTGATTACCAGGTCAAGGCAGGATGCTGAGGCAGTACGCATATTGGAGGAGAAGACCACAAGAGTAATGGTGGATGGTGTAAACAGATATGCAACTCCGTTACTATGGAAACAGAACCTCTCCCCACTCCATGGATCAAAAGAGGCTGTTCTTTCTCAATTACGTGGGACGGAAAGACGCCTTGTGAGAGACGCAGGGAAAGCAGCCATTTACTCTAGAGAGATCCACAAGCTGATTGATGCTGGATACGTCAAAGCCATTTCTCCCGCTAAGGCTGAAGAGAGCAACAATACATGGTTTATTCCTCACCACATGGTGCAGCACAATCAGAAACATCGAATAGTCTTCAACTGCTCCTTCACATCCAATGGTCAGAGCCTGAATGACAACCTCCTTCCTGGGCCGACACTTGGAGCCAGTCTCCTGGGAGTCCTGCTCAGGTTTAGAGAGCACCCTGTGGCCATCAGCAGCGATGTAAAAGGAATGTTCCACCAAGTCCGTCTGTTAGAAGAAGACAAACCATTCCTTCGCTTCCTGTGGAGAGATGTTAAGGTGGACCAAGAGCCGACCATCTATGAGTGGCAGGTGCTCCCGTTTGGCACAACATGCAGCCCATGTTGTGCCACCTTTGCACTCCAGACCCATGTCCGAAAGCACACGGAACCAGAAGAGGATGCACGTCTGTCAGTAGAGCGCTGTTTTTATGTTGACAACTGCCTGCAGAGCCTCCAGTCTCAAGAACAAGCCAAGCAGCTGGTCAACCGCTTGCAAACACTGTTGATGGAAGGTGGATTTGAGCTTAGAGAATGGGCCAGCAACATTCCTACAGTGATCCATCATCTGCCCAAAGAATCCCGCTCTGAAAACAGTACTCTCTGGTTCACCCAGCAAACGGCAGACCCTCAGGAGCGCACACTTGGACTCTTATGGCAGTGCAAGTCTGACACACTGCACTATAAGCAGCACCAGGGTGAGTGTCCTGAACTTACCATGCGGAATATCTATCGCCTCCTTGCCCAACAGTATGATCCTCTGGGATACATCATTCCCTACACAACCAGAGCTAAGATCATTGTGCAACGTTTATGGGATAAGAAGAGAGGATGGGATGATCCTAACCTTCCTGAAGATCTGCGAAAGGCCTGGAGAACATGGGAGGAGGAGCTGCCACAATTGTCACAAGTTATGTTGCCCAGATGCTACACCAACCGTATCTTGGACTGTAGTACCAGCAGCAGAACCATCCACATCTTCTGTGATGCATCTGAACGCGCTTATGGTTCTGTGGCATACCTGCGGACAGATAGTGGTGAAGGACAAGTTCAAGTGGCGTTCCTAGCCGCCAGGTCTAGAGTCGCCCCAAAGAAGCAGCTATCCATACCCCGGCTTGAGCTTTGTGGAGCTTTAACAGGAGCACAGCTAGCGTCAGTGTTAACCAAAGAGCTCACAGTCCAGATCCAAGCAGTGGTTTACTGGACCGACTCCACCACAGTCCTTAACTGGCTCCAGTCGGACTCCTGCAGATATAAAGTTTTTGTAGGCACAAGAGTAGCAGAAATACAGGAGCTGACAGACATTAATGCCTGGCGCTACATTGAGTCTGCCTCAAATCCCGCAGATGACATCACAAGAGGAAGAACACTGACACAACTCATGGGAGAGAACAGATGGAGCCACGGACCCCCCTTCCTCGTACAACCACCTGACCAGTGGCCAGAGAAACCGGTCAATCCAGTCACGGAAGAGAAGGAAGAGCTGCGGAGCACAGTGTTTTGTGGCTTGGCTACCAGTGAATCAGAACGAGCTGTACCTGAGATCCAGCAGTTTAAAACCTATCAAGAGCTTCTGGACGCCACCATACAAGGGTTACACGGGGCGGCCGATAAAACGTCTCTCACTGCTGACGATTACCATGAAGCAGAGCTAGCGCTCCTGAGACATGCACAGGCCGAAATCTTCCCTGAAGAAGTGGCCCTGCTCAGAGCTGGTAAGTCCCTCTCCTCTACTAGCAGATTGCTAACATTGTCTCCTGAGTACGACAGATCGTCCAGGCTGATCCGTGTCGGTGGTAGACTCCGAAGATGTGACGCGCTGAGCCCACGTACTGCACCCTATTCTTCTGTCAGCCTCTCACCCAGTCTCCAAGCTCCTGATTCAACACTATGACTGCCAGCTACACCACCCCGGAGCCGAGCGCGTGTTTGCTGAGCTGCGCCGGAAGTACTGGATACTGAGGGGCAGAGAAGCAGTTAAGAAACACCAACATACCTGCGTAGACTGCAGAAAGTGGAGAGGCACACCTCAAGTACCCAAAATGGCTGACCTACCTCCCTCCAGTCTGAGGCTTTTCCGACCAGCTTTTTATTCTACAGGCGTCGACTGTTTTGGACCCATGCTTGTTAAAGTGGGCCGGCGCACTGAGAAGAGGTGGGGCATCCTGTACAAGTGCCTCACTACACGAGCCATCCACCTGGACCTCCTGCCTAGCATGGACACAGACTCATTTCTTATGTCGCTCAGACGCTTTATTGCTCGCAGAGGGAAACCATACGAGCTCCTCTCAGACCAGGGCACCAATTTCAAAGGAGGAAGTAGAGAGTTGCATGAAGCCTTCCTCGCCCTGGAACCTGCTTTAAAGGACAAACTAGCAGCACAACAGATACGGTTCCAGTTTAATCCACCCAATGCCCCTCACTTTGGTGGTTCATGGGAGCGAGAGGTTAGATCCGTGAAGAACGCTCTCCGCACCACTTTAAGAGATCAGACAGTACCAGAGGAGGTGCTGAGGACAGTCCTCATTGAGGTAGAAGGGATTCTTAACTCTCGGCCCTTGGGTTATGTATCCTCTGACCTCGCTGACCCCGATCCAGTCACACCTAACTGCCTGCTGATGGGGCGGCCGGACTCATCCCTTCCGCAGGTGGTCTATCCTGAATCAGAGCTACTGAGCCATAAAAGGTGGCGCCATTCGCAAGTTTTAGCGGACCACTTCTGGAAGCACTTCATTCAACACTTCCTGCCCACCTTACAAGCGCGGCAGAAGTGGCAGACAGAGAAAGAGGATATTACTGTGGGCACAGTTGTGCTCATCGTGGACCAGCAGACCCCCAGAGCCCTCTGGCAGGTGGGAACAGTAAAAGCTGTGATTCCAGGAGTAGACGGTCGAGTGAGGACTGCCGTTGTTCAAGTAAAGGACCGGACCTACACTCGCCCTGTTGTTCGTCTCATCAAGCTGCCAGCTTTACCTCAGGACAGTACAGACACCTAATGGTCAAATTTACACAGCAAATTTGGGGGCGGCTGTATAAAAGACTCTCCATAGAGCCCCTTTAGTTCTGTTATATTACTGGTTTAGTTCAGTTGTTGTTCTTATTTCTTGTTATCCTTTGTCTCACCACTAGATGGGGTGCGAGTGCACACCAATGCGCTAATGACTATTTTACATGGTTGCACAACATTACGTGCACCAGCTCTGTTCGGACTGATTTAATATTAATCATAGTGTGCGTCCCTTAGATGTAAGTATTCTGTGTATTTTCTGTGATATTATGTTTAGAATGTCTGGTTATAATCTGACCGTGGTTTGTGTAGTTTTAGAGTTTTTCAATACAAGTTTCGATTTTGCACACGCTAGCCTCGTGATTAGCCTAGCCTCCTTGCGGTCATTGTTTACTTAGCTCCGTATTCACATTATGTAAATAACAACGCGGTCACTTGTGTAACCACCATTTTGAGTTGTAATTAATGTGTTGTTTCTATTTGTTTCTCTTGTAGATAACCACACACACACACACACACACACACACACATACAGCTACAGATCCAAATAAAGACCACAAAGATCCCACACAAATACACGAAGACTGTCACTCACACACTCTTGGGACATTAAAAGGAACGTTCTACCTATATCTACCTGTGGACTCCCTCCTTCGGCATTCTCCCCTGAGCATACACCATTGTTGTCCTGACCCGACACCCTGCAGTGATTGCTAGCCAGCATCCAATTCATCATATCTTACAGTCCTCATTACAGTAAACATTTGAAAATCATCAAAAACATCATCTGGAATTTAATTAATCTAAGAAAAGAGCAGTTTGTGCAGGAGTTTATAAACATTTCATAAAAAAACAACCCATTTGTGTCCTCAGATATGCTGAAACATGTCCAAATCTAATATTTTTTACTGATAATTGTAATGTTGATGTGCTCACTCAGAAGGAGCTGAGTCAAAAGGCAAATCTCTCCATTTACTGGTCAGTCTATGTTCTGCCCTCAAGGACAAGATCTCAGATACAAGCGGCTGAAATGAGTTTCCTCCTCAGGATGGCTGTGTGCTTCCTTAGAGACAGCGGGAGGAGCTCGGAGTAGAGCCACTGCTCCTCCACGTCGAGAGGAGCAGCTGAGGCTCGCGCGTCTGCTCAGGATGCCTCCTGGACGCCTCCCTGGGGAGGTGTTTCAGGCATGTCCCATCTGGAGGAGGCACCGGGGAAGTCCCAGGACACACGGGAGGGACTATGTCTCTCTGGCCTGGGAACGCCTTGGAGTCCCACCGGAGGAGCTGGAGGATGTGTCTGGGGTGAGGGAAGCCTTGGGAGTCCCTGCTTAGACTGCTGCCCCCGCGACCCGGCCCCAGATAAGAGGAAGAACATGGATGGATGGACATGCTCACAAGTACAAAAACACGACATGATCTAAAAGTTGGTTGAATTCTGGATTTTTGTTCTTTTGTTTTAATGCTGTTATTTTTAAACAATACTTAAAGTCAGACATGCCCAAACTGTGGCCCGGGGGCCAAATGTGGCCCTCAGACCAAGTTTTCTTGGCCCTCAAGCTTCCAGGTGAATTGGCCCATATTACCTTAAACATAACTTTTTACTGTACATTTCTGAAAATCTACTTTAACAAGCTCATATCGAATATTTCATGTGTCCCACTGAGGATGTGGCAGGAACAAAGGTCGAGTGGTTCAGTCTGACGTAATAATAACAGATTTGAAGTATTCACTGTGTTGGTGATGAGTCTGTGGCCCTAACAAATAAAGCTGAGGGCCGATTAATGAGAAAAGTTTGGACAAACCTAATTTAAGAGATCCACTTATATTTTGCTTCATAATCGAGAGCCGAGTACATGAAGTTTTGTTTGACAATCACTGATGCTACATGTTTTCTTAAGAAATGAGCACGACCTCTACCCCCCACCAAATGAAACCTGCCACACTTCAAACCAAATCTGCAAACAGAAAATGTTGAGTAAATAATATTATAATACAACAAAGCATAAAACACCATTTCACTCAAACAATGTGAAAGTATCGACTTCATACCCAGTCAGTGAAGAGTATTTTATTTAAACCTAAACTCCATCATTTGCATAAGTTCTTATTTCACCTTAAGTGACTGGAGGAATCTGGCAGCTACTTTTAAACCTTTCCTTTGAATTGAACAGCCTCCATATTTATAATCTCATGAGTTTAAATGCTCTGCTAAAATACTTGTAATTTATGCTGTCAGTCATTCTGGGTCATCGAGGACTCCACGTTCTGCCAGGTCCAGATACGGAGATGTTTAAAAGTGCAGCTCACTGATACAGTTTGGGCTGTTTTTTCTCCTTTGGTTTGTTAGATGACCCAGTTTGTTGGGTCAAACTGTTAAAGGACCTATACTTTTTCCATGTATTTGAGGTCAGTTTGTCCTGCCCCAGTACAGATATGTTGTAGACTTGACACTTTTAAATCTTCAGTTGCTGTTGCTCTGAACAGCCTGATCCAACACACTTTACATAACATTTAAAGTATTTCTGGGCTTATGTCTCTTATTTGATCCTCGATATTACGTTTTAAGTCGTTTATTGTCTGAGGTTTATTCACAAACTGTCGTAATGAGTGGTGAAACACGCCAGACTCGGGGCAAGTTGACAGTGTTGATTTACAAAAGGTGAAATACAAGGTGCAATAATGAAGGTGGAGTCTCTCTCGTGGAGTAGCAAGCACGAGGTGAACAGATGAAGCGAGGTTATAATACCAGAGCTGAAAGCAGGGTCCAGGACGGAGCAGAGACAACGGAGCTGGGATCGCAGGTAGCAGGAGTCTGAAAAGGCAAAAAAATCCAAATGAGTACGGGGAAAACAGGCAACAGGCAAAAACTGAGCAGAGCTAGAGCATTCACTGGAGACACGCGGACGATCTGACTCCGAATGTCTGAATCCCATCTCCTTTATCCACGGCAGGTGGTGGTGATCAGGTTGATGGGCAGCAGGTGCGTGTGGGAGGAGCCAGGGGGGCACACATAGGAGCACAGGAACAGGTGGATCATGTCACAAACACCTTTTCTTTAAGATAGACCCACAGGCAGAAATCGGGACTAGTCAGGTCTGTGGAGATCACATACTGCCCCCTGTCTGTGAAAAACACTTATTATTCCTTTAATGGCATTTACTCTTGGGGCATCTCTGGTATTAAAATGTGGACGGTAACACCGCTGGGTTTGTGAATTTGACCCATGTGACTCAAAGTACCACTGTACAATGAGGGTTCGTTCCTCGGTGCTGGATTTGCTCAGATTAATGTCAGAAGGGTCGTTGTAAAAGCTCTGAAAAAAAATTGGAAACAAAAGAGTTATGACTTTTTTTTCCTAGTGATTTCAGGCGCCTTTTATACTGTTCTACTGATTGGATGAAGCTACAGTTAAATACCAGGGGTGTTTAAAAAACAAGATAACATTAGCTCTTACTCTAACCTTCATACAACCCAAATACCAATAAACCATACAAATGTTATAAATATATACATAAATAAACCCTAAAACCAAACACCAAATATACTTAAAATCCCTAAACCATTAAAAATGCCCAACATGTTTCCCCCACACATTTCATCTCTTGGTCCCGCCCCGGAACCTTTTTAAAGGAGCTTGTTTCCCCTGGGACCTCTTTGATGCCTGGACACAAGACGCAAAAGGTGAGTTCAACATTTTTAAACACTCTTCTACTAAAAACACTGCAAATTACACAATAGACAAACACTTAAAGACATTCTTAAACATATTGCACTTATTTTGCACCTGTCCAATTTAATTAAAATCTTATCATCTTTCTCCTCCAGGACATGCAGCTTCAATTAAAGTGTTGCAGTGCCCCAGATCTAAAACTGGATAAAAGATGATAAGTTAAATAAACATTTAAAAATGACAATTTGCACAAAAAGATTTTAAAAGTGCCAATAATGTTAAAAGTGCTGTGTGCTATTAAAGTATTTGTGCAATTTAAAGTGCATATAGTGAAAGGTGCTTTTAACCAAGTAACAAATGGCTGTTTGTTACAGTCTGATGTGTCCTGGCTGCATCTAAGTATAAAGCGATGGATTTATCAATAATCAGGAGGTGCCAAAACCGTCCTCTGGCCTATGAAAAGTGCTTATAAACTCATCGTGGTGAATAATTAGGATGCTCAGAATAGAAAAGGTCAGTGAGGAAGAACTTTGGACCAATGCAGACTGTGCAAAATGATCTAGTCCTGTTTTTAATTGATTTAAACAGTAAAAATCAGGCACTGTGTTAATTATTTCATCAATGTTCTGCTAAAGACATGACATATTTTCTCTAGTTTGAGCGTTTTGGTAGAAGAATGTTATTTTTTGGTTGGAAATGGGCAGCAGATGGGAGCATAGACATAAACCTGCTGTCGCTAGCGCTTATTGCACCTCATAATGTCTATAACGGTGATGAGGAAATTACATAACTGTTACCCAGCAAACATCTTGAACACAGGGGCCAAAGCGAATAAAAAAGTGATGATACAGAATAATATATGAAAACACTTTTAATTTTGTTTAATGAATGATTAAAGTTGCTGTTTCTTAAATTGTTCTTACCCCCAAAGCAGCTTTTAGGGTAAAAACGAGCCTGCTGTGTTAATTATGAAGCGTTTTATTGTCCAGGAATCAGGAAGGAAGTGTGCAGTTAGCATACTAGTTGTTGTTAGCAGTAGTATGATCACAAAGACTCCAATCTGGCTTCTAAAAGTTGTGAAAAGCACTTATAAACTCATCACTGTGAATAAAAATGTGAGGAAAAGTGAGGAATAACTTTGCACCAATGAACTAGTTTTTCTGTTTTTCACTTTTTCACATGATTAAACATATTTTCTGTATCTGGATTCATCTTAATGTGTGAAAATGTCTTAGAACTACAACTACTTTCACTTTATACTTCAGATTTTCTTCACAAATTGCCACTTGACTGAAGTTAAACTGAATAAAAGCACAAAATAAAACGACAAAGTAACTGCGCAATGAGAATAACGAACGCTATATATTATTTATTTAAAAATACATGGTAAATTATGAATGCACTAAGTGTATTTAGCAAACTACTACTGTCGTGCACTGCAAGCCAGACAGAGACATACAATCAACAGGCTGTTTTCCGACACTAATCCACTAACAGAAGCATATACACAATTAGAGGGAAGGCACTGCCCCCACTACAGACAGGCCACTAATCTATGGAGATGGTAACTGGTTCCTGAGTATCACGCAGGGCTTCTGTAATCGCGTGTACAGGCAGATAATGAGAAGACATGTGATATTGATTAGCCCAGAATGCAACGATAATGAGAGGGGTAATTGCACTTGTGTAGGGGGCATCCGGAGGGGCTCTTGTGTAAAAGGAGGGACAGCAGAGGTTATGCACAGCCACTATATTTAGATCTCTACACAAACACATTCAGAGGGAGCGCTAACGTCCACATGCCCTATTGGAAACATAAGTGTATTTTACCGTATTTTCCGAACTACAGAGTGCACCTGATTAAAAGCCGTGTTCTGTGTCCTGATTGGCTAAAGGAGGTGCCGTGTCTCCTGTACAGGACAGAATGCTTCAGCCAAATTTACCAAAATATTCTCTGCTGCAGTGTGACTCTGAAACAGTCGCGTTGGACCTTTGTATTTGAGACAAACGCCTCCGACTCGCGTTGTGGACGCTCTGGACGTCCACGAGAGACTTTACATGTGAAACAACATAAAGAAGGAGGAAAATAACATAAGGACGACAACAGAATAAGTTTGAACAAGGAGCAAAAAGGGCTGTAACCTGCGGATGGATCTGCTTTAGTTTGTGGATCAGTGACTCAGAAAAAAGAACATTACGAGACATTACAGCGGCGCCAGGACGAAGAGGCGGAGTCAGAGGAACTGACAAATACACCTGCAGCAAAACATATAGAATAAATGTAAAAAAAATTCAGTTTTCTACTTCACAGATTTCATTTATACTAACCCAACGATAAACCAGACACTGTCTCTTATCACTGTAAGAAACGAGTCACTGACAGCGGGCGACAGACACGTCAGGAGCAACATCCACTCTGCACTTTTATGTCGACTGTTTCTGGGCAAAATGTTTTTGGCGCTACGGAGAAAAAAAAAAAATTATAAGCCGCACTGCACCATAAGCCGCAGCGGTTAAAAAGTAGAAAAAAGTAGTGGCTTGTAGTCCGGAAAAAACAATATAAAGTTTGTGAATTCTAACATCCTTGGCGTTTGAATCGTCCTTATGCTGCTGAGATTTGAATAATGAAAAATGGCTCTAAACATCCACGCTGTATGCAGACTCTCCATTTACATAATTATGACGAATGGCTGCCCCGTTTGAGTGAGGCAGGTGTTGTTTAGTGGATTAGGAGTGGTGCTCGTAGATGTTCGGGGTTCTGCAGTTCCCCAGACGCTGCAGTAATGAGGAACATACAGTCGACTCCACTCACGACGATGAAACATGCACCAGGGACCGAGCTGGACCAGAGACACCGCAGCACCAGGCAGAAAAACCATCCAACACAGCTAAAGATGTATGTCCACAAACAGATGATCATGGGGGAATAAAGCTGTTTGACATGAATGGAAAATAAAACCCCGGGGTGTGTAGTTTATGAAAAAATGAGATTAAAATGATACACGCTGATTCAGAAAGATGCTGTGTTCCCTCTGATACGGTACAATGTCCAAATTAAATCTTATTGATGATAATGCCAGTGTAAATAAATGTACTACTGCAAAAGTGCTCTGTGAGAACATGTAAGACGCTCTTAGTCCTTTTGTGTTGAATTATGACAGAGAATCGACTCATTTGCTTCACTTAATTATGATTCTCATCCACCAAAATGCCTTTAAAATCCTTCACCATTATCCTTCAGTCTAATGTTACACTGTAAAAGGTGTTTTTTCTTAATCAGAAGAGATGAAAGGTCCTTTTATTATTATATAAGTTAATCCAGGGGCGTCAAACTCAAATCCACCAAGGGCCAAATTAAAAGGTGGGACTAAAAAATTTCATTGACATCTGCGTGTTTTTCAGGGGTGGATTCAATCTGAGTGAAGCGACAGGAGCAGATGAGGGTCAACAGAAGTGGAGGGGGCAAAGCATTCTGGGATGTGTAGTGTGAGCGGTGCATGTGCTGCAGTGGCACAGCGGCCGGGGGACCAGCTCTAAGACACATTTAATATGATCAAGGGCAAAGTTTGACATGTCTGGTCTGATCTGAAGGTCGGCTGCTCCTTACTCCTCATTCACCCAAACAGCTGAGAGAAACTTGTCGTAAGTATTTCTTGAAACTATCTCAGTTATAAATATTGTTCTGTGGACTAAAATATGAATGTATAGTGCCATCGCTCTGCAGAGCAACATCTTTGGGTCACACACGTCTGTCCCAGAGCGAGGGACGAGGAGCGAGGGGCGAGGAGCGAGGAGCGAGGAGCGAGGAGCGAGGGACGAGGGACGAGGAGCGAGGGGCGAGGGACGAGGCGCGTGGAGCGAGGGGCGAGGGGCGAGGAGCGAGGGGCGAGGAGCGAGGGACGAGGGACGAGAAGCGAGGGGCGAGGGACAAGGCACGTGGAGCGAGGGACGAGGAGCGAGGGACGAGGGACGAGGGGCGAGGGACGAGGCGCGTGGAGCGAGGGGCGAGGAGCGAGGGACGAGGGACGAGGAGCGAGGGACGAGGCGCGTGGAGCGAGGGACGAGGAGCGAGGGACGAGGGACGAGGGGCGAGGGACGAGGCGCGTGGAGCGAGGGGCGAGGAGCGAGGGGCGAGGGACGAGGGGTGAGGGAGGAGGAGGAGCGAGGGGCGAGGGGCGAGGAGCGAGGAGCGAGGGACGAGGGGCGAGGGGCGAGGAGAGAGGAGCGAGGGGCGAGGAGCGAGGGGCGAGGGACGAGGGGTGAGGGGCGAGGGGCGAGGGAGGAGGAGCGAGGGGCGAGGGGCGAGGGACGAGGGGCGAGGGACGAGGGACGAGGGGTGAGGGGCGAGGGAGGAGGAGCGAGGGGCGAGGAGCGAGGAGCGAGGGGCGAGGAGCGAGGGGCGAGGGACGAGGGACGAGGAGCGAGGGGCGAGGGGCGAGGAGCGAGGAGCAAGGGGCGAGGAGCGAGGGACGACTGAAGGGAGGATGGAGGAAAACCATCACTTTTATTCATGAAGATGTGCTCATCTATATATCTAGCAAAACAAATGAACATCCTGAGTACAACAGATACACACACAGTCCCCTTCAGAATGTGTGTGTGTGTGTGTGTGTTGTGTGTGTGTGTATGTGTGTGTGTGCGTGTGTGCGCGTGTGCGTGTGTGCGCGTGTGCGTGTGCGTGCGCGTGTGTGTGTGACAGAGCAAAGAATTTAACTTATGTACCGAAAATAGCAAAAAAAAATATTGCCTATATGTTTTTTTAAAGATTTAACTCCCAGTGTGCTGTACTTTAAAGGTATGATCTTGTGAGTTTACACACTACACTGAGTTTACACACTACACTGAGTTTACACACTACACTGCGCTCTCACACACCCGCCACAACCGCACACTTTAACAAAACTTTACAAACAGGCGGATTAACCAGATGCTCCGTTTGGGTAAAAACAAACACGGCGGTTTAGGAGTAAAAAAAAAAGGGGAACAAGCACAGAGAACTGAGAGGATTTATCTCAGGTAAAAAGTTCCACATTTTGTTCTGAATGACACAAGAATCTTAGAGTGGAGTCGTCTTTCGCGTTTGAGGGACACACTGTGGTTGGACCGTCCCGAGTCAGGACGGGGGTCTGTGGTGCTCTGTGGTCCGATTCCAGACCCTCCTGGATTCATAAAACAAACAGAAAGGGCAAATTATGATCAGCAAGAGACAGGCCTGGATTTAGATTTACAAAAGTCACAGACAGTGATAAACAAAGTGGCACGATCCTTATGTTTCTTTTCTACTAATAACCACATTATAACATCTCCTCAAAAACACACCTGCCGTTATGTTTGTGCATCATTCGTTCTTGTTTCATTACACTTGTTGATTTTTCCAGTAGAACTAGACTGAGCGTGTGAACCAGGTCGTCCGTGTCATTTTAAGACCATAAACCACTGGACTCATTCAACATTTGTGCTCAGAAGTGCATCCTCTGCACAAACACACGTCTGTGTCAGCAGGACGTCCCTGGAGCTACAGCGCTGCTCATAAACTCATTTAAAATCATGTTTCAGGCCTGTTTCTGTCAGCAGAGGGCGCTCTAACGCTCCCTGCTTATGAAGTCTGAAGGCATTCTCTCATGTTCTAACATAAAATACAAAGGCGAGGCTGAAATATGATGCAGTGGCTCATAAATAAATTGAAAGTGTAAAAACTGGAGGGGACCAGAGGCCCTGGCGTTTGTGCAGCTTTACTGTCGGCACGACATTCTCAGGTTTATTTCTTTGCCGTGTGCATCGTGAGTCAGGATGTAGTGCAGCTCATGTACTTTATTTCAGTGTTAGGAGTCTGGCGCTTCAGCTGAAGGTGAAGTTTTTAGTGAGATCCCAAGGGAGCAAACTTTTAATGAGTTTTAAACTTGCAAATTGGAAAAAACTGAACTTGTTATGCATCAATCCAACATCATGCAGCTCCTGACAGGATTTAAAAAACTAACAACCAGATGAACCTGCAAATCTGCAACCAGCACTTTCCCGTAAAGGCCACAGCCCCTTCAACAATTTACACTTTGTCCCTATAAATAATGTATTTTTCTAATTAATTTAATGTTTAATTTGTTTACTCTTGCATGCATTATTTATCTTATGAATAAATGAAGATCACTACATCAACTTGAGCACAGTCTCCAAGCAGCGACACTGCGCCGCTCCTCGAAATGTCGACCATTTCTTCTCCACTGGTTTCAGAATGATGAAGATTAGGACTGTTGCCATGGCAACTGGTAATTTAAAACAAAATATTATATATTGTTGAATGGGAAATGGTTCTCAACCTCAACCAAATAAAAGAGGAAGCTAAAACCCGTCAATACATGAAATGAATTTGAGGCTGGAATCAAAATCACAATTTGAATAGAAGCAATTAGCAAATCACAAAGGCTCCAGTTTTTTAAGTACCATCATTTTCTCCACAAACAACTAAATATCTGGTCTTATTCTGCATAAAAACTGTTAACCTTGTATCTTAGATCTGTACAAACCTGTTCTGAAATGTGATTTTATTTGTTTGTCAGTTCATATTTCAGTTATTTTGACAATGCTTATGGACATGTGTCCTGTGTCAGGTGAAGTACTTCACACATGTGTCCTGTGTCAGGTGAAGTACTTCACACATGTGTCCTGTGTCAGGTGAAGTACTTCACACATGTGTCCTGTCTCAGGTGAAGTACTTCACACACGTGTCCTGTGTCAGGTGAAGTACTTCACACATGTGTCCTGTGTCTCAGGTGAAGTACTTCACACATGTGTCCTGTGTCAGGTGAAGTACTTCACACATGTGTCCTGTGTCTCTGTGTGAATAAGTCTCTCCATGAACCAAAGAACATCTCCCACATGTTAGAGCCACATGAACCATCTCACACTCTGAGGACTTCAGGGACCGACTCCTGCTGGTCCAGAGTCACGACTCTGTTGTTCTGTGGTATAAATGTCTTTATTATTTTGTGAAGCACTTTGAATTACTTTGTGCATGAATTGTGCTGTACAAATAAACCTGCCGTGACCATATTTTACCCGATTCGTTCAGCCCCACCTTGGCGTGCAATTGCATCTGTGCATTTCAAACGCTGACGCTGTGGGATTACTCTCAGACCATTAGAGCCCCTGTAGTAGACAAAGAAAGACAGAAACAACCAATGGAGCGACAAATTGGCCCAATGCATCTACACAATACATAAGTGATTTGCTACTGCTTTGCAATCGTGGCCTTTTTCCTGGAGAGAAAATGTTTCACAGACAGAACAACAGAAGTAGAGCGGAGGCTTGTGGTCTGGATTATTTATTTTTCCAGACCATGGTTTAGTTTGCTGACACTGTGCACGAGTGGTCTTCAGGACGCTCATGTGACGTGTCTGGTCAGTTGATTTAAACTTGTTTGCCGCTGTCTTCCTACCGATGGAGGCAGGAGAGGAGTCAATTTTGCATAATATAGGACCTTTAAAAAACAACTTTGGGTTATTCATCCCACTGTGAGCAAATCGACAAGCGACAGAACTAGTTAATTTTAAATGGTTTGCAGCAGTCCAGAGTTATTCTTCACTTCCTCTACGCCAGCGGTCAGTAAACAAAACAGTGAATAATTTATCAGCGACGCAGCTTCTCCGACATAACTCTGGCCCGTCCCTCAGGACTCACTAATAAGCTCGTCTGTAAATATATAATGAAAATCGTGACAGTAAATCTCCACATAAATCCATCTGATATAAGTCGAGTTTATTATATCTGTGTTAGATCTGCTCTTGTAACACATCAGACACGTCGCCCAAAACTAGAGCCAAAACCTCGAGAAAATGAGCCAAAAACTAAAGTCTGTGGAGAAAAGGCCAAACTGAGGAGCCAGAAGAGGAGCCTACGACCTCCAAGAAAAAGAAAGATCAATTTAACAGACGACACCAGGAGAACGACTTAAAATCTGGGTTTGTCTCAAGAGTCGGCTCTGTGGAATATGAGGGAAAAAAGAACGAGGCAATGAAACCTTCAAAACTGCTTTAGAAACAAACGTGAACTAGAAGGAAAGAAGAAGTGGGGGAGTGAGCTGGATTTTTAATGCACTTAACTCAAGGCTGGTCCATGAAAATAAAATCTACATTATTCTGGTCCATGGTGCTAAAAAAGTTGGAGACCCCCGATCTACATATTCCAAGGATCCAACTCGTTCAGTTATATTTTCAACCTGTTTTATAATGCAGGCAAAACATCTACCAGAGGTTTAATTGTGCAATTTCTTGTAAAAACGGTGGACAAGCTCGAAAAACATCCGACTTGGAGACTGGACAGATGGAAAAGGTCTCCGCTGTTGTTGAATCGAAAGGCCAAACACCCACAGACTCCCAGTTTAGCATTTAACTCAAATCTTTACAGAATAAGTAACTCAAACTTCTCCCTGAGCCTTGGAATTTATGGAAGACATATTGTGCTAGTGTCAGCTGCAGAGTTATAATCTGTTATAATCCGTTATGTTACAATTTGCATATTTTAACGCTGCCGAGTGTCACCAATTAAGACACGAATCACTCCACATACAACTTGGGGAGAGGGAAACAACTATAAGGCTTTGTTTTCTACATATTATTTGACTGGTGGGACAGTATCTGTGGTGAATATTATGGATGTGCGACAAAAATTTCGATTTGATTCCAAACCATCGACGATAGCAAAACTGATCCCATGTACAGGATGGCCCAAAAGTCACTGACACTTTTAAATCTTCAGTAGCTCCTATAATTCTTAAGTTATACTCACCAAATTTTAGCAGTAGATAAACTGAACCTTCCCAGATTTTTGGCAATATATACGGTTATAATAGTTCAGTTACACTTGAACTTATCACTACTTAAACTACAGGAAGTAAAAATGACCTAATTTTTTTTATTGTCTGAGGTTTATTCACAAACACCTTTTCTTTCAGATAGACCCACAGGAAGAAATCAGGACTAGTCAGGTCTGTGGAGATCACATACTGCCCCCTGTCTGTGAAAAACACTTATTATTCCTTTAATGGCATTTACACTTGGGGCATCTCTGGTATTAAAATGTGGACGGTAACACCGCTGGGTTTGTGAATTTGACCCATGTGACTCAAAGTACCACTGTACAATGAGGGTTCGTTCCTCGGAGCTGTATTTGCTCAGATTAATGTCGGAAGAGTCGTTCTAAATGCTCTGAAAAAATACAAGAAAAATATGTAGAAACAAAAGAGTTATGAAGTTTTTTTCAACTGTCAGTGACTTTTGGGCCACCCTCTATACATGATATTAATACACATATCTCATAATTTTCTCTATTTTGATCCTAACATACAACTGCAATGTCAAAAAGCTTTAAAAGGCTTCATGAAGAGGTGGATACTGTTCTGGGAGATAATGGGTGATAATTAAATAGTGGTAAAACTCAGGCTGTGTGTTTGTAAATTTTATAGTATCTGTTCTTTTGGTGCAGTATCAATACTTTTCAATATCTCAGTCAGTATTCACACGCTCGGGTAAATGTTTATTATAGTTTTACGTGAGTTAAGTGTCAGCGAAACTGCAGCACCTCCCGTCTCTCCTCCAAGTGTCTCCTCCCACCTCCTCTACAGGACGTCTCAGCTTTCATTTATCACACGAGCAAAAAAACTCCTGAACTCTGCGTTTTTGTTAACTCACTGTCTAAGTTTACGTGTTTTTGTGTGAAAGTGCAGAAGTGAACCCGGCCACGCTGTGAATTCACTGCAAACCAATTATCTGTCATATCTGCTGCTCCTAACAAGAGTTTTAGTAAAATCTTGAATATAATTAAGTTTCAAATAAAGAAAAATGTCGTCTAACCTGTGACATGCCCTTTAACCAGGTCATGATTTTGGTTTTCAAACATTTTACCCGGTTAAATCACAAACTGCTGTAATATTAAATGTATTATTCTGAAGTTATAGGCATCGAGAGTTAGTTTTGAAATACTACTTTTCCACTTTACACCTGCTGTGTTTGAGCGCAGACTGGTTATCTGTAAACGAATTTCAAGGAGGATGAAAAATGTTTGGCGTTTGGAGAATTTGCAAAAGACGTAGTGTTGATGTCCTAGACTAATGAGACATGAAGACAGACTGGAGCTGTTTCAAAGAGTAAGACACAAATATATGAGTTAAACCACATTTAGTTTTATAATTCCTGATCTTTAGACTTCCTTGATCTATACAAATCATTTCTGTTTTGGTTGTTGTACTATATATATACAGTATACACCAAGTAGCACTTCACTTTGGTTCCTAATATGTCCCGGCCTGCAGTATTATACTTGTGACCAAAGTGTTGATTACATAAGTACACAGATGTATTGTGTTATGGAGCTTAGGATTGTGTCACAAATGGAGATATGAAGATGCTAATACTAAATTTACCATTCATCCAAAAGTACTCCAACACTATTGAGTGATAAATGTATGGTAAAATAAAAATGCTCACATTTATATAACACTTTTCCAACTTTAAGGCAGGAACCAGTCAACCATTCACTCACAACGATACACCAGAGCAATTCAAAGTGATTTACAGGAGAAAGACATTAAAATAAAAATACAACAAATCCAAAACATAAATAATCATCATAAAATTAACATTAAAACAGAAAAGTGCAGAAAAAACCCTTTCAGTCATATGCAGCTAAACAGAACCGTTTTGAGTCTGGATTTAAACTTTGTCAAAGTCGAGTCTGTCTCACATCTTCAGACTGTTCCAGGTTTTAGCATAAAACTGAAACTCTGATTCTCCAGGTTTAGTCGTGACTCTGGACCAGCAGGAGTCGGTCCCTGAAGTCCTCAGAGTGTGAGATGTTCATGAGCCTCTAACATGTGGGAGATGTTCTTTGGTTCATGGAGAGACTTGTTCACACAGAGACACAGGACACATGTGTGAAGTACTTCACCTGACACAGGACACATGTGTGAAGTACTTCACCTGACACAGGACACATGTGTGAAGTACTTCACCTGACACAGGACACATGTGTGAAGTACTTCACCTGACACAGGACACATGTGTGAAGTACTTCACCTGACACAGGACACATGTGTGAAGTACTTCCTGGTTCTAGTCAGACTCTCGCAGCAGTGTTCTGGATGTTCTGTTCTGTCTCGTTTGGAGAGACCAGTGAGACGTTACAGTCGTCTAACCTCCTGGAGACACGTGTTGTTCTCGTGCCTCTGCTCCAGCTGTATCCACAGAGGCGCCTCTCCGTGCACAGAAACACTTTTAAGTCCAAAGTGTTTCTGAAATTTGTCGGTGCGGAACATTTCATCGACATTGTGGGTTTTGTCGGGGAGAAAACTTGCAAACATCTACAGTCCCTCAGCCAATCAGGACGCAGAACACAGTGCATGTTCATACACTGTCAAAAAAAGCATGCAAAACTGCATTTTTAAAAATCTGCAAAACAGTAAGACTGCGAAAGGTGAACCGCGATATAGCGAGGGACAAGTGATGCTGTGACCAAAATAAAACGCTTTTTTATTTTAACCCTCAACAGTTCCTTGGGGTACTCCCACGTGGCCAGATAAATGTACCTGCTTTACACCCCCAGATATGTTTAGATGAGGAAATATTTTACCATGGTGAAAGTCCATTAACGTAACCGTAGGGCTGGACTGAGACTCATTCTTAGCCCATTGTCCCCCTGGTGCTTGTCACGTCGGTTTGATGGATGTTCACTCTGCTGTTTCCTTTGACATGACCCGGTGGGCGGAAACCGAGAGGAAGAGTCTAACATACCTGACAAGATGCCAGAATCTTAAATCCTTGAATAAGTAAAATATTCTGTCATTCAAAGGTTGAGTACAGTGGAACAGTCGTCCTACTTTTGTAAGAGAGGCCCCCACTTTTACTACATTTAAAAGGTATTTAAAGGAGTGGCTTAGTCAGCAGCAGCACCACCCTCCCAAGTGAAAGATCCATCTCCAGCGTCACTTCCCCCAGGCCCCTCGTCACAGGCCTTGAACCTGTCTGTGACAGCCCCAACAGAGGTTTCAGTCCCAGCAGCACCCACATCACCTCCTCTGCCCACAGACCAGCCCTGGGTCCCCTTTGCTACATCTACTCCCTCTAGGGACTCCTCACTCTCCTTTTCCTCCCCACCTTCACCCATGGCCCTTCCCAACCATCTAGAAAGCCTCATCAGATCAGGAATTAAGATGACTCCCCTCACTCCCTCACTCCAATATAGTGCAGTCAAGAGTTATGAACTCTTCCCTGTACCCACCTATCCCCCTCGTCTTTCACCTGGTTCCTCACCCAAACTCCCCCCTGCCCCACCTCCTCGGCCTTCTCGGCCCCCACCTGGTCCCTCACACCAAACTTCCTCCTGCTCACCCCTCCCTGCCCTCCCCCAGAGCTTTTATCACCAAGAGCTAGGACACACAGGGCCTCTGCTGTTCCAGGACTTTCAGTCATGATAAAGATAATATCATACTGAGGCCTGTGATGGAGCTATATCTGCAGTCACACCACGTAGACTGATTAACAGAAGGACAGTTAGACTGTCCAATCAGAGAAATTTAGTTCTCATTCCCTGTAAGAAGATAACATCCAGCCCTACTGAAAACTAATCTGAAACTTGCTGTGCTCAACGTCAGATCTTTTGTAACAAAGTCATTTTTAATTAATGATTTTATTCTTCTTTTAATCTTGACTTTATGTTTTTTAACCGAAACATGGCTTGACAAAAACACAGGTAATGCAATTCTAGTGGAATCAACTCCACCCAACTTCAAAATTTGAATCTGAAACACGAGTAACACAAAAGGGTGGAGGGGTGTGTGCATTTTTCAGAGATAACTTAATTACTCACAGATTGTCATTTGGGGTATTTTCATCTTTTGAGTATATTTCCTTTAAAATGGAGTTAAAAAAACAAACACCCTCCATAGTCTACTTAGTCATATACAAACCTCCTCAGCACTGTCAAAGTTTTATTGATGATTTTACTGAGATGCTTTCAGTCATATGCACAGACTTTGATGGTTTAGTCATTACAGGTGATTTTAATGTACATGTGGATAATATGTTTGATAGAAAAATGCTAAAGAGCTCTGCTCTGTCCTTGAAACCTTTGGTCTGACTCAGCATGTCAGCGAGCCCACCCACAACAGAGACACACTCTGGACCTGCTCATCACAAAAGGACTAAATATATCAAATGTCAGCGTGGTGGATGTTGCTCTGTCTGATCATTTCTGTGTCTTTTTTGACCTGTCTGTTATTCCCAAACCAGCGGCTGGTCCTGCAGTTGTTCGAAGGAGACACATAAATGATGGAACAGGTGCACTGTTCATGGAAATGATTCACTTTGAAAATGCCTCATGTTCTAATGTTGATGATTTGCTGAACTCTGTGACGTCGAGTGTTTTGAATGTTCTGGACACCATTGCCCCGATGAAGGTTTAAAATGGTTAAAGATAAGCAGAAAGCGCCATGGAGGAATGATGACTCGGTCAGGGCACAGAAAAGGGAGTGCCGGAGGGCCGAGCGGGAATGGGCGCAAGTCAAAGCTCCAGGTTCATTATGAGATTTACAGAGAAAAGATGCATATGTACAACCACACTTTATGTAGAACAAGGCAGAGGTATTTCTCTGACATTATTGGAAGTTGCAGTAACAACTCTCGTGTCCTGTTTGCAACAGTAAACAGATTAACAAACCCTCCAGCTCCGCTGCCATTAGAACTAATTTCCATATCTAAGTGCAATGAGTTTGCAGTATTCTTTAATGACAAGGTTCAGGCCATTAAAAAATGCCATCAATCCCACAAAGCAAATAACATCCCTGCAGCCACCTAGACACTTGGAGCTGACTCACTTTGCACCTGTAACTGACAAAACTGTCCAAGAGATCGTCACCAGTCTGAGTTCATCTACATGCTGCTGCCTCGATGTGTTACCCACTAAATTTCTAAAGTCTGTGCTCATCAGTTTGCTGTCACCAGTCACTTGCATAGTTAATATGTCACTTCAATCTGGAACATTCCCAAGAGCTTTGAAAACTGCAGTTATCAAGCCTCTCCTAAAGAAGAGCAGTCTTGATGCCACAATATTGAACAATTACCGACCAATCTCTAATCTGCCGTTTTTAGGCAAAGTCCTTGAAAAAGTTGTTTACCAACAGCTTATTAACTTCCTCCAAATTAACAACTCTTTCGATACTTTCCAGTCGGGTTTTAGACCCACCACAGCACTGAGACTGCTCTTATCAAGGTGACAAATGACATCCGCCTGAACTCTGATGCAGGCAAAGTCTCAGTCTTGATCCTGTTAGATCTGAGTCTCCTTTGACACTGTGGATCATGATCCTCTTACAGAGACTAGAGGACTGGGTGGGCATCTCTGGTACAGCACTAAACTGGTTCAAGTCCTATCTAGAAAACAGGGAGTTCTTTGTTGAAATTGGAAAATGTGTCTCAGATAAAATGTCCCTGAGCTGTGGGGTGCCCCAGGGGTCAATTTTGGGACCCCTGCTGTTCAATCTGTACATGCTGCCGCAAGGTCAGTTAATACGCAGCAACAATGTGTCCTACCACAACTCTGCAAAGACACTCAGATCTATGTCTCACTGGCAGCAGGTGAATATGGACCAGTGGATTCACTCTGCCACTGCATCCAACAGATCAGTGAGTGGATGCAAAACAACTTTCTTCAGCTAAACTCAGACAAGACTGAAGTCATAGTCTTCGGCCACAGAAACATAGAGAAAGTGTCAGCAGTCACCTCCAGTCTCTTTCTCTAAAACCTTCAAATCGGGCTAGAAATTTAGGGGTAATAATGGACTCAGACTTGAACTTTAACAGCCACATCAAATCAATAACATCTGCAGCTTTTTACCATCTAAAAAACATTGCAAAAATCAAAGGTATACTGTCAAAACCAGACTTAGAGAGACTTATCCTGCATTTGTCTCCAGTAGGTTAGACTACTGTAACGTCCTGCTCACTGGCCTCTCCAAACGGGCCTTAAAACAGCTGCAGTACATCCAGAACGCTGCTGCTCGGGTCCTGACCAGAACCAGGAAGTACGAGCACATAAGTCCTGTGCTCAGGTCTCTGGCTCCTGTAGCTCAAAGAATAGACTTTAAAGCAGCTCTGCTTGTGTACAAGTCTATTCATGGCTTAGGTCCAAAGTACATCTCTGACATGTTAGTGTCATATGAACCAAACCATCTCACACTCTGAGGACTTCAGGGACCGGCCTCCTGCTGGTCCAGAGTCAGGACTAAACATGGGGAATCAGCGTTTCAGTTTTATGCAGCTAAAACCTGGAACAGTCTGAAGATGTGAGACAGGCCTCTACTTTGACAATGTTTAAATCCAGGCTCAAAACTGTTCTGTTTATCTGAGCACATGACTGAGAGGGTTTTATTTTTATTCTGCACTCTTTTGTTTTAATGTTTTAATGTCAATTTTATGATGATTATTTGTGATTATTCATGTTTGATTTGTGTGATTTTAATGTTTTTTCTTATTCTGTAAAGCACTTTGAATTACCTTGTGTACGAATTGTGCTATACAAATAAACTTGCCTTGCCTTAGATCAACACAAACATGTGAACACAATTCATAAGTACTCAGGTTTAGCATTACATAAAATACTCGACCTATAGGACTTGTACAATACACACAGCACTTTAGGTTATGTGCAATATTCACAGCACTGTAAAACTCGTGCAATACACACTGCACTTTAGAACTTATGCAATACACTTAGCACTTTAGGTTATGTGCAATACACACAGCACTTGTGCAATATTCACAGCACTGTAAAACTCGTGTAATACACATAGCACTTTAGAACTCGTGCAATACACATAGCACTTTAGAACTTGTGCAATACACACAGCTCTTTAAAAGTTGTAGTAACCCTCCTGAGTTTATGTTTTTGACTTTCTTCTGCCCTGTTTGTATTTGGCTGTATTTTGTTTATCTTGTATTTTAAGTGTGACCATCGACCCGTCCAGGGACAGATGGAAATGAACCTGTGGCTAAAATCTGGCATATTTACATATGTATTTTATGTTCATTAATATGCACTGTCCCTTTTCTAAATAAATGAATAAATAAATTCACTATAAACACTGGTGGAGGATCTGCCACTCCAGGTAAATATAATTAGTTTGCCTAAAATGTTCCACAGACTGTAAAATCCATCCTCACAGCTAAGAAACAATAACGAATCCTGAAGAAATTGTTGAGGAAAATACAGACGATAAACAATAAACTCATTTATGCTGCTGACACTGTAACTCAAAAGTACGATTATCCCCCAAAAAACTATTCTCGATGTATAATATCAGAAAAAACATGAGCTGAAATAGATATAACAAAATGAGACACTTTAATACTTAGTTTGTATCTATATAGAGTCAGAGAAGTGATTTATTCAACTCTCGACGTTGAACATACGATGAATATTGAGGCTCAAAAAATAATGTTCTAAATATTGTTTATTGAGCAACAAGACAACAAGTCCAGTCATGATAAGAGCCCAAATGTGTGGAGTGTTATATAAGATCACGATACAGATAATGCAGATTGAACGTGGGGCCTGGTGAAGTCTGTTGTTGAAAATGTAGATGTGAGTGTTTTGTGTACTCCCCTTATCATCAGCCTTTACAAAAAAACAATTCCTGCTGTGAAATTTCAACAATTTCACTTATTTTCTCTTTTGACGTTCATTTTACGATGATTATTTGTGATTTATCTTTTGATTTGTTCTATTGTGATTTTAATGTCTTTCTGATTCTGGATTAGTTATGTAAAATGTAAAATTGTGCTCTACAAAGAACTGTGCCATTTTGACTGACTTCTAAATGTTTACTCTTGCTCTCAAAAACCCGTCTGGTGACTGTTCGAGGTCCAGACTGGTGCCTCTGGTTTTCGAGTGGCGTGGCGATGCCGTCAATGTGGACAAACAGGACGTGTGGGTGTGGCCTCCAGCCTGCAGGGGGAGTAGAGGGGGATATAAGGCCTTTGTTTAACGAGCTTTGGCACAGTCCTCCTCAAACTCTGATCTTCTCTGACCTCCTCACACCTCCAGAGACCATATCATGTTCTCCAAACGCTCCATCAGCTCGACCTCAGCACGCAGCTCTGCCGGGGGCTCAGGCCTCCGCCATGGGCCTCTCCTCTGGTAGTGTGTATGGAGGAGCAGGAGGGGCAGGTGTGCGCGTCTCCAAAGCCAGCGCCGGAGCTCTGGGCGCTGGCTTCGATCTGAGTGACGCTCTGGATGTGACCGTCAATGAGAAGGGCACCATGCAGAACCTGAACGACCGCCTGGCCACATACCTGGACAATGTACAATGTTACACTTTAGCTAAGTTAAAAAGCATGTAGCTTTGTACAATTATTTGATATGGTGTAATATTCTCACAGGTCCGCAGCCTGGAGAAGGCCAACGCTGATCTGGAGATGAAGATCAGGAATTTCCTTGAGAGCAGGACCAGCATTCACCTCCACGACAGCACCGCCCACAGAGTCACCATCGCCGGGCTGCAGGACAAGGTACAACTAACCTTCCACAAACAAATACTATTTACACATATTTACAGCCCCTGCAGAACAGGGCAGGGCTGGAGGACCTGGTCTAGAATCACATTTAGGGCTGTTGATTGAAATAATACAATCCCAAACCCGAGCAGATGAGCAGTGTCAGGATTATAAGCAGCAGCAGAACAAGAAGCAGCACAGCTCTGTTCATTTGTGTCGTGCACTAAAGACATTTTGTGCATTTTCAGATTGGTGATGCTGCTCGTGTGAATGCTGCTCTGTTCTTGGCTGTGGACAACGCCAAACTGGCGGCTGATGACTTCAGAGTCAAGTGAGTAACATTCCTTAAAGTACTTATAATATGAAGAATAAGTTGACTGGTGTATTTGTGTCCTGATGTTCACACGTTGGCTGTTGTAGGTACGAGAACGAGCTGGCCATGCGTCAGTCGGTGGAAGCAGACATCGCTGGGCTGAAGAAGGTCCTGGATGAGCTGACTCTGACTCGTTCTGATCTGGAGATGCAGCTGGAGGGTCTGAAGGACGACCTCATCTACATGAAGAGGCAGCATGAGGAGGTGAGATCTTCAGTCTTTTCTTTTTATTTGTGTGGATAGATTAGATGAAAGATTTAACCTAACTCTTATTTGTTTCCATGCAGGACCTGCTGGGTCTGCGCACCAACATGGGAGGATCTGTGAACGTGGAGGTGGACGCTGCTCCTCAGGAGGACCTCAGCCTTGTCCTGGCTGGAATCAGAGAGCACTACGAGGGCGTCGCCGACAAGAACCGCAGAGACCTGGAGGCCTGGTTCCAGACCAAGGTGAACGCTTCGACCGCACATTACATTAAACATGTTAACACAGGAAATATGGTTTGTTTGGAAATACTAAACACATTTGGATAATTACAATGAAAAAAATAATAAATTCATGTCAAACTGCTCTTCTCCTGCAGAGCGCTGAGCTGAGCAAAGACGTGGCCGTGAGCACAGAGACCCTGAAGACCACCCGCTCAGAGATCTCCGAACTGCGCCGCACCCTGGACACACTGCAGATCAAACTGCAGGCTCAGCTCAGTAAGGTACAGACGTGGAGCAGACTCTCACTCAGAGATATGACCCAAAGCTGTTATCATTAATACTAAGTTGTTAGCATTAGCCGCCATGTCTAACCCAGGTCTGAACTGTCGTCTGTAGAAAGGAGCTCTGGAGGCTAACCTGGCCGAGGTGAACAGCCGCTACGCCATGATGCTGGCCAGCTTCCAGAAGCAGGTGACATCACTGGAGGAGCAACTGAGCGCGCTCAGAGCCGACCTGGCCAATCAGGCGGAGCAGTACAAAAGGCTGCTGGACATTAAGACCAGACTGGAGGTGGAGATTGAAAAGTACCGCTTCCTGTTGGACGGAGAGATCGAGAAGTGAGTAAACATCTACGAGCACATCCGCCATGAAATGAAGTGGTATTTACAGTGATATTGTGTGATTAGCAGCACAAAGGAAAAGCAATGTGTAGATGGTGATGCTAACATGATTTATTTTTATTTTTTTTTCAGGCAGTCTATCACTAAAACCACCACCACCACCAAAGTCATAACCATCGTCCAGGAAGTGGATGAACGTGGAAACATCATTTCTGGTTAAATTAAGTAACATCACCGCAGCCAATCAGAGCTCATTGAACGAGAGGGCTGTGTCCAATCAGAGCTCATGTAAGGAGAGGGCTGTGTCCAATCAGAAGTCAGGAGACATGAGAGAACTGCACCAACGGAGGTCAACCGGAGTTTAAACCAACAAACCAACGATCGATAAAAATAATGAAACTAAAGCTTTGACATTGAGTCGAAATGGTTAAAATGTATTAGTCAAACACATTGTATAAGTTATGTTTTCTTTAAAATTTTAAATAAACTCTCATCAGTAAGAGTCAGAAGAGTTCGAAGGTTTTAATGAGATTTGTTGAATGGTGCAAAAGTGTCAGGTTTGCATGTTCTCTCCATGTTTCAGATACTTCCAGTACTGTTTCCCCTCAGACTAATTCAAAACTAAAATTAACAATTAAATTTCAAATGATAAATGGTAAAAGTCAAAGCATTTTACAATCTTTCCACGCCAAAACATGAAACGATACTCGACAATTAACACAGTGAATTTCCATGTGGCCTAATGAAGTCGTATGTTGATGATTAAATTAAAAATACAACTTTAAAATAACTGCAAAATAACATTATGAATTGACAAAGAACTAGTTTAATGGATAATTTCATGCATTCACAGTCACTCTGCTGCTCTTCACCAGGGCGTCATTGTAAATTAAAATCTGTTCTCATTTAAATAGTAATAATAATAAAAAAGAATATAATACTTACGATATTATGCGTTAATATTTGAATGGACGCCCTCCTAAAATGTCATATTATTTAAAAACTCTTGCAGTCTCATCATAACATGTTTGATAGTTTGAGAATCAGCCGACTCATTTCTCGATACTCACTTATGTCACGCTCGGGGCTGTTTTTGTCTCTTTTTGTCTCATGTCCAAAGCAGGCAGCTCTGAACCAGACATAACCTCATTTTAGGAGCTATTAGAATCAGTTTTATTACAACACGGGGACATTATGGCGACCCTTCGAGGTACATTTGCAGGGACACTTTTCTTCTCTCGCCATTCCTAATATAATGAACTAATATTTGTTGAACATAAAAATGATTAGCAGCAGATGATGTTTTGATGTGGCGGTGGAACAGGGTCAGTCATTTCCTCAGGTCACTGTTAAAAGGCAAAAATAATAATAAAAATCAGACCTAGACAGATGTGTAGAACGTAATCGCTTGGGGGCTGGATGGTGTCATGCAAAATATCTCCAGAACGAAGCACTGATCGGGGTAAAAGTGAAAAGTGCACATGACAGGCCTCACTCCACTTTTCCATTTCTTCATTTTAGGGACATTTATAAGTTTACTTTCTGATTAGACACGAGCAGGAGATGAAAAACTGTTACTTAGCACCAGGTTATGATCAGACTATGCAGTGATCACATTTTTTTTAGAGCAACCAGATTCTCTTTTTCATGGATGCCCTGTTCAAAATACAATACAAATAAAAGACAAACAAAACAAATAAGTATATAACTCCATTTAAAACATTAAACATGTGCAGGTGTGCGTATAAAAGTTTATCAGATTATTAAATAGCAACTGTGGCATCAAAGTCTAAAGTTATGATTTATTTTGATCCGATCTTATCCGGGGCCGGGTCGCGGAGGCAGCAGTTTGAGCAGGAGGCCCAGACTTCCCTCACCACTCACATTTCTTCCAGCTCTTCCGGGAGGATCCCAAGGCGTTCCCAGACCAGCCGAGAGACAGTCCCTCCAGTGTGTCCTGGGTCTCCTCCCTAGAGATGCGTCCATCCTTCCCTCACTCAAGAACAAGACCCCAACGGCTCTAAATGTACTCCGTTTGTGAGATTAGATTAGTTGAGAAGCTGATGTGTGAAGTGAAGCATGTGACCTTACGCAGATCCAGGTGCTTCCCGATCACGAGGAGTGGAAATCTATTTGAAATCTCTTCCTCACCTCTAATATCTGCAGAAGTCTGGGTGTTGCCACTTCACTCTGCGCTCCATAGACGTGGAGAAGTACATGTACAACACACTGTGGCATGTATTTGTACGGCACATCTAAATTAATCATGCAAATTGTTGATCTTTAAAACAACTCCACAGAATATCTCCTGCTGAGCCTCTTCTACGCAGCTCTGTCACACCTCCTGTGCTCAGTGTTCCTGCAGATCTTTTATAATAATTATTGATAATTATTAATTACACAGTTGTATGGAAATACTTTGGACTCACTTTGGGGGTTGATGGTCAAACTTTGGCCCTTCTAAAGACAATTGACTGATGTGTTAAGAGTTTCATCATCAGCTCAGTGAAGTTAAAGGCTGTGGGTGCGACTCCTGTGAGCTGCTTTGAGTTTGTCTTATTTTTTTTCCAATCTTAACAAATTAAACCAAAAATAAATGTTTGTATATGTATGTGTACGTCTGCATGTATTTACTAATTATTCATAATTGTATATATATTATAGTATTAACTGTCTCTTTGCTTGTGAAGAGTCAAAAAAGGAGGAAACTGAGTGGATGAACTGTACTTAAAATAACAGAATATGATGAATCACGTCTATAAATGTTTTGGGTTTTGTAACTGATATATATTTTTTCTTTCATTATCAGTTTAAGTCAAGACGACAGACATTCAAGGTGAAAGACAAATGAATAAGCATTTAATAAATACATGCAGTATTTTTTAAGTAATGACTCATGTCTAGACATTCTCAGAAAAGTTAAATATCAGGGTTAAATGTAACTTTTGCAGGTGCTGATTACACCATGAGCTTGTCTCTGTGTCACTGGAGGATTGTAATGACCCGGGTGGAATGTTTCAGGGGTAATTGCTAACCAAACAAATAATATTATGTCTGGTGGTGTCACACACTCTGCAAAAATATTCTCTATAGAGACAATCAACCTGGACCATCCAACAGAAATAATGTACAATTTAATGCACTTCCATGATCTTTTTCCCAAAACCATTTCTTTCTTGTGTTTTTCCAGCCCATATGTCAATTTAAAAGGAATGAACAAAACTCAAAACTTAAGTTTGATT
>JAIEZT010000134.1:129567-243494 GCA_019594935.1 Periophthalmus modestus
TTCTCTCGGCTGGTCTGGGAACGCCTTGGGATCCTACCGGAAGAGCTGGGAAGAAAATGTGTGTGTGAGGGAAGTATGGGCTCTTTTTCCTGCTCAAACTGACTGCCTCAGCGACCGGCCCGGATAAAGAGGACGAAAATGGATGGGATGGGGAGGTGCTGATACATTTGCTATTTATATAATCTGATAAACTTTTAGACGCACCACTGCACATGTTTTTACTGTTTTAAATGGAGCTCCCTACTGATTTGTTTTGTTTGTCTTTATTCGATTGAGTATGTTTGTTGGAACCGGATATCCATGAAAGGGAGAGTCTGGGCTAGTAAAAAGAAGGATGGGGGCGGGGGGGGATGACACGCGGTAGACTGATTCCTAACCTGGTGCTAAGTAGTAGTGTCGAAACTACCCCGAACGTTTTTTTCATCTCCTGCGCTCGTGTCTAATCAGGAAAGTAAACTTATAAATGGTCGCTAAAATGAAGAAAAAGATGGAAAAGTGAGAGTGGGGGGCGGAGGGGGCGGATCGTGTGCAGGGACTTTATACCCACATTTTACCCGATCAGCGTTTCGTTCGGGAGATATTTTTCCATGACACCATCCAGTACCAAGCGATTAAACATTCTACACGTCTGTCTAGGTCTGAGTTTTTATTATTTGTATGTTTTTTTGCCTTTTAAACAGTGACCTGAGGACATGACTGACCATGTTCCACCACCACATCCAAACATCATCTGCGGCTAATCATTTTTATGTTCAACAAATATTATTTTCATTATATTAGGAATGGCGAGAGAGACGAAAAGTGTCCATGCACATTGTACCTCGAAGGGTGCCCATAATGTCCCCTGTGTTGTAATAAAAACGATTTAATAGCTCCTAAAATGAGGTTATGTCTGGTTCAGAGGCTGCCTGCTATGTGTGTGGGGTGTGTCGTTACCAAGAGACAAAAAAAGGCCATACCTAGCAGGGGGGGGGGGGGGGGGAGGGGGGGGGGGGGGCAGGGGAGGGGGGGGAGGGGGGTGACATAAGGTGAGTTTCGAGAAATGAGTCGGCTGATTCTCAAATATCAATACATGTTATGATGAGAACCTGCAAACAGTTTTTTAAATAATATGACACTTTTAGGGAGGGCGTCCCATTCAAATATTAACGCCTAATATAGACGTATTAGAGTATTCTTTTTATTAGAGGCCCGATTTCCCCGTACGCGGTGCTAGGGCCTATTGCTTCCGTCAACCGCTTGATGGCCTGGGCGAAGCGCTAGGCTGCACTCATCGTTGCTAACTGTCCTTGCCGGAATTGTGCGGCGCAGCGCACAAGTTCGGCTGAGGTCGCGACCCTTGCCCCGATTCCAGTAGCCTAGCAACCCATGCCGTAGGTGGGCGCATATTTGTTCTTGCTAAATGAATGGAAATGAAATGGGAGTCAATGGGGGACCCCTACGTCATGGGCGAATGACGGGCGGGGGGTCAGCGCCCGTCATTCGCCAATTGACGCCCACGGTGAACGTGGGAATGTCGAGGCTTTCCCAAAAAACGTAATAATTTGCATTCTAATTATTTTCGGATATATTGATTTTTTGCTTTTAATTATTATTATGTTTTGTTTATTCTTTCCTCCTGCACTTTGAACAGGAATTTGACCCCCTGAACATATGCAAAAACTCACCATATTTTGCCCAAAATTCAGAAGTGCTGAAAATTATTTTTTTTATATGGTGCATCATTGTGCATAAAAAAATGGCGCGACAGCGCCATCTACAAAATCAAAAGTACATTGCGTCAATGGGAGACGCCCCGACGTCAACTTTGTCGTAGACCCCACCAAATTCGGTACACACATTCATCAAGTGTGATGCCAAACAAAAAAGATTATTATGGCCACGCCCTCTGACAAATCGGAAGTCGGCCATTTTGGAGTGAAAATTCCAAAATGCTGAATCGGCATTTTCGTTGACGTCGCATTTTCGTCAACTCCTCTAAGGCGCTCACCTGCCGGGCTGTAAATCACTGGACATCATCTAGACAAGTGGGGCATGAAAAAGTTACTCCAATTTACATTGATACGTATAAACGGTTCCCGTGCGGCGAAGCCGCAAAATTCCATTGGAATTTTTGCAATTTTCAAATTGCCAAAATTTGCTCCCAGTTTTGCGCATACTAAGTCCGATTTCAACTGAAATTCGAATCAGTTGTAAAACTTTCTGGCCTAACCTACTCATTGTGAAAGAAACAAAATGGTGCAATAGCGCCCCCTACAGAATAACAAATTAATTTGTATGGAGGTCTGAAAATTTACTTTTCCCAATAGGGGTTATAAAATTTCACACCAAATTCCAGTGGGTCATCCCGATCAATAAAGTCATCAGACCCATGTCGTGGTTTTTTGCATCCCATGTTGCCATGACGATGCGCCAAATGCCCATGTTATCCTAATGAGAATGCTCCGAAAATTTCCCATTCATGAGAAAAAATTAGTTTCATGGAATTAAGTAAATTATTGGCAGAATGACTCATCATGTTCATCCTGATCAAAAAAGTCAATCACACCCATGCCATATTTTTCACTCTGTTGGCCCATGGCGATGCGTGAAATACCCCATGTTATCCTAATGGGAAAATTTACACATTTTTGGGACATTTCAAAGTCTTATAACGGCTTCAGACCTTCAATGAAGAATGTGAGATTTTGGCACGCTGATTCTTTACATCATCCCCATCCAAAAAAGTCCGAGGTGCCAAGTTTGTATTTTGCACGGTGTTGCCATGGCAATGCCTGGAAAACCCCATGTTGGTGCATTTTGTGCATCAGTGCATGCTCCCAATGTTCTTTTGACTTTGTTTGGTGACAAGTGCAGCCCAAAGCCACAATAAAACAGAGGCAAAGAGGCGGTCAGCGCCACCTACAGGGAGTGCCGTCGGTCGGCCGAGTGCGAAGCGCGGCCCGCGAGGGCCTTTCGATGCCGCTCTGCGGCTTTAATTATTATTACTATTTAAATGAGAACAAAATTTTAATTTACAATGACGCCCTGGTGAAGAGCAGCAGAGTGGACCCTAAATGCATGAAATTATCCCTTAAACTAGTTCTTTGTCAGTTCATAATGTTATTTTTGCAGTTATTAGGCCCGAGCCCCTACAGGGCGTAGGGCTCTATGCTTCCGCAACGATGAGTGCCTGGGCGAAGCCCAGGCACTCATCGTTGCTAACTGTCTTGCCGAACTTGAGGCGCAGCAGCGCACAAGTTCGGCTGAGGTCGCGACCTTGCCCTGATTCCACTATCCCAGCAACCATGCCGCAGGCATGGGGCATCTTTATTACTGCTAAAATGATGGAATTCAATGGGAGGTCAGTGGGCGACCCCCGACGTCATGGCGAATGACGGGTGCGCGTCAGCGACCTTGCCCTGACTCCACTATCCCCGCAACCCATGCCGTAGGCATGGGATCGCATATTTGTTCTTGCTAGCATGTCATCGTCAACATTGAGTCAATGGGCGAAGCCCATTGACTCAATGTTGACAAGGCAGCGCGAAGCGCTCCTGTCGCCCAAACACACCCCTGGCATCGAGCCCTATCCCAGCAACCCCATGCCGTAGGCATGGGCCATCTTTATTACTGCTAAAAATGAATGGAAGTCAATGGGAGGTCAATGGCGGACCCCGACGTCATGGCGAATGACGGGCGCTGACGCGCCCGTCATTCACCATTGACCCCACGGTGACGTGGGAAAGTCGAGAGCTTTCAAAAAATGTATAATTTTTGTCATTCTAATGTTTTCGAATATATTGTTTTTGCTAAAAATATTATTATTTTTTTTGTTTGTTTTGTTTATTTATTCTTTCTCCTGCACTTTGAGCAGGAATTTCACCCCCCTAAACATATTCAAAAACTCACCATATTTTGCCCAAAATTCAGGTCTGCCGAAAATTTTATTTTTTTATATGGTGCATCATTGGGCATAAAAAAATGGCGCGACAGCGCCACCTACAAAAGTCAAAATACATTGCGTCAATGGGAGACACCCCGACGTCAACTTTGTCGTAGAGCCACCAAATTCGGTACACACATTCTTCAAGTGATGCCAAACAAAAAATATTATTATGGCCACGCCCCCTGACAAACCGGAAGTCGGCCATCTTGCATTGAAATTTCCGAAAATGCCGAGTCAGCATTTTCGTTGACGTCGCATTTTCGTCAACTCCTCTGAAGGCGCTTCACCTGCAGGGCTGAAAATCACTGGACATCATCTAGACAAGTGGGGCATCAAAAGTTATCCAATTTAGGTTGATACCTGTCACGGTTTCCGTGCGGCGACGCCGCAAAAGTCCATCAGAATTTTTTGCAATTTTCAAATGTCAAAATTTGCTCCCATTTGCGTATAAAAAGTCCGATTGAGCTCAATTCGAATCAGTTATAAAACTTTCTGGCCTAGACCTACTAATTATGAAAGAAAACAATTTGGTGCAATAGCGCCCCCTACAGAATAACAAATTAATTTGCATGGAGGGCCCAAAATTTAGTTTTTCCCAAATGTTATGAATTTTCACACAAAATTCCAGTGGGTCATCCCAATCAATAAAGTCAATGAGACCCATATCGTTTTTTGTACCCTGTTGCCATGACGATGCGCCAAAATGCCCATGTTATCCTAATGGGAACGCTCCTAAAATTTCCCATTCATGAGAAAAAACATTAGTTTCATGGAATTAGGTGAAATTTGCCAGAATGACTCATCATCATGTCATCCTGATCAAAAAAGTCAATCACACCCATGTCATATTTTCACTCTGTTGCCATGGCGATGTGCGATAAACCCCATGTTTATCCTAATGGGAAAATGTACCAATTTTTGACACATTTCAAAGTCTTATAACGGCTTCATACCTTCAATCAAGTATGTGAAATCTGGTACGTTGATTCTTTACATCTTCCCCGTCAAAAAAGTCTGAGGGTCCAAGTTTGTATCTTGCACGGTGTTGCCATGGCAATGCCTGGAAAAACCCATGTTGGTGCATTTTGTGCATCAGTGCTCCCAATGTCTTTTGACTTTGTTTGGTGACAAGTGCAGCCCAAAGCCGCAATAAAACAGAGGCAAGTGGCGGATCAGCGCCACCTACAGGGAGTGCCCGGTCGGCCGAGTGCGAAGCGCGGCCCGCGAGGGCCGTTCGATGCCGCTTGCGGCTTTAATTTTGTAAAGTTGTATTTTTAATTTAATCATCAACATACGACTTCATTAGGCCACGTGGAAATTCAGTGTGTTAATTGTCGAGTATCGTTTCATGTTTTGGCGTAGAAAGATTGTAAAATGCTTTGACTTTTACCATTTATCATTTGAAATTTAATTGTGAATTTTAGTTTTGAATTAGTCTGAGGGGGAAACAGTACTGGAAGTATCTGAAACAGTCATGGAGAGAACATGCACCATTCAACAAATCTCATTAAAACCTTCGAACTCTTCTGACTCTTACTGATGAGAGTTTATTTAAAATTTTAAAGAAAACATAACTTATACAATGTGTTTGACTGATAGATTTTAACCATTTCGACTCAATGTCAAAGCTTTAGTTTCATTATTTTTATCGATCGTTGGTTTGTTGGTTTAAACTCCGGTTGACCTCCGTTGGTGCAGTTCTCTCATGTCTCCTGACTTCTGATTGGACACAGCCCTCTCGTTCCATGAGCTCTGATTGGACACAGCCCTCTCGTTCCATGAGCTCTGATTGGCTGCGGTGATGTTACTTAATTTAACCAGAAATGATGTTTCCACGTTCATCCACTTCCTGGACGATGGTTATGACTTTGGTGGTGGTGGTGGTTTTAGTGATAGACTGCCTGAAAAAAAAAAAAAAAAATCATGTTAGCATCACCATCTACACATTGCTTTTCCTTTGTGCTGCTAATCACACAATATCACTGTAAATACCACTTCATTTCACGGTATGTGGATGTGCTCGTAGATGTTTACTCACTTCTCGATCTCTCCGTCCAACAGGAGCGGTACTTTTCAATCTCCACCTCCAGTCTGGTCTTAATGTCCAGCAGCCTTTTGTACTGCTCCGCCTGCCCGCCTGATTGGCCAGGTCGGCTCTGAGCGCGCTCAGTTGCTCCTCCAGTGATGTCACCTGCTTCTGGAAGCTGGCCAGCATCATGGCGTAGCGGGCTGTTCACCTCGGCCAGGTTAGCCTCCAGAGCTCCTTTCTACAGACGACAGTTCAGACCTGGGGTAGACATGGCGGCTAATGCTAACAACTTAGTATTAATGATAACAGCTTTGGGTCTATCTCTGAGTGAGAGTCTGGCTCCACTTCTGTACCTTACTGAGCTGAGCCTGCAGTTTGATCTGCAGTGTGTCCAGGGGTGCGGCGCAGTTCGGAGATCTCTGAGCGGGTGGTCTTCAGGGTCTCTGTGCTCACGGCCACGTCTTTGCTCAGCTCAGCGCTCTGCAGGAGAAGAGCAGTTTGAGATGAATTTATTATTTTTTTCATTGTAATTATCCAAATGTGTTTAGCGTTCCCAAACAAACCATATTTCCTGTGTTAACATGTTTAATGTAATGTGCGGCTGAAGCGTTCACCTTGGTCTGGAACCAGGCCTCCAGGTCTCTGCGGTTCTTGTCGGCGACGCCCTTCGTAGTGCTCTCTGATTCCAGCCAGGACAAGGCTGAGGTCCTCCTGAGGAGCAGCGTCCACCTCCACGTTCACAGATCCTCCCATGTTGGTGCGCAGACCCAGCAGGTCCTGCATGGAAACAAATAAGACGTTAGGTTAAATCTTTCATCTAATCTATCCACACAAATAAAAAGAAAGACTGAAGATCTCACCTCCTCATGCTGCCTCTTCATGTAGATGAGGTCGTCCTTCAGACCCTCCAGCTGCATCTCCAGATCAGAACGAGTCAGAGTCAGCTCATCCAGGACCTTCTTCAGCCCAGCGATGTCTGCTTCCACCGACTGACGCATGGCCAGCTCGTTCTCCGTACCTACAACAACCAACGTGTGAACATCAGGACACAAATACACCAGTCAACTTATTCTTCATATTATAAGTACTTTAAGTAATACTTTACTCACTTGACTCTGAAGTCGTCAGCCGCCAGTTTGGCGTTGTCCACAGCCAAGAACAGAGCAGCATTCACACGAGCAGCATCACCAATCTGAAAATGCACAAAATGTCTTTAGTGCACGACACAAATGAACAGAGCTGTGCTGCTTCTTGTTCTGCTGCTGCTTATAATCCTGACACTGCTCATCTGCTCGGGTTTGGGATTGTATTATTTCAATCAAACAGCCCTAAATGTGATTCTAGACCAGGTCCTCCAGCCCTGCCCTGTTCTGCAGGGGCTGTAAATATGTGTAAATAGTATTTGTTTGTGGAAGGTTAGTTTGTACCTTGTCCTGCAGCCCGGCGATGGTGACTCTGTGGGCGGTGCTGTCGTGGAGGTGAATGCTGGTCCTGCTCTCAAGAAATTCCTGATCTTCATCTCCAGATCAGCGTTGGCCTTCTCCAGGCTGCGGACCTGTGAGAATATAACACCATATCAAATAATTGTACAAAGCTACATGCCTTTTAACTTAGCTAAAGTGTAACATTGTACCTTGTCCAGGTATGTGGCCAGGCGGGTCGTTCAGGTTCTGCATGGTGCCCTTCTCATTGACGGTCACATCCAGAGCGTCACTCAGATCGAAGCCAGCGCCCAGAGCTCCGGCGCTGGCTTTGGAGACGCGCACACCTGCCCCTCCTGCTCCTCCATACACACTACCAGAGGAGAGGCCCATGGTGGCGGAGGCCTGAGCCCCCGGCAGAGCTGCGTGCTGAGGTCGAGCTGATGGAGCGTTTGGAGAACATGATGTGGTCTCTGGAGGTGTGAGGAGGTCAGAGAAGATCAGAGTTTGAGGAGGACTGTGCCAAAGCTTGTTAAACAAAGGCCTTATATCCCCCTCTACTCCCCTGCAGGCTGGAGGCCACACCCACACGTCCTGTTTGTCCACATTGACGGCATCGCCACGCCACTCGAAAACCAGAGGCACCAGTCTGGACCTCGAACAGTCACCAGACGGGTTTTTGAGAGCAAGAGTAAACATTTAGAAGTCAGTCAAAATGGCACAGTTCTTTGTAGAGCACAATTTTTACATTTTACATAACTAATCCAAAGGGCTTTACAGAATCAGAGAGAACAAATCAAAAGATAAATCACAAATAATCATCGTAAAATGAACGTCAAAAGAGAGAAAATAAGTGAAATTGTTGAAATTTCACAGCAGGAATTGGTTTTATGTAAAGGCTGATGATAAGGGGAGTACACAAAACACTCACATCTACATTTTTCAACAACAGACTTCACCAGGCCCCACGTTCAATCTGCATTATCTGTATCATGATCTTATATAACACTCCACAGATTTGGGCTCTTATGATGACTGGACGTGTTGTCTTGTTGCTCAATAAACAATATTGAGAACGATATTTTTTGAGCCTCAATATTCATCGTATGTTCAACGTCGAGAGTTGAATAAATCACTTCTCTGATTCTATATAGATACAAACTAAGTATTAAAGTGTTTCATTCTGCTATATCTATTTCAGCTCATGTTTTTTTCTGATATTATACATCGAGAATAGTTTTTTGGGGGATAATCGTGCTTTTGGGTTACAGTGTCAGCAGCATAAATGAGTTTATTGTTTATTGTCTGTATTTTCCTCAACAATTTCCTCAGGATTTGTTATTGTTTCTTAGCTGTGAGGATGGATTTTTCAGGCTGTGGAACATTTTAGGCAAATTAATTATATTTTCCTGGAGTGGCAGATCCTCCAACAGTGTTTATAGTGAATTTATTTATTCATTTATTTAGAAAGGGGACAGTGCATATTAATGAACATAAAATACATATGTAAATGTGCCAGATTTTTAGCCACAGGCTCGTTTCCATCTGTCCCTGGACAGGTCGATGTCAATGTGTATTGCACGAGTTCTAAAGTGATATGTGTATTGCATAAGTACTAAAGTGCTATGTGTATTGCACGAGTATTAAAGTGCTATGTGTATTGTACAAGTTCTAAAGTGATATGTGTACTGCATAAGTACTAAAGTGCTATGTGTATTGCATAAGTACTAAAGTGCTATGTGTATTGCACGAGTTCTAAAGTGCTATGTGTATTGCACGAGTTCTAAAGTGATATGTGTATTGTACAAGTACCAAAGTGCTATGTGTATTGCATGAGTTCTAAAGTGCTATGTGTATTGTACAAGTTCTAAAGTGCTATGTGTATTGCACGAGTTTTACAGTGCTGTGAATATTGCACATAACCTAAAGTGCTGTGTGTATTGTACAAGTCCTATAGGTCGAGTATTTTATGTAATGCTAAAACTGAGTACTTATGAGTTGTGTTCACATGTTGATCTAAGCCGCTCCTTTAAATACCTTTTAAATGTAGTAAAAGTGGGGCCTCTCTTACAAAAGTAGGACGACTGTTCCACTGTACTCAACCTTTGAATGACAGAATATTTTACTTATTCAAGGATTTAAGATTCTGGCATCTTGTCAGGTATGTTAGACTCTTCCTCTCGGTTTCCGCCCACCGGGTCATGTCAAAGGAAACAGCAGAGTGAACATCCATCAAACCGACGTGACAAGAACCAGGGGGACTATGGGCTAAGAATGAGTCTCAGTCCAGCCCTACGGTTACGTTAATGGACTTTCACCATGGTAAAATATTTCCTCATCTAAACATATCTGGAGGTGTAAAGCAGGTACATTTATCTGGCCACGTGGGAGTACCCCAAGGAGCTGTTGAGGGTTAAAATAAAAAAGCGTTTTATTTTGGTCACAGCATCACTTTACAGTTGTCCCTCGCTGTTCACCTTTCGCAGTCTCGCTGTTTTGCAGATTTTTAAAAATGCAGTTTTGCATGGTTTTTTTGACAGTGTATGAACGTGTTCTGCGTCCTGATTGGCTGGGACTGTAGATGTTTGCAAGTTTTCTCCCCGCCAAAACCCACAATGTCAATGAAACGTTCTGCACCGACAAATTTCAGAAACACTTTGGACTTAAAAATGTTTCTGTGCATGAAGAGGCGCCTCTGTGGATACAGCTGGAGCAGAGGCACGAGAACAACACGTGTCTCCAGGAGGTTAGACGACTGTAACGTCTCACTGTCCTCTCCAAACGAGACAGAACAGAACATCCAGAACCTGCTGCTGCGAGAGTCTGACTAGAACCAGGAAGTACTTCACACATGTGTCCTGTCTCAGATGAAGTACTTCACACATGTGTCCTGTGTCAGGTGAAGTACTTCACAACATGTGTCCTGTGTCAGGTGAAGTACTTCACACATATGTCCTGTGTCAGGTGAAGTACTTCACACATGTGTCCTGTGTCAGGTGAAGTACTTCACACATATGTCCTGTGTCAGGTGAAGTACTTCACACATGTGTCCTGTCTCAGGTGAAGTACTTCACACATATGTCCTGTCTCAGGTGAAGTACTTCACACATATGTCCTGTGTCAGGTGAAGTACTTCACACATGTGTCCTGTGTTCAGGTGAAGTACTTCACACATGTGTCCTGTGTCAGGTGAAGTACTTCACACATGTGTCCTGTGTCAGGTGAAGTACTTCACACATATGTCCTGTCTCAGGTGAAGTACTTCACACATGTGTCCTGTGTCTCTGTGTGAACAACAAGTCTCTCCATGAACCAAAGAACATCTCCCACATGTTAGAGCCACATGAACATCTCACACTCTGAGGACTTCAGGGACCGACTCCTGCTGGTCCAGAGTCAGGACTAAACCTGGAGAAGCAGAGTTTCAGTTTTATGCTAAAACCTGGAACAGTCTGAAGATGTGAGACAGACTCGACTTTGACAAAGTTTAAATCTTAAATTTACTTAAAACTTAAATTTATGATGATTATCTATGTTTTGGAGTTGTTGTATTTTTATTTTAATGTCTTTCTCCTGTAAATCTCTTTGAATTGCTCTGGTGTATCATTGTGAGTGAATGGTTGACTGGTTCCTGCCTTAAAGTTGGAAAAGTGTTATATAAATGTGAGCTTTTTTTTTTATTTTACCATACATTTATCACTCAATAGTGTTGGAGTACTTTTGGATGAATGGTAAATTTAGTATTAGCATCTTCATATCTCCATTTGTGACACAATCCCAAGCTCCATAACACAATACATCTGTGTACATCTGTAATTAACACTTTGGTCACAAGTATAATACTTCAGGCTGGGACATATTAGGAACCAAAGTGAAGTGCTAATTGGTGTATACTGTATATATATAGTACAACAACCAAAACAGAAATGATTTGTATAGATCAGGGAAGTCTAAAGATCAGGAATTATAAAACTAAATGTGGTTTTACTCATATATTTGTGTCTTACTCTTTGAAACAGCTCCAGTCTGTCTCCATGTCTCATTAGTCTAGGACATCAACACCACGTCTTTTGCAAATTCTCCAAACGCCAAACATTTTTCATCCTCCTTGAAATTCGTTTACAGATAATCAGTCTGCGCTCAAACACAGCAGGTGTGAAGTGGAAAAGTAGTATTTCAAAACTAACTCTCGATGCCTATAACTTCAGAATAATACATTTAATATTACAGCAGTTTGTGATTTAACCGGGTAAAATGTTTGAAAACCCAAAACACGACCTGGTTAAAGTGCATGTCACAGGTTAGACGACATTTTTCTTTATTTGAAACATAATTATATTCAAGATTTTACTGAAACTCTTGTTAGGAGCAGCAGATATGACAGATAATTGGTTTGCAGTGAATTCACAGCGTGGCCGGGTTCACCTCTGCACTTTCACACAAAAACACGTAAACTTAGACAGTGAGTTAACAAAAACGCAGAGTTCAGGAGTTTTTTTTCTTGTGTGATAAATGAAAGCTGAGACGTCCTGTAGAGGAGGTGGGAGGAGACACTTGGAGGAGAGACGGGGAGGTGCTGCAGTTTCGCTGACACTTAACTCACGTAAAACTATAATAAACATTTACCGGAGCGAGTGAATACTGACTGAGATATTGAAAAGTATTGATACTGCACCAAAAGAACAGATACTATAAATTTACAAACACACACAGCCTGAGTTTTACCACTAGTTAATTATCACCCATTACCTCCCAGAACAGTATCCACCTCTTCATGAAGCCTTTTAAAGCTTTTTGACATTGCAGTTGTATGTTAGGATCAAAATAGAGAAAATTATGAGATATGTGTATTAATATCATGTATAGAGGGTGGCCCAAAAGTCACTGACAGTTGAAAAAAACTCATAACTCTTTTGTTTCTAAATATTTTTCTTTTATTTTTTCAGATCATTTAGAACGACTCTTCTGACATTAATCTGAGCAAATCCAGCACCGAGGAACGAACCCTCATTGTACAGTGGTACTTTGAGTCACATGGGTCAAATTCACAAACCCAGCGGTGTTACCATCCACATTTTAATACCAGAGATGCCCCAAGAGTAAATACCATTAAAGGAATAATAAGTGTTTTTCACAGACAGGGGGCAGTATGTGATCTCCACAGACCTGACTAGTCCTGATTTCTTCCTGTGGGTCTATCTTAAAGAAAAGGTGTTTGTGAATAAACCTCAGACAATAAAAAAAAATTAGGTCATTTTTACTTCCTCTAGTTTAAGTAGTGATAAGTTCAAGTGTAAGTGAACAATTATAACCGTTTATATTGACAAAAATCTGGGAAGGTTCAGTTTATCTACTGCTAAAATTTGGTGAGTATAACTTAAGAATTATAGGAGCTACTGAAGATTTAAAAGTGTCAGTGACTTTTGGGCCGCCTGTACATGGGATCAGTATTGCTATTATCGATGGTTTGGAATCAAATCGAAATTTTTAAAAACGGGTGTCGCACATCCATAATATTCACCACAGATACTGTCCCACCAGTCAAATAATATGTAGAAAACAAAGCCTTATAGTTGTTTTCCTCTCCCCAAGTTGTATGTGGAGTGATTCGTGTCTTAATTGGTGACACTCGGCAGCGTTAAAATGTGCAAATTGTAACATAACGGATTATAACAGATTATAACTCTGCAGCTGACACTAGCACAATATGTCTTTCACAAATTCCGAGGCTCAGGGAGAAGTTTGAGTTACTTATTCTGTAAAGATTTGAGTTAAATGCTAAACTGGGAGTCTGTGGGTGTTTGGCCTTTCGATTCAACAACAGCGGAGACCTTTTCCATCTGTCCAGTCTCCAAGTCGGATGTTTTTCGAGCTTGTCCACCGTTTTTACAAGAAATTGCACAATTAAACCTCTGGTAGATGTTTTGCCTGCATTTTAAAAAAGGTTGAAAATATAACTGAACGAGTTGGATCCTTAGAATATGTAGATCGGGGGTCTCCAACTTTTTTTAGCACCATGGACCAGAATAATGTAGATTTTATTTTCATGGACCAGCCTTGAGTTAAGTGCATTAAAAATCCAGCTCACTCCCAAGCTTCTTCTTTCCTTCTGGTTCACGTTTGTTTCTAAAGCAGTTTTGAAGGTTTCATTGCCTCATTTCCCTCATATTCCACAGAGCCGACTCGTGAGACAAACCCAGATTTTAAGTCGTTCTCCTGGTGTCGTCTGTTAAATTGATCTTTCTTTTTCTTGGAGGTCGTGGCTCCTCTTCTGGCTCCTCAGTTTGGCCTTTTCTCCACAGACTTTTGTTTTTGGCTCATTTTCTGGAGCTTGTGGCTCTAGTTTTGGGCTCATGTCTGATGTGTTAAGAGCAGATCAGCACAGATATAATAAACTCGACTTATATCAGATGGATTTATGTGGAGATTTCCTGTCACGATTTTCATTATATATCTAGAGATGAGCTTATTAGTGAGTCATGAGGGACGGGCCAGAGTTATGTCGGAGAAGCTGCGTCGCTGATAAATTATTCACTGTTTTGTTTACTGACCGCTGGCGTAGAGGAAGTGAAGAATAACTCTGGACTGCTGCAAACCTTTTAAAATTAACCAGTTCTGTCGCTTGTCGATTTGCTCACAGTGGGATGAGTAACCCAAAGGTGTTTTTTAAAGGTCCTATATTATGCAAAATTGAGTCCTCTGAGTTTTTACCCATGTTATAATGTTGTTACCTCATCAAATACAGACCTGCAGTTGTTTGGTTTCACTCACACCTGTCTGAGATACACCTACGATCCTGCAGAAGTCAGACTGCAGATGGCGCTGTCGTCCTGCCTCCAGCGGTAGGAAGACGGCGTCAAACAAGTTTAAATCAACTGACCAGACACGTCACATGAGCGTCCTGAAGACCACTCGTGCATAGTGTCAGCAAACTAAACCATAGTCTGGAAAAATAAATAATCCAGACCACAAGCCTCCGCTCTACTTCTGTTATTCTGTCTGTGAAACATTTTCTCTCCAGGAAAAAGGCCACGATTGCAAAGCAGTAGCAAATCACTTATGTATTGTGTAGATGCATTGGGCCAATTTGTCGCTCCATTGGTTGTTTCTGTCTTTCTTTGTCTACTACAGGGGCTCTAATGGTCTGAGAGTAATCCCACAGCGTCAGCGTTTGAAATGCACAGATGCAATTGCACGCCAAGGTGGGGCTGAACGAATCGGGTAAAATATGGTCACGGCAGGTTTATTTGTACAGCACAATTCATGCACAAAGTCATTCAAAGTGCTTCACAAAATAATAAAGACATTTATACCACAGAACAACAGAGTCGTGACTCTGGGACCAGCAGGAGTCGGTCCCTGAAGTCCTCAGAGTGTGAGATGTTCATGTGGCTCTAACATGTGGGAGATGTTCTTTGGTTCATGGAGAGACTTGTTCACACAGAGACACAGGACACATGTGTGAAGTACTTCATGTGACACAGGACACATGTGTGAAGTACTTCACCTGACACAGGACACATGTGTGAAGTACTTCACCTGACACAGGACACACGTGTGAAGTACTTCACCTGAGACAGGACACATGTGTGAAGTACTTCACCTGAGACACAGGACACATGTGTGAAGTACTTCACCTGACACAGGACACGTGTGTGAAGTACTTCACCTGACACAGGACACGTGTGTGAAGTACTTCACCTGAGACAGGACACATGTGTGAAGTACTTCACCTGACACAGGACACGTGTGTGAAGTACTTCACCTGACACAGGACACATGTGTGAAGTACTTCACCTGACACAGGACACATGTGTGAAGTACTTCACCTGACACAGGACACATGTGTGAAGTACTTCACCTGACACAGGACACATGTGTGAAGTACTTCACCTGACACAGGACACATGTGTGAAGTACTTCACCTGACACAGGACACACGTGTGAAGTACTTCACCTGAGACAGGACACATGTGTGAAGTACTTCCTGGTTCTAGACCTCAGCACAAGACACATGTCCATAAGCATTGTCAAAATAACTGAAATATGAACTGACAAACAAATAAAATCACATTTCAGAACAGGTTTGTACAGATCTAAGATACAAGGTTAACAGTTTTTATGCAGAATAAGACCAGATATTTTGTTGTTTGTGGAGAAAATGATGGTACTTAAAAAGCTGGAGCCTTTGTGATTTGCTAATTGCTTCTATTCAAATTGTGATTTTGATTCCAGCCTCAAATGCATTTCATGTATTCACGGGTTTTAGCTTCCTCTTATATTTGTTTGAGGGTGAGAACCATTTCCCATTCAACAATATATAATATTTTGTTTTAAATTACCAGTTGCCATGGCAACAGTCCTAATCTTCATCATTCTGAAACCCGTGGAGAAGAAACGGTCGACATTTCGAGGAGCGGCGCAGTCGCTGCTTGGAGACTGAGCTCAAGTTGATGTAGTGATCTTCATTTATTCATAAGATAAATAATGCATGCAAGAGTAAACAAATTAAACATTAAATTAATTAGAAAAATACATTATTTATAGGGACAAAGTGTAATTGTTGAAGGGGGCTGTGGCCTTTACGGGAAAGTGCTGGTTGCAGTTTTGCAGGTTCATCTGGTTGTTAGTTTTTTTTAAATCCTGTCAGGAGCTGCATGATGTTGGATTGATGCATAACAAGTTCAGTTTTTCCAATTTGCAAGTTTAAACTCATTAAAAGTTTGCTCCCTTGGGATCTCACTAAACTTCACCTTCAGCTGAAGCGCCAGACTCCTAACACTGAAATAAAGTACATGAGCTGCAGTACATCCTGACTCACTGACACGATGCACACGGCAAAGAAATAAATCTGAGAATGTCGTGCCGACAGTAAAGCTGCACAAACGCCAGGGCCTCTGGTCCCTCCAGTTTTTACACTTTCAATTTATTTATGAGCCACTGCATCATATTTCAGCCTCGCCTTTGTATTTTATGTTAGAACATGAGAGAATGCCTTCAGACTTCATAAGCAGGGAGCGTTAGAGCGCCCTCTGCTGACAGAAACAGGCCTGAAACAGGATTTTAAATGAGTTTATTAGCAGCGCTGTAGCTCCAGGGACGTCCTGCTGACACAGACGTGTGTTTGTGCAGAGGATGCACTTCTGAGCACAAATGTTGAACGAGTCCAGTGGTTTATGGTCTTAAAATGACACGGACGACCTGGTTCACACGCTCAGTCTAGTTCTACTGGAAAAATCAACAAGTGTAATGAAACAAGAACGAATGATGCACATACATAACGCCAGGTGTGTTTTTGAGGAGATGTTATAATGTGGTTATTAGTAGAAAAGAAATATAATATAATGATCGTGCCACTTTGTGTATCAGTCTGTGACTTTTGTAAATCTAAATCCGGGCCTGTCTCTTGCTGATCATAATTCGCCCTTTCTGTTTGTTTTATGACTCCAGGAGAGTCTGGAATCGGACCACAGAGCACCACAGACCCCCGTCCTGACTCGGGACGGTCCAACCACAGCTGCTGATGTGTAGCATGTGTCTCTCAAACGCGAAAGACGACTCCACTCGAAGATTCTTGTGTCATTCAGAACAAAATGTGGAACTTTTTACCTGAGATAAATCCTCTCAGTCCTCTGTGCTTGTTTCCCTTTTTTTTTTTTTTACTCCTAAACTGTCAAGTTTGTTTTTACCCAAACGGAGCATCTGGTTAATCCGCCTGTTTGTAAAGTTTTGTTAAAGTGTGCGGTTGTGGCGGGTGTGTGAGAGTGCAGTGTAGTGTGTAAACTCAGTGTAGTGTGTAAACTCAGTGTAGTGTGTAAACTCAGTGTAGTGTGTAAACTCACAAGATCATACCTTTAAAGTACAGCACACTGTGAGTTAAAATCTTAAAAAAACACATATAGGCAATATTTTGTTTTGCTATTTTCGGTACATAAGTTAAATGCTTTGCTCTGTCACGCACACACACACACACACACACACACACACACACACACACACTCACACACACGCACACACACACACACACACACACACACACACTCACACACACACACACACACACACACACACACACACTCACACACACACACACACACACACACACACACACACTCACACGCACACACACACACACACACACACACACACACACACACACACACACACACACACACACACACACACACACACACACACACACACACACACACACACTCACACACACGCACACACACACACACACACACACACACACACACTCACACACACGCACACACACACACACACACACACACACACACACACACACACACCACACACACACACACACACACACACTCACACGCACACACACACACACACACACACACACACACACACACACACACACACACACACACACACACACACACACACACACACACACACACACACACACACACACACACACACACACACACACACTCTCACACACACACACACACACACACACGCACATTCTGAAGGGGACTGTGTGTGTATCTGTTGTACTCAGGATGTTCATTTGTTTTTCTCTACATTCAAAGAGTTAAATAGATGAGCAAATCTTCATGAATGAAAGTGATGGTTTTCCTCCATCCTCCCTTCAGTCGCCCCTCGCTCCTTGCCCCTCGCCCCTCGCCCCCCTCGCCCCTCGCCCCTCGCCCCTCGTCCCTCGCCCTCTCCCCCTCGCCCCTCGCCCCTCGCCCCTCGCCCCTCGCCCCTCGCCCCTCGCCCCTCGCCCCTCGCCCCTCGGCCCTCGCCCCTCGTCCCTCGTCCCTCGCCCCTCGCCCCTCGCCCCTCGCCCCTCTCGTCCCTCGCCCCTCGTCCCTCGCCCTCGCCCCTCGCCCCTCGCCCCTCGCCCCTCGCCCCTCGTCCCTCGCCCCTCCTCTCCTCCTCGTCCCTTGTCCCTTGTCCCTCGCTCCTTGCCCCTCGCCCCTCGCTCCTCGCTCCTCGCTCCTCGTCCCTCGCTCCTCGCTCCTCGTCCCTCGCTCCTCGTCCCTCGCTCCTTGCCCCTCGCCCCTCGCCCTTCGCTCTTCGCCCCTCGCCCGTCCCTCGTCCCTCGCTCCTCGTCCCTCGCCCCTCGCTCCTCGTCCCTCGCTCCTCGCCCCTCGTCCCTCGCCCTTCGCTCTTCGCCCCTCGCCCGTCCCTCGTCCCTCGCTCCTCGTCCCTCGCCCCTCGCTCCCTCGTCCCTCGCTCCTCGCCCCTCGCTCCTCGCCCCTCGCCCCTCGCCCCTCGTCCCTCGCTCCTCGCCCCTCGTCCCTCGCCCTTCGCCCCTCGCCCGTCCCTCGTCCCTCGCTCCTCGTCCCTCGCCCCTCGCTCCTCGTCCCTCGCTCCTCGCCCCTCGCTCCTCGTCCCTCGCTCCTCGTCCCTCGTCCCTCGCTCCTCGTCCCTCGCCCCTCGCCCCTCGTCCCTCGCCCCTCGTCCCTCGCCCCTCGCCTCGCCCCGTCCCTCGCTCCTCGCTCCTCGCTCCTCGTCCCTCGCCCCTCGCTCCTCGCTCCTCGTCCCTCGTCCCTCGCTCCTCGCCCTGGGACTGACGTGTGTGACCCAAAGATGTTGCTCTGCAGAGCGATGGCCTGGCACTATATATTCATATTTTTAGTCCACAGAACAACATTTATAACTGAGATAGTTTTAAGAAATACTTACGACAAGTTTCTCTCAGCTGTTTGGGTGAATGAGGAGTAAGGACGAGCCGACCTTCAGATCAGACCAGACATGTCAAACTTTGCCCTTGATCATATTAAATGTGTCTTAGAGCTGGTCGACCGGCCGCTGTGCCACTGCAGCACATGCACCGCTCACACTACACATCCCAGAATGCTTTGCCCCCTCCACTTCTGTTGACTCTCATCTGCTCCTGTCGCTTCACTCAGATTGAATCCACCCCTGAAAAACACGCAGATGTCAATGAAATTTTTTAGTCCCACCTTTTAATTTGGCCTTTGGTGGACAGTCGACTTACACAAAACTTATATAATAATAAAGGACCTTTCATCTCTTCTGATTAAGAAAAAACACATTTTACAGTGTAACATTAGACTGAAGGATATTGGTGAAGGATTTTAAAGGCATTTTGGTGGATGAGAATCATAATTAAGTGAAGCAAATGAGTCGATTCTCTGTCATAATTCAATACAAAAGGACTAAGAGCGTCTGACATGTTCTCACAGACCACTTTTGCAGTAGTACATTTATTTACACTGGCATTATCATCAATAAGATTTAATTTGGACGTTGTACCGTATCAGAGGGAACACAGCATCTTTCTGAATCAGCGTGTATCATTTTAATCTCATTTTTTCATAAACTACACACCCCGGGGTTTTATTTTCCATTCATGTCAAACAGCTTTATTCCCCCATGATCATCTGTTTGTGGACATACATCTTTAGCTGAGTTGGATGGTTTTTCCGCCTGGTGCTGCGGTGTCTCTGGTCCAGCTCGGTCCCTGGTGCATGTTTCATCGTCGTGAGTGGAGTCGACTGTATGTTCCTCATTACTGCAGCGTCTGGGGAACTGCAGAACCCCGAACATCTACGAGCACCACTCCTAATCCACTAAACAACACCTGCCTCACTCAAACGGGGCAGCCATTCGTCATAATTATGTAAATGGAGAGTCTGCATACAACGTGGATGTTTAGAGCCATTTTTCATTATTCAAATCTCAGCAGCATAAGGACGATTCAAACGCCAAGGATGTTAGAATTCACAAACTTTATACCGTATTTTCCGGACTACAAGCCGCTACTTTTTTCTACTTTTTAACCTCTGCGGTTTATGGTGCAGTGCGGCTTATACATTTTTTTTTCCTTGGTGCCAAAAACATTTTGTCAAGCAACAGTCGACATAAAAGTGCAGAGTGGATGTTGCTCCTGACGTGTCTGTCGCCCGCTGTCAGTGACTCGTTTCTTACAGTGATAAGAGACGGTGTCTGGTTTATCGCGGGTTTAGTATAAACGAAATCAGTGAAGTAGAAAACTTTATTTTTTTACAATTATTCTATATGTTTTGCTGCAGGTGTATTTCTCAGTTCCTCTGACTCCGCCTCTTCGTCCTGGCGCCGCTGTAATGTCTCGTAATGTTCTTTTTCCTGAGTCACTGATCCACAAACTAAAGCAGACTCCATCCGCAGGTTACAGCCCTTTTTGCTCCTTGTTCAAACTTATTCTGCTGTCGTCCTTATGTTATTTTCCTCCTTCTTTATGTTGTTTCACATGTAAAGTCTCTCGTGGACGTCCAGAGCGTCCACAACACGAGTCGGAGGCGTTTGTCTCAAATACAAAGGTCCAACGCGACTGTTTCAGAGTCACACTGCAGCATCCAATATTTTGGTAAATTTGGCTGAAGCATTCTGTCCTGTACAGGAGACACGACACCTCCTTTATCCAATCAGGACGCAGAACACGGCTTTTAATCAGGTGCACTCTGTAGTTCGGAAAATACGGTAAAATACACTTATGTTTCCAATAAGGCATGTGGATGTTAGCGCTCCCTCTGAATGTGTTTGTGTAGAGATCTAAATATAGTGGCTGTGCATAACCTCTGCTGTTCCTCCTTTTACACAAGAGCCCCTCCGGATGCCCCCTACACAAGTGCAATTACCCCTCTCATTATCGTTGCATTCTGGGCTAATCAATATCACATGTCTACTCATTATCCGCCTGTACACGCGATTACAGAAGCCCTGCGTGATACTCAGGAACCAGTTACCATCTCCATAGATTAGTGGCCTGTCTGTAGTGGGGGCAGTGCCTTCCCTCTAATTGTGTATATGCTTCTATTAGTGGATTAGTGTCGGAAAACAGCCTGTTGATTGTATGTCTCTGTCTGGCTTGCAGTGCACGACAGTAGTAGTTTGCTAAATACACTTAGTGCATTCATAATTTACCATGTATTTTTAAATAAATAATCTATAGCGTTCGTTATTCTCATTGCGCAGTTACTTTGTCGTTTTATTTTGTGCTTTTATTCAGTTTAACTTCAGTCAAGTGGCAATTTGTGAAGAAAATCTGAAATATAAAGTGAAAGTAGTTGTAGTTCTAAGACATTTTCACACATTAAGATGAATCCAGATATAGAAAATATGTTTAATCATGTTAAAATGCGAAAAACAGATAAACTAGTTCATTGGTGCAAAGTTATTCCTCACTTTTCCTCACATTTTTATTCACAGTGATGAGTTTATAAGTGCTTTCCACAACTTTTAGAAGCCAGATTGGAGTCTTTGTGATCATATTACTGCTAACAACAACTAGTATGCTAACTGCACACTTCCTTCCTTATTCTTGGACAATAAAACGCTTCATAATTAACACAGCGGGCTCGTTTTTACCCTAAGAGCTGCTTTGGGGGTAAGAACAATTTAAGAAACAGCAACTTTAATCATTCATTAAACAAAATTAAAGGTGTTTTCATATATTATTCTGTATCATCACTTTTTTATTCGCTTTGGCCCCTGTGTTCAAGATGTTTGCTGGGTAACAGTTATGTAATTTCCTCATCACCGTTATAGACATTATGAGGTGCAATAAGCGCTAGCGACAGCAGGTTTATGTCTATGCTCCCATCTGCTGCCCATTTCCAACCAAAAAATAACATTCTTCACCAAAATGCTCAAACTAGAGAAAATATGTCACGTCTTTAGCAGAACATTGATGAAATAATTAACACAGTGCCTGATTTTTACTGTTTAAATCAATTAAAAACAGGACTAGATCATTTTGCACAGTCTGCATTGGTCCAAAGTTCTTCCTCACTGGCCTTTTCTATTCTGAGCATCCTAATTATTCACCACGATGAGTTTATAAGCACTTTTCACAGGCCAGAGGACAGTTTTGGCACCTCCTGATTATTGATAAATCCATCGCTTTATACTTGGATGCAGCCAGGACACATCAGACTGTAACAAACAGCCCATTTGTCACTTGGTTAAAAGCACCTTTCACTATATGCACTTTAAATTGCACAAATACTTTAATAGCACACAGCACTTTTAACATTATTGGCACTTTTAAAATCTTTTTGTGCAAATTGTCATTTTTAAATGTTTATTTAACTTATCATCTTTTATCCAGTTTTAGATGTGGGGCACTGCAACACTTTAATTGAAGCTGCATGTCCTGGAGGAGAAAGAGGATAAGATTTTAATTAAATTGGACAGGTGCAAAATAAGTGCAATATGTTTAAGAATGTCTTTAAGTGTTTGTCTATTGTGTAATTTGCAGTGTTTTTAGTAGAATTGTGTTTAAAAATGTTGAACTCACCTTTTGCATCTTGTGTCCAGGCATCAAAGAGGTCCCAGGGGAAACAAGCTCCCTTTAAAAAGGTTCCGGGGCGGGACCAAGAGATGAAATGTTGGGCATTTTTAATGGTTTAGGGATTTTAAGTATATTTGGTGTTTGGTTTTAGGGTTTATTTTGGTATATATGGTTTATTGGTATTTGGTTTTTATGAAGGTTAGAGTACGAGCTAATGTTATCTTGTTTTTTAAACACCCCTGGTATTTAACTGTAGCTTCATCCAATCAGTAGAACAGTATAAAAGGCGCCTGAAAACATTCTGTGTTCTGCTGCTGGAGGAGATGCTGCTCCTCTAACCTTTGCACTGGCACTTTAATGATTGAAAAAAGAAATAAAACTTGTGGACCACACCCGTGAGCTGTCTTCTGTCCACATCCTACCGCTCTCGGTCAGCCGCTACGTTACACAGACTCAGAATCTGCACTCGCTCCACGTACAGGGCCGGCTCGAGCTTTCAGGGGGCCCTCAGCTGAATGCGTCTCTGGGGCCCCCATGATTCACATGTGACACATTCTGACTCTGCTCTCATCACTTTGACCAGTTGTATTTGTGTTTATCTGATCAACATCAGACTGAAAACATCCAGAACGTCGCAACTACCACAGAAGAACAGAACACAAACATATAAGAGGGGCAAGAATTCTAGACAAGTTTCTGGTGGATTTTAATGTGTTCAGTTCCATAACCTGGCCCCTCCCTGCCTCACCAGCCTCCTCCATCAGCTCTGTCCTACTCACCTCACCCTCTTATCAGGACAAAGCACCAAATCAAAACTGGGGGCCGAGCTTTCGCTGCCACCGCCCAGGAAATCACTCCAGGAACTCAGACTCACTGCAGCACTTCAAATCACTACAAAAAACTCACCTGTTCTATCTGGAATTTCCATTATTTCCATCGTCATGTTCTACTGTTTTTTTATTGTATGTAAAACGTCTTTGAGTGTCCAAAAAAGTGCTATGTATTATTATTATTACCTGAGACCTGCTTATACAAAAGTCAGTGACACTAGAAAAAAAAAGTCATAACTCTTTTGTTTCCAATTATTTTTTCAGAGCATTTAGAACGACTCTTCCCACATTAATCTGAGCAAATCCAGCACCGAGGAACGAACCCTCATTGTACAGTGGGACTTTGAGTCACATGGGTCAAATTCACAAACCCAGCGGTGTTACCGTCCACATTTTAATACCAGAGATGCCCCAAGAGTAAATACCATTAAAGGAATAATAAGTGTTTTTCACAGACAGGGGGCAGTATGTGATCTCCACAGACCTGACTAGTCCCGATTTCTTCCTGTGGGTCTATCTTAAAGAAAAAGTGTTTGTGTCATGATCCGCCTGTTCCTGTGCTCCTATGTGTGCCCCCCTGGCTCCTCCCACATGCACCTGCTGCCCATCAACCTGATCACCACCACCCGCCGTGGATAAAGGAGATGGGATTCAGACATTCGGAGTCAGATCGTCCGCGTGTCTCCAGTGAATGCTCCAGCTCTGCTCAGTTTTTGCCTGTTGCCTGTTTTCCCTGTACTCATTTGGATTTTTTGCCTTTTCAGACTCCTGCTTCCTGCGATCCCAGCTCCATTGTCTCTGCTCTGTCCTGGACCCTGCTCTCAGCTCTGGTATTATAACCTCGCTTCATCTGTTCACCTCGTGCTTGCTACTCCACGAGAGAGACTCCACCTTCATTATTGCACCTTGTATTTCACCTTTTGTAAATCAACACTGTAAACTTGCCCCGAGTCTGGCGTGTTGGTCCGTTTCACCCGTCATTACGACAGTTTGTGAATAAACCTCAGACAATAAACCACTTCAAACATAATATCGAGGATCAAATAAGAGACATAACCCCAGAAATACTTTAAATGTTATGTAAAGTGTGTTGGATCAGGCTGTTCAGAGCAACAGCAACTGAAGATTTAAAAGTGTCAAGTCTACAACATCTGTACTGGGGCAGGACAAACTGACCTCAAATACATGGAAAAAGTATAGGTCCTTTAACAGTTTGACCCAACAAACTGGGTCATCTAACAAACCAAAGTAGAAAAAACAGCCCAAACTGTATCAGTGAGCTGCACTTTTAAACATCTCCGTATCTGGACCTGGCAGAACGTGGAGTCCTCGATGACCCAGTATGACTGACAGCATAAATTACAAGTATTTTAGCAGAGCATTTAAACTCATGAGATTATAAATATGGAGGCTGTTCAATTCAAAGGAAAGGTTTAAAAGTAGCTGCCAGATTCCTCCAGTCACTTAAGGTGAAATAAGAACTTATGCAAATGATGGAGTTTAGGTTTAAATAAAATACTCTTCACTGACTGGATATGAAGTTGATACTTTCACATTGTTTAAGTGAAATGGTGTTTTATGCTTTGTTGTATTATAATATTATTTACTCAACATTTTCTATTTGCAGATTTGGTTTGAAGTGTGGCAGGTTTCATTTGGTGGGGAGTAGAGGTCGTGCTCATTTCTTAAGAAAACATGTAGCATCAGTGATTGTCAAACAAAACTTCATGTACTCGGCTCTCGATTATGAAGCAAAATATAAGTGGATCTCTTAAATTAGGTTTGTCCAAACTTTTCTCATTAATCGGCCCTCAGCTTTATTTGTTAGGGCCACAGACTCATCACCAACACAGTGAATACTTCAAATCTGTTATTATTACGTCAGACTGACACTCGACCTTTGTTCCTGCCACATCCTCAGTGGGACACATGAAATATTCGATATGAGCTTGTTAAAGTAGATTTTCAGAAATGTACAGTAAAAAGTTCTGTTTAAGGTAATATGGGCCAAACTGGACGCTTGAGGGCCAAGAAAACTTGGTCTGAGGGCCACATTTGGCCCCCGAGCCACAGTTTGGGCATGTCTGACTTTAAGTATTGTTTAAAAATAACAGCATTAAAACAAAAGAACAAAAATCCAGAATTCAACCAACTTTTAGATCATGTCGTGTGTTTTTGTACTTGTGAGCATGTCCATCCATCCATGTTCTTCCTCTTATCTGGGGCCGGGTCGCGGGGGCATCAGTCTAAGCAGGGACTCCCAAGGCTTCCCTCACCCCAGACACATCCTCCAGCTCCTCCGGTGGGACCCCAAGGTGTTCACAGGCCAGAGAGACATAGTCCCTCCCGTGTGTCCTGGGTCTTCCCCGGGGCCTCCTCCAGATGGGACATGTCTGAAAACACCTCCCCAGGGAGGCGTCCAGGAGGCATCCTGAGCAGACGCGCGAGCCTCAGCTGTTCCTCTCGACCTGGAGGAGCAGTGGCTCTACTCTGAGCTCCTCCCCCTGTCTCTAAGGAAGCACACAGCCATCCTGAGGAGGAAACTCATTTCAGCCGCTTGTATCTGTGATCTTGTCCTTGAGGGCAGAACATAGACTGACCAGTAAATCGAGAGATTTGCCTTTTGACTCAGCTCCTTCTTGTGAGCACATCAACATTACAATTATCAGTAAAAAAAAATTAGATTTGGACATGTTTCAGCATGTCTGAGGACACAAATGGGTTGTTTTTTTATGAAATGTTTATAAACTCCTGCACAAACTGCTCTTTTCTTAGATTAATTAAATTCCAGATGATGTTTTTAATGATTTTCAAATGTTTACTTTGTTTGGTGGAATAATAAGGACTTTCAGCTCCTTTGTGGGATCCGAATCTTTTGAATCTGATGTGTGAACTCATTTTATCTACAAACTAATCACAGAAAGAAATGACTAAGGTTTAACATGGTTCAAACAGAGCGTGAGTGCCTGTCCTTTGTAACTATGAAAATCTAAATAAAATGTTGCTCTACAATAATTAAACTGTCATTATGATGTTTTTGTGCACAAATCTCTGAACCAACACAAGAATCAGCACAGAAGCAATGTAAAAATGCATAAAAATTGGAAAGAAAAACATTTGCTTCTTTCAAAAATGATCCGGCTCCATCTGTTCATGTTCAGGAGCTGTTCAAAAGGCCGACTCTTTCACGAGCGTCACATCTTTCATATAAATAACAGTTTTATACCAACAAAGAAGCAATTTGTGAAGTTTTAAAATGTGTTAAAAATTACAGGAAGTAGAGGTTTTAGGTTTTATTTCTGAGAGTTTCACATCTCCGACATCACAATAACTAAAGGTTAGGAAAGATTTACACACAAGAAACACATTTTTCCTATTCTTGGAGCATTATTTCAACGATATAAAGATGTTTTCTCATCATTTTATTTGTCACATAATCATTTCTGTGCACGCTTTGGCCGACTGTAAAGGTTATGGAAGCGTGATATTGTCCTTTCCAACCAGAAAGTCAAATTAAAAACCTGCAAAAATAAGAATTTAAACCAAACCGGTGAGAAAACTGTAACATTTATTGTAAAATGTTAAATATAATGAGTAGAGCAGCTTGGCATAGACACTTAAACTTCGGTGAGACTGTAGATTTACCCCCTTGCTGATGATTTATAGTTTAAATCCTTCTTACCTTTAACATGACTGATGACAAAAAACAACCTGCCGAGCCCAGTTTGAGAAGAAACCACAATGTTCTTTTTCCACAACCAACAATCCAGCCAAACATTCTAATGCAAATGTCGGAAATCAGCATAGCGTGAATAGGAAACACATTGGTGCTTGTCAAACTGTGTGGCCAATTGTGACTTTTTCTCAAATGCAAAACTAAACACGGGCCTCCCACCAGGACTAATTGCGCTCTGACAAGTACCGAAAACCTGCGGAGTTCGACGGCACTTCAGTGAGACAAAATCAACTGCGGTGGAGGATGAAACGGCATCAGGAAACCATAAAAGTGCCACGATGGAAGCCTCAGAGATGGTCTTTTATTCTGACCCAGCGGTACGCAGCTTGGGTTTAGAAATGCTCCTCTCCACTCTGCACATCAGCGCCCCGCCGAGCTCCGAGCCAGTATGAAGAACAAGCATTACCGCCCGATAAGCTGCGGCTGATAAAATAAAGAGGAAATATAAATTGAACCCAAATGAGAAGCCGCACAGCGATCTGAATCTGATTTCACGTTTATGATCAGCTGGTGGCCCATGTTCCACTAAAAGACTTTAAACACGGGGATGAGCTTCTGTTCAAGGTCAGATCAGTCGGTGTTTTTTTTTTTTTTTACAGACGGTGGAAACGACAAAGACAATATCAGCCAGAGGTGAGCAGCAGCTAAAAATGCACTCAAGTAAAAGTGACGTTACTTCAAAATAATACTGCTAAAAGTACAAAATAGCCGTCCCAGAAATGACCAAATTAAGTTAAATAATGGAGAAAATGTGGTATTTTGAAGGTTAGATTCACAAATGAAAAACTAAATCACATCTGAAGGAGCAGTGCAAGAAACAAATGTTCAAATGTTTGTCACTTGTCGTCTCACAGTGAAGAGTAAAAGAAACTTTAATCAAGTAAGAGTCCGATACAAATACAGGGTGGCCCAAAAGTCACTGACAGTTGAAAAAACCTCATAACTCTTTTGTTTCTAAATATTTTTCTTTTATTTCTTCAGAGCATTTAGAACGACTCTTCCCACATTAATCTGAGCAAATACAGCACCGAGGAACGAACCCTCATTGTACAGTGGTACTTTGAGTCACATGGGTCAAATTCACAAACCCAGCGGTGTTACCGTCGACATTTTAATACCAGAGATGCCCCAAGAGTAAATGCCATTAAAGGAATAATAAGTGTTTTTCAAAGACAGGGGGCAGTATGTGATCTCCACAGACCTGACTCGTCCTGATTTCTTCCTGTGGGTCTATCTTAAAGAAAAGGTGTTTGTGAATAAACCTCAGACAATAAACCACTTCAAACGTGATATCAGGATCAAATAAGAGACATAAGCCGGAAATGCTTTAAATGTTATGTAAAGTGTGTTGGATCATGGTGGACACTTAAAAAACTTTTTTTTTTCTTTTTTTTTTTTTTTTAATTAGGTAATTTTTACTTCCCCTAGTTTAAGTAGTGATAAGTTCAAGTGTAAGTGAAGAATTATAACTGTTTATATTGACAAAAATCTCTGAAGGTTCAGTTTATCTACTGCTAAAATTTGGTGAGTATAACTTAAGAATTATAGGAGCTACTGAAGATTTAAAAGTGTCAGTGACTTTTGGGCCACCCTGTATTACTCAAATAGGTGTTTAAAAAAAGTAAATGTTACTCAGTTAAATGTACTACCCAGCAGTATTAGTCTATTACAGGGGTCGTACCTTTAAGACCCAGAGAGTCATGGAGAAGAAAACACTGGGAGCAAATACTTACTACTACTCAAATACTTTTTGACATCTACAATAAAGATAACACTGTATATATTCCTTTTTTTTACCTTTACACTTTGTATAAACAACTACAGTATTTGTAAAATATCTACATAAATATTTCTGCAGGACTGTGTGTGTCGTCTGAGGCCTGATGTTTGTTTTTAACATAGTTCATGGTGGAGAAAAGCTGCTCACAGAGTCGCGTGGATGTTCAGATCCACATATGTCTAAATGCACATTTCTTCATGTTTCTGTCGTGTCGGGGATGGCTGGTTGAAAGTCTCGATAAATGCAGTGTTTTGGGGTGTAAAAATGATTCCCCTCAAAGACAGATGTGTTTATTGCTCCAAACTCCCCTGAAACAGTGAGGTCTCCTCTGCACAGACCTGCAACCGGACTTCACCAGTTTATGCAAATAATATTTTCAGAACCTGGGTTAAATTCAGCTCTAAAGCATTAAATTCTGAAGTAAACGTGTTCAAAAGCATCTTTAAAGGCCTCTAACGATGTTCCTGACACTGATGGGATTTGAGAACAGAAGAAATCGAGCACAGGTCCTTTAAAGACACATTCAACACAGACTTTTCCCTTTTAACAAAATGATACTTTTGTCCCCTCAGCAAAAACATACCTGGAGGTTTTTTTTTCAGCCAAAGTTGTCTTCTCTGAGCATTTTACCTGGATTGTTGCATCATAAATAAAACACCTAATTGGAAAAGGAGGTGCAGTTCATAAAGTATATACTGCAAAACTTAGACTTTATTTTAAATTAGAAAATGTAAAATACTAATCCCACAGTGACCAAAAGCATCTCAAATGGATTAAACTCACAAGAAGAATCTGTTATTTCAAGGCAATATAAAAGCGACATGAGCTGAGTGTGAGTTAAAAAGGGAGTGATGCTGTGTTTTTCAGATCTAAAATGTGAAAAGACGGATGTGACGGTTGTGAGCTGGACGTTGGAGGAGAACAGCCTGTTCAGGGGACGACAAACACAATCAGTGCGTGAATGAAACTAAAAAGACGCATGTTTATTCCTGATCACAACACCATTAAGAGCGAGTTTGTGCCGTACTCGTTCTCCGCACACGTTGTACTGACTGTGGTGGGGGAGTGGAGGCTGACGTCTGTGTCGACTGTGTGAAGTATCAGTGTTAATGAAATGTACTGAAACATGAGTCACTGGCACCAACGCTGCCACATTTAAACAACTGATCTGTGATTTTTCCCGTCTTAAAGGCGTCTTCTTTGGGTCTCAAAAGGAGGACGTGTCCCGGAGGAATTTCTAAATCATCCAGGATTTTGAATCTATCAGCGGACAACTTTATGTGGGACACTTTTTTTAGTTTTGGCTCAGTCTTGGCTCATCTGATCAGATCCAATCATGAATCTACAATAACATATTATTGTATAGTTGAAAACAGAAATTTGCAAACCATATATAAAAAAGACATGTACACTTTCTTTCTCACTGTCTGACATGAAATTACCCCAAACTTTTACTGTTTTAGGTCAATAAGGATTAACACAATTATTTGTATTTGCTAAATACCAGAATAATGAGAGAAGGATTTTTTAAGAAAACATTTCATAACTTTCTTCAAAGTCAGAAGTTTACTTACAGTGAGATGACTGCATTTAAATCAGAGGGGCCCAAACTTTTTTTTATCGAGAGCCACATTTCAAACATATTCTGACAGAGCCGCTGTGAGTTCATAAGGTTGAAACACATTTATTTCAGGTCTGTATCACACTGTGAGGATATAGTGGGAGAAATAGTTTAATTTGCTGTTAAAAGTGCCGCTTATGATCAATTGGGCCGGTTCAGCAGGAGCGTGAGGGCCGATAAAAACTGGTCTGAGGGCCGCATTTGGCCCCTGGGCCATAGTTTGGACACCCCTGATTTAAACGATTTGAAAACCCAGATGATGATGTCATGTCTTTGGACGTTTCTGATTGGTTTATTGACACATTTGAGTTAATTAAATTCATCACAAAATACACCTACATTTAGTAAGAGCAAAAGGCAAACGGAACAGATCAGGAGAAAAGAGAAAATGTGTTATTCAGATCTGCTCAAGAGTCCAGGTCTTTCTTCATGTAAAAGAAATGAGATGGAGTTCTGAATGTTAAATCAAAAAGAACTTAAAAATGTAAATGTGCAAATAAATAAAATGGGAGTTATGGCTGAGTAGGTTTGTTAAAAGTATCAAAAATCAGATACTAATCAATACTAAATCATCAAAAAAAGACACAATTTAACAAGTATCAACATTGAAAGAATCACTGGGAGAGACGCTGGTGTCCGAGCTTTAGACTGAAACGTTTCCTTTGGATTCACGTTTTCAATTACGAACAGGGCAGCCCAAAAGTCACTGACACTTTTAAATCTCCAGTAGCTCCTATAATTCTTAAGTTATACTCACCACATTTTAGCAATACAAGATTTTTGTCAATATATTATGGTTATAATTGTTCACTTTCACTTGAACTTATCACTACTTAAACTACAGGAAGTAAAAATGACCTATTTGTTAAAAATAATGTGTTTTAAGTGTCCACCATTTTGAGTTTGTCTCTGAACATCCTGATCCAACAAACTTTACAGAACATTTAAATCATTTCCGGCTTATGTCTCTTTAATCCTGGATATTACATTTTAAGTGGTTTATTGTCTGAGGTTTATTCACAAACACCTTTTCTTTAAGATAGAACCGCAGGAAGAAATCAGGACTAGTCAGGTCTGTGGAGATCACATACTGCCCCCTGTCTGTAAAAAACACTTATTATTCCTTTAATGGCATTTACTCTTGGGGCATCTCTGGTATTAAAATGTGGACGGTAACACCGCTGGGTTTGTGAATTTGACCCATGTGACTCAAAGTACCACTGTACAATGAGGGTTTGTTCCTCGGTGCTGGATTTGCTCAGATTAATGTGGGAAGGGTCGTTATAAATGCTCTGGAAAAATTAAATAAAAATATGTTTTTTCAACAAGTCAGTGACTTGTACAAATTTGTGCTTCAGTAAGTACACATGAGCACACTACTTGAAGTATGTGTCTGTAGTATTTTAGATCTGTCTTTAATACAGTTTAAAGCTGACTTACATTCTTTTAAACCACACTGTGCATATTCTGTGAGCTCTGGGCAGTAGATGATGCAGTTCTGTGTGTTTGTAAGAGCAGAGACAGTGACAGATACAGACTGGGACGATTACAGCTTGTAGCTAATTATACTTGCATGGCTAGAATTGTACTGAGTTATACGTTTAAAAATGTACTCAGTTACAGTAATGTGACTATTCGTTACTTTCCAGCCCCCGTGTCTAGTTTACAGTGTCTAAAAATTCATATTAGCAAAAATACAAAAATGGCTACTACCATGCCCCTCATTTTACAGAAGAACTCACTAAACCTGTAGCTTTTTTGCCAAAACATTTGCTTCAATAATGAAATGCACATAATGTGCACTTAGTGTAACATGTACATTTCACCAAGAAATAGGTCAGATCTACGGAGAGGTGACCTATTCTGCAGAAGAGTTTTGTTTTTCAAGGTGTTTTTGAGCAGACATCTGTATAATCGTCCGGGTCTGATCCATCTGTTCCCCTTGGATAATGCCGTACACGGACTCTGTCGTGATGAGGGGTGTGAGGCGGACCAAAAGATACAGGACTCGGGGCAAGATTAAGGGTGTTTATTAACAGAACAAGACAAAAACAGGTGATGGGAGAACATACGAGGAGCTGGGTGCAGGGGGGGCAGGTCAGGGTCCAGGGTGCTGAACAGGAACGTGAACAGGGACACGGGCAGGACACGGGCAGGACACGGGCAGACAAACAGTGAGACAAGCAGGTCGACGTGCAGAGACGAGCAGTGACAGACGACCTGGCAAAGAGAGCTGGGTCCTGGCTCCTTTTATCCTCCCGCAGGTGCGTTGATTGCGCTGACGGGCTGCAGGTGTGTGCGGGAGGAGCCAGGGCTCCACCCAACTCCGGAGTCAGGCAGGTGAGGGAGGGAGAGAGGAGACACAGGAGGCAAAACAGGAGCAGGGAAGTGTGGATCATAACAGACTCAAAGCAAACAAAGGAAACAAAGAGAACAACAGAACTCACCAGTAGGACCATTAAGGCCAAATGTAAACCCATTAAGGCTGAAACGAGGCACACTAAATAAAAGCTGTTTACTGTTTCAGTGTAGTTAGCTCCTCCCTTCAGACAGATACAAGGCAGTGCAGGCTTTACAATGGTATTTTTGAGCAACAAAAAGTATGAAACTTATGTTGGATAGGTTTAATGAGTTACTGCAGAGGTGGGCAAACTTTTTGACACACGGGCCACAGTGGGTTCTTAAATTTGACACAGGGGCTGGACCAGTATATAAATATATATATATATATATATATACCCTCAAGCTCCCAGGCCTCTGGTAGAGGGCCCCAGCGTAAAAAAAAAAAAAAAGAAAGGGGGGATGAGACCACCGGCGGAGGGTGAGCAGGGGATTTTTATATATGTATATATTATATTAGCAGTTTAACAGAAAAACTCACATTCAGTTTTATCAAGTGCCAAAAGATCAACAGCTTGTTGAAAAGCTAAACTGAACAAGGTTTACACTTATTTTAATATAATTTGGCCACGTTCGGCGGGCCGGATTAATAAGCCTAAAGGGCCATGTGTGGCCCTCGGGCCGTAGTTTGTCCATGTCTGACTCACTGTGTGAAACTTTCCAGTCAAAGCAGCAGCATCTCCATGAAACAAGCAGGTGCAGATCCCCAACCAGAAAAGTCACATATAGGGATCAGTCTGATGCCAGGAGCCGAGTACTTGTACTCGTCAATGTGCAGCCGATTCCAAGAGCCGATACCACTGTAACTGTCCTGCATCTTCATTTGATGCTGCTCGTCTCTAAAGTCGTGCACACTGAGTAAAGAGGTCACAGGTTTATGGTTACAATGTTAGAATAGTACAAAGTTTTATACGCAGATTGATATATTTATCTTGAGGGGAAAAAAACAGCATAAAGCTCAGTCTGCACCAAAAGATGTCGCTATGGAGATGTGTGTTTTAGTGCCAAGTTCACATTTTACCTTGTTTTTTTTGTGAATTAGTTGACAATTGACTGTTGGTTGTTCACAGAGCACGACAGTTACATTTACAGACAGCTGAAAAATGAACTAAAAAGTGTGAATAATAAATCCCATTTACAATCTCCAGAGGATATGGAAGAACTTGAACAAAAGCCTTGAAACGCTGCTCAGGCTGGTGATTAGCACATGTGACTGGTTAACCCACATAAACCTGCACACACCTGATAATAACGAGTCACAGACATTTGTTTAACGTTTTTATTTCTTTAGCCTTCTGGTTAGCATTAGCCATATCGTTTATGTACGAGTTTATTCATCTGGAAAACTCAGAAATCTCAGTGTTCAACGGGGAAATATCCGACCTCCCAGTTTCCTGAAACGCAACATTAACACGACGACTTCTGCCCATGTGACGTGTTCTGTGTGCAGGTCCCCGCTGTGTGAGAGACGGGCGAGCAGCTGGAACGGGACAGCTGCTGCATCATGGGAAACGGAGTCCAGCCGAGACTAGCATGGCCTGCGGAGGAGCATTACATGAAAGTCTGTGTGTGAGCAGCAGGATGAGAGCCGTGTAGAGACAAGGAAGTTTATAATGAGCTTACCTGCAGCTAACCCCAGCTGCTCAAAAGTTTGCACAGCCTTAACCCGACATGTTTTAGGAGGATAATATATGACACACAAGACACTGCCGTCCTGTTTAATGCTGCACTGTGAAACTTTGTGGGGAGTCTCTAAGTGAATTTAAGAAACTGGAGCGGGAACATTCGATTTTCGCTAGATTTTGGCAAATATAACCAACATAAACAATAACCATTTGTCTGCACAGTCGACAAATGTCAGAATGAAGGTTTTTGTTTTTCTGTCTTATAAAAATAAATGGGTTAGAATGTAAAATATGAGCAGCAAACTAAACAACTGAACAAGTCACTCCAGGAGGGTCCAGGCTGGTGGTTTAGAACAAAATACAAGTTTTTAACAGCTTGAACTTTGCAGATAAACAATGATATTTGTTTTGCTATGTCTCTGTTATGGATAGAAAAGCCCCAAAATGCAGTAAAACCACTGTGAATGTTGAACAAATAGGAAAAGAAAACATAGAGCGGAGAAGAGGAATGTTTTTAAAAAGTGGAGTGTTATTCAGAGGCCGGGCTGGGACTGAGCGGGACGGAGTGGGGACTGAGCGGGGACTGAGCGGGGACAGAGCGGGGACTGAGCGGGGACAGAGCGGGGACTGAGCGGGGACTGAGCTGGGACTGAGCCGGGACTGAGCAGGGACTGAACTGGGACTGAGCGGGACGGAGCGGGGACTGAGCCGGGACTGAGCGGGGACTGAGCGGAGACTGAGCGGGGACTGAGCGGGGACTGAGCTGGGACTGAGCGGAGACTGAGCTGGGACAGAGCGGAGACTGAGCTGGGACTGAGCTGGGACTGAGCCGGGACTGAGCGGGGACTGAGCTGGGACTGAGCTGGGACAGAGTGGGGACTGAGCGGGGACTGAGCGGGGATTGAGCGGGATGGAGCTGAGACTGAGCGGAGACAGAGCGGGGACTGAGCGGGGACTGAGCGGGGACTGAGCGGGGACTGAGCTGGGACAGAGTGGGGACTGAGCCGGGACTGAGCCGGGACTGAGCCGGGACTGAGCTGGGACTGAGCTGGGACTGAGCTGGGACTGAGCTGGCAGTATCCGGTGATTCACACTTTTAGATGGCTCATTATCCAAGTGGCATCTGCAGCACCCAGGACAAACACAAACACACAAACACAGAGCACAAACACACAAACACACGAGCACAAACACGAGCCTCTGGTCTGGGAACAAAAATGACCACATCTTAAAAACAGAACAGTTCATCAGTTCAGTGTCTGCAGACGTCCAGACTTATTCCTCATTTGCCACACACACTCTGAGCGTCCTCATTACTCACCATGATTAGTTTATAAGCTCTCACTGTTTGCACAGCTCTCAGGGACCAGCGCAGAGTTTGGCCGTGACAATAAAGCTAACAACAACTAGCATGCTAAGGCACACTTCCTGATTATCAGAAAATAAAATGCTGACAGGACACAGCAGATTTATTTGGGCGTGTCCCACCGGGAGGAGGCCCCGGGGAAGACCCAGGACACGCCGGAGGGACTATGTCTCTGGGCTGGGGACGCCTGGGGTCCCACCGGAGGAGCTGAAGGTCGTGTCTGGCAGTCCCTGCTTAGACTGCCTCCTGGAAAACAGGAAGAACATATGGATACATAATATAACAAAAAAGTCCTGTACCTGATTTTTTTAAATTATTGAAGTATGTGCGCTTTTGACATTTAAAAAAATGATTTGGCAAATTTTTGAGTATCAGTAGGATGTAATAGTCATGCTACAAGCTGCATATGTGGTTATTTACTCAAAAATAATTATCTTATCTTTTAAAGGAGCAGTATGTGTGGCAGAAGGGCGCGGTCGCCCCCTGCATTTATGTTTGGGGGGCTTAGGGCCCGAGGGTCACAGTCAAATTTGGTGTAAAAGACACAAGTAAGATCCTGAATTAAAGAGACGGAGACGTGAAGAATGATTAAAAAGGTTTTATTTTAATTCAAGTTTAAAAATTCAAATAGGGCTGAAATAAACTAAAGTCAACCAAGACAATTCAATTTGGGAAAATATATTTTTAAATAATATTTTAAATTAAAAAGATAGACAAATTAAATTTGATTACAAAAGACAAGCTAAAAATTTTATTTCTGGTTAAAATAGGCCTAGGAATAAAAAGTAGTTTAAAATTGCCAAAAACAAAATAAGCTGCTGTGTGAGCAGACTGGGGCTGTGTCCAGGGGCCACCACAGACTCACCTCAGGGGACACAGCAAAATGAAAAGTGCACAAAACTAAACTCGTGATCCCAGTGCAGAACATCACATGTGAAGGTGGAGGAACCTCACCAACGTGCCTCGCCCAACCACCAGGAGGCACCAGCATCGCTCAAACTAAACTAAATTGATTAAAACTTGACCCAGTTAGATAAAACCTACTGATAAAAAATACAAAACAAAGTGCAAAAACAAATGCAAAACAAAATATGAAAACAGCAAAACAAAAAGAGCAAAACAACAAAACAGTGTGTAAAAAACAGCAGCAGGTTTAGCCCTTTAAAGCCGAGCCGGAGCCAAACCGGCCCTTTGTCGTGAATTTTCTGTGGGTCGGACTCCCCCAGACCAACACTGCAGAGCAAGACTCGTTATACACCAAAGTCCAGGCACAGGAGCAAACGAGCAGCAGCAAAGAGAGAGAGTGTCACATGGGGCAACAGGTGCCTTAAATAGTCCCTAACTATGAGGGCGGGGTCACGGGTGGAGCTCACAGGTGTGGCTTTCGAGGACAGCAGGGGAAAGCAGACAACCCCACTACATTCACACTATGAGGGACTGAGTTGTTCTTTTGCAAGTCTCAAGTCTTTGGCCTTAGAGTCTGAGTCAAATCCCAAGTCACAAACAGACGAGTCGAGTCCAGGTTCTCCTCAAGTCAACTATTAAAACAAAAGTAACGAATACAGATTGTATTTTTCCAGTTCATATGCTTTTTAAACTAAATTGCACTCCTTAAAAAAAAAATCATGGTAACAAACAGTTTCCAAATCACATCTACTTTTTATTTTAAATGCCTTAAAAAGCTGAGAATCATTAATATAATCCAAAGAATGAATGAAATCTGCACAGAAATGGAGCGAAGGATCATGGTCTGTGTCGTTCCCTGTTTTTAGCTGGTGCTGCAACAAAACAATTGATTTAAACAAAGGAGGCTGTGATCCAATTTACTGTGACAGGCTCCAGTATGACACCGAGACGTCTGACGATATCTCAGTGTTTCAGTTTTGTCACATCCTCAATAACAAATCAGTCGGAAGGAACATGTCCCAGTTTCCGGTTCAATTAAGCACAGAAAGTATCAGCTGTTTAGAGAAAAGCATCGAGTCACAGGGCTCCAGTCCCGAGTCTTTGGATTTAAGTCCAAGTCGAGTCCCAAGTCCATTTTATCAAGTCAAGTCTCAAGTCTTTAAAATAGTGACTTGAGTCTGACTGAGTCCAGGTCGTGATGTGAAAGTCTCCACCTTAAATTTTAAGACCAGCTGAAAAATTGCAAGAATTCACATTTTGCACAGTTGGATCTGAAGGTTTTAATTCGTGCTTCAAAATATATATATATATATATATATATATATATATATATATATATATACACACACACACCTAAATCCATAATCCCTATTACTTTTCCCTCTGAGCACCCTGTCTCTAAGGGAGCGCCCAACCACCCTGTGGAGGAGCTCGGAGTAGAGCCGCTACTCCTCCATGTCGAGAGGATTCGGGTGAGGTGGCTCTGCTCAGGATGCCCGCTGGACACCTCCCTGAGGAGGACCTGAGGAGACCCAGGACACACTGGAGGGACTATGTCTCTCTGGCCTGGGAGCGCCTTGGGGTCCCACCGGAGGAGCTGGAGGACATGTCTGGGGTGAGGGAAGTCTGGGAGTCCCTGCTTAGACTGATGCCCCTGTGACCCGGCCCCAGATAAGAGGAAGAAGATGGATGGATATTACTTTTCAGTTCTTTCAGCTCTGTGCCTGTAAACATGTGTCTTGTCTTTGTGCAGTTATTTTAAAAGCTGCTCTTAGGGTCAAACGAGACGACTGTGCGCTGTCTGCACCTAAAATGTGAATGTTTTAAAGTGTTTTTTATCGACTGTGAACGAGGAAGAGCATTGTTAGCATGCTAGCCATCATTAGCTTTAAAGTGACGGTAGAACTGGTCCTGCTGGTGCTCAGGGTCAGGGCTGAACATGGGGAATCAGCCAAAACCTGGAACAGTCAGACCTCAGACATGTTTAAATCCAGTCACAGCTGTGCATATGACAAAGGGTTTTATTCTGCATGCTCCTCTTTTAAAGTTCTGATCATTTATGTTTTTATTTATATTGTGATTTTATGTATTTCTGTAAAGCTCTGAATTCTTCTGTGCACTAATTGTCTGTGTCTCCCTCAGTCGTCCAGCTCTGATCCAGAACAAATTTAAATCTGTATCTGGACAAATCGTTGGAGTGAATTTGTTTCGCTGCTTCTTCAGTTCTGGTCACTGCTGGACACGGCCTTATTTGTCTCCAGTTTGAGCCTAAATGACCCTATTCAACGACCCCATTACAGGCTGAATAGATTAAACTTCGTCTTTTGCAAATTGTGCTGTACAAATAAACCTGCCTCGTCTGTCAGGTTCCACTTAAAGCAAATGGCAAAATAACAGCAATGACTCACACATGACACTGCCACCACTGAAATTCACAGGCCTCAGAAAATGTAACTCTGTCTATGGACGAGAGAACAAAAGCCACAGTTTGCAGTGTGACAGGAGTAATGGATGTTCAGACGCCATTGCAATCCCACACTTATTATTATCTGTCGCTGGTTCCATTCGGATCAGTGACGGGGCCACAATACAGAGGTCGGACTGATTAAACGAACCAAACTGCCATCGGACAGTTCAGACTTCCAATTAAGAACGTTCAGGGTGATCATTAAAGACAACAAGAAGTGATTATAGGATTATACAACGTCTAAAACCACTGCCACGCTCCGAAATCTGACAAAGGAATGCCGTCGTGTCCTTGGGCAAGACGCTTTGTCACTTTAGGGCTGAGAAATGTGGGAAAATGTTTAAGTTTGAGTAAAAGTAACACTGAAATATGAACAAAGAATGAGATTTCAGTGCACATAGAAACTACAGGGTTGGCAGTGTTTTAGGAAGAATGAAACTGGAGATTTTATTTGTGGAGGAAATTTTGGCACGTGAAAAACTTCAACCTTTGTGATTTGCTCATTTCTTCTGTTCAGCCGCTGTTCTTTTCATGCACGAGACACATTTATGTTTGATTTGATCCAAACGGTGCAGGTTAAAGTGGTGATTTCTTGGTCAGTCTGTCGTGTACTGTCTGTAATATTGAAAGGAGGATGTGCATGTTAGTATGCTAGTTGTTTTTTGGCAGCCGTGCTTTGAAAGTTGTGAAACGTGCTGATAAACTCATCGCGGTGAATAATTATGACGCTCGGACTGTGTTAGGAAAGTGAGGAATAACCTTGGAGCACTTTTAAAATGAACTAGTTTGTTTTTTGTCTTGTTTTTAAGACTTTAAAGAACATCTGTAACTATAACGTAAAGATGAGGGATGAGGGAAGTCTGCCCCCGCAACCCGGCCCCGGATAAGAGGAAGAACATGGATGGATGGACACGAAAAAATCTAAGTTAAGACTTTATTTATACTGTTTGGATTTCTTCTAATATAACCATAAATGACTCAAACGGGCTCAAGATCTCAGTCTGTCCCTGTGTTTCTTGCTCTCTTCCCCCTCTCTTCTGTGTCCTTGTCTGGAGCTGGGCGGAGACTCTGGCACCACCCACTACCCACCTGCAGCCGATCAGCAATCAATCCTGCTCCTTGGAACTACTAACACCTCCACCTCAACCTGCTCAAAGACCTCAGCACACAACACCGCTCTCAAACATCTGCTCCGTCAGTCTACATTTACATTTCTGTGTTTGCAAATAAACTTTGTTCAGCTTTTTACCCAAAGTCTGAATCTTTGGTCCCTCCAGACATGATGACAAATGGTTACACCCAAAAAATAATGACACTTAACAGAAAAGTATTTGAACTAACTGCATGTTTTGGTGTTTAGTTTAGTTTAGTTTAGTTTAGTTTAGTTTAGTTTAGTCTTTATTTGAAGGGACAATGTACAGAGACATTATGCTCATAAAAACAGATTATAGCTAAACAGCTACACAGTGGAAGTTACATAGTCAAAAATATAAAACCATTTAAAACAATATCTCATTGATTTGTGAGTGCCTGCATTTCATATTAAAGGAGACATACATTACATATTAATTACATATTATAACAAGGAATAAAAGCAGGTATTTTAATGCTGACAAGTTTGACTAGCCCATAACCATTTTTTGAGTTCTTTGGAAAAGGAATCATAATTTGATAGGCTCTTTATATCATTTGGAAGATAGTTCCATTCTTTTATTGCATTATATGAAAAGGCTGATTGTCCAAATGTGTCTGAGCCCCTCAGTCCCAGTCGTCCAGGTCTGATCCACAGTAGAAGAAATGGACAGATCGTTGTAGGAGTGAAGACGTTTGGCTGCTTCTCAGCTGTGGTCAGATCACTGCTGGACGCTGCCTTATATCTGTCTGTTCTGGTTTAGACTTACCACACTGGAGTCCTGACGTGGTACAGTAGTACTTAACACAGTTTCTTTTCGAGGTGCTGTTATTTGTACTGCCCTTTGATCACGTTGGATCACGTCGTTTTTAGACTTACTTTTTATCCTCAGCGCTCTCTAAGGTCTTCAGCTCTCTCCGCCTGTGGGTGTCCTGTGGGTGTCCTGCGGGTGTCCTGCGGGTGTCCTGTGGGTGTCCTGCGGGTGTCCTGCGGGTGTCCTGCGGGTGTCCTGTGGGTGTCCTAGTTCAACCTTTTGAATAGTTCTGAACAGCTCCAACACTTCCGCTGTGCTCCTCCCACCATCCGAGTGTTCCAACAGGTTTGAAGTGACATAAATGAATTTATAGAGCAGGTCTTTCATCTGCCCACCTCGTCGCCTCATGCTCCTTCCTGACGCATTAAAAGGCTTAACGGAAAAAAAAGAAAAGGGTAAAAAATGTGTTCTATTACATGATGGAACATTTCTTTATCATTACAAGAAAAACACTCCTGCCTCGTATCTTCTGAATCATCTTCTGACACAAAAGCACTGGATAAAAATGTGACTATTACCATTTACATGTTAGTTTTGCTGTAGAAATAAATCCTGGTAAACCACATACAACACACCCACAAGCTTTTATTTAATTTATACACCTGGAATGAAAACTGAGGACTTAGTTTCTAGACATAAGCTCTTGGTTTTGTTTTATGTGAGTAATTAGTCATAGCAGCTTGTTTCCATCACATTAAACACATCAGGTACTGCATGAGCTGTATTTTCACCACAAGTACTAATACACACTAATCTAAATGTATTTTATGTACTGCTTGGATTGGATCTGGCTGCACTGATCCGAGTAAATAGTTGTTTTAAATGTGTTAGATTGCAGAGAACATTAATTAGACTAATCAGCGGCAATTAAAATCAAACCTAACAGCAAAATTATAGTTGATAGTGAGTGTCAAAACAAACCCAGGGCTGATTTGCACCTAATGAGCACAAGATGTTCATTTAGAGGGACCAAAGTTGCACGATTGTATCATTCCCTCAGCTGGTGCCAGTCACAGAACATTTATTAAACTAAAAAAGCAGAATGAACCACCTGACCTGCAGAGGGACGCAAGAATCAACACAGACTCAGATGTGTTAGGGCCATTTCAGGATCATTTTGTGTAAAAACGTCTTCACCAGTCGCACGTTGGACTGTTCTGTTTGTCCGTGAGATATAAAGATCGATAGAGATGCTTTATTAATCCCAAGAGAAATTCAAGTTTAGCTGCAGAAACATACTGAGCTTTTCTCTCGACTTTGTGAACCTGGTTATTTTTAGGCTTTTAAATAGTAAATAGTCACATTTTTATACAGTGGTCTCACTACATCGTGGTTCACCTTTCGTGGACTCGTCATTTTGCTGATTTTTTTCTTTTATGAACGTTATGTATGAACGTGCATTGTGTTCTGTGTCCTGATTGGCTGAGGGACTGTAGACCATTGTGTTCTTTCTGCGTCCTGATTGGCTGAGGGACTGTAGACCATTGTGTTCTGCGTCCTGATTGGCTGAGGGACTGTAGACCATTGTTCTGCGTCCTGATTGGCTGAGGGACTGTAGACCATTGTGTTCTGCGTCCTGATTGGCTGAGAGACTGTAGACCATTGTGTTCTCTGCGTCCTGATTGGCTGAGACTGTAGACCATTGTGTTCTGCGTCCTGATTGGCTGAGGGACTGTAGACCATTGTGTTCTGCGTCCTGATTGGCTGAGGGACTGTAGACCATTGTGTTCTGCGTCCTGATTGGCTGAGGGACTGTAGACCATTGTGTTCTGCGTCCTGATTGGCTGAGGGACTGTAGACCATTGTGTTCTGCGTCCTGATTGGCTAAGGGACTGTAGACCATTGTGTTTTGCATCCTGATTGGTTGAGGGACTGTAGACCATTGTCCATCAGTCTCCTCCGTGTCTCCTGTACAGTACAGAATGTGTCAGACAGATTTACATAAATGTTGGATCGCAGTGTGACTCTGAAGTGCTGTATGTTTGCAAGTTTTCTTCCCGACAAAACCCACAATGTCGATGAAATGTTCTGCACCGACACATTTCAGAAACACTTTGGACTTTAAACTGTTTCTGTGCACAGAGAGGCGCCTCTGTGGATACCGCTGGAGCAGAGGCACGAGAACAAAACATTTAAAGAGATCATCGAGGAAGAGGGAGATAATATATGAAGATTTGAACTTTGAGAGAGTTTAAACAAGAGAGAAATGTGAGAAAATGTTAATGCCTGTGTGAGAAAAGTGTATAAAGTGTGTGGTGAGGAGTTTTTTTACAACTTCAAGTCACACAAAGCGCTTCACATCAAGGAACCACTCACCCGTTCACTCACACACTCAGACACCAGGGGGCGACTGTGAGCGTTGCTTTGAGGCCTGTTGATGTCAGCGTCTCCTGTCGCTGTTTTAAGTGCAGAAGTTATCAACAGATTTGTTTAGGGCTTTTCGGGTTCCAAACTGCATCCATGACAACTGTGTGTTTTATATTAATATGTCCAGGGATTGGTGCTTAAATTCTTCTGCAGGTAGATGAAAAACTCCAAATCCAGACGAGGTTTTTCCTTTGGCCACTAGCGACACGCACACAAGTCCAGGCAAGGAGCGGGAATCGATCCTCTGACCTTTCGACTGGGGGACCACTGTTCTAACCACTGACTAATCCAAAGAAGTAGTGATAGATTTATTTCTCTGCTTATGTCATCACCAAAAAATAGACGTTGTACAGAGATTGAGATAAAGTAAAATAGATAAACATGAAAGAAGAAAAGCACATATCCAATTATCATGTGCCTCATTCACACAGAGAGTTAATGAGTGTCCTGCTTGACTGTATCTCCCAATCATGTCTTGATTTATTTTTACACAGACAAAGCGTGTGATCTCAAGCAGCACAGACATTAGACAACAAGCCCCCGCCTCCACCATTATCCACAAAGAGCAGCCTCCGCGGAGCTCATTCAGAACAACAAACGGCATCATAATCACTGGATCAGAGGAGGACAGTGCGCTTCTTTAAGAGCAATCTCCTATCGGTGCCAGAAGTGCTATTGGCTAATATCGTTTGATTTCCGTTCCAAAAAGGAAGTGAGCATGGGCACGCTTTCAGCTCCATCCACTCTGGCTCCAGTTCACTTTCTATTGAAAAACACCCCTCTGGCCGCAACTACTGCTATCAGGCTCATTATGCTGGTCTCATTGGTTGGTATTAACCCGCTCTACGAGATCCTGGTATTTTTTATTATGCGATTGTGTCCACAAACCAACATATGAACATTAATAACAGACAAATCAGGCGCCTTTTCCTTGAGTTTGCTCCAGCTGCTTCAGCAACAGGTTTGACTGACACGTGTCATGACCCAGCTCACTCCCACTGACCCAAAACAAGATGGAAAATGGTAAAACTAAAGTTATAATTTATTTAAAAGGAATGCTAAAGTAAAAACTAACAAAAAGAGGCTCTTAGAGGAGTTTTCAATGTGTAACTTAAACACAGCAAACAACAAAACAAAAGTACGAAAATTACAATTACACAAAACGAACGAGTCTCAAAATTAACCAAACATTTATGAGTCACACTTTCAAAGTCCAAGTTGTGAGAGAGAGAAAGACAGAGAGAGAAAGAGAACAGAAAAAAGCACAGAAAGTTCGGTGTTTTAAGCCCCTGGATCTGATTTGGTTGATGCATTTCATGACGGACATCACACTGTCAAACTTCAGGCATTTGCTGCAGAGAGTCTGCTCATGGATAATGCAGTGCAGAGCCTCCTCCTCCTCCTCTTCCAGTTTTTTTTTTTTTTTTTTTTGAACAAGTGCCACCAGTCCATTTTTCCTCCCTGTCATCGATGGCGCTCCATCGGTTGTTATTCCAACAAACCTCTTCCATGGCGAAGCACAGCTGGTGAAATATCTTCTGAGCTGTGACCTGGTGCATTAGAATCACTATGAGCAACTCCATCACTTCAAAACTGTCATCAGCCCCACGGACACGGTGCGAGCTGGGCCGTGCTGGTGATGTCTGTGGTCTCATCACGAGTGACTGAGTACACACCCAAACATTTGGCTTTGGTGTCATAAATCACACTTGACAGGTCAGAACTGCGCTCGCTGTTGGGAGAAAGGCTGATGTGGCTAAACTGACCTTTCTCTTCCAGACAGACACCAGCCACGGGGCTTCAGCTGCTGCATCACATTCTTTGGTTGTTTTCTTGTTGTTTTCTTGTTGCCTCAGTGTTTTAAGACTGGCAGCCCGCTTGGGTCTCTCATCTCCCTGGTATTTTTCCTCAGCATGTTCAGTTGTGTAATGACATTTCAAATTGCATTCCTTATGCACCTCAACCTTCTCTGCAAATAAGACACGTCGGGGGCCCCTGTGGTCACAAAGAAATGTTGCATTTTCCACTTTCCCTGAAACTGTCTGTGCTCATCACGAGCCTCTCTTCTCTGCAGGTGTTGTGCCCCTGAATATGGGGAATGTTACAACCCCTGAAAATATGAGAACAAACCACGAGAGTATTTTGAGTTGTTTCCTCACACAGGGATTTAATATAATGAGGAGGAGCAGCGTGAACTCCCCCAAGTGGTGGGTGCAGGCATTAGCAGTCACTGAAAAAGGCTCCCAGACTTGGTAGTCGATCACAGATCATATGATTCTCTTGAACGAAATAACGAGAACAAACCAAGAATACAATACACATTAAAATGAATATAACAAACATTTTAACCTATCACACAGGCTTTGACGTGTTTGGGGCTGTGTAATATATATAACTCCAGCTGGTGTCACTGTCACATTTAAGTTTCAATCAAACGTTTAGCCAAGAGTTTGTTATTATCAAAAAATGGTGTCGACCTGTGCTCTCATTTGATTTAGTGATGTTCTGATCTTTTTGTCCCGAACTGTAAATGTAATGTTCCTCATGTGAGGCAATGCAAATACAACGCAAATAGTGTGATATAAAAACAAATAAGCGACCCTGTGACCGGTCTGGGTTAGCGGGGCTGTTAGTGCCGATGGTCAGGTGTCGTGTGTGACTGCAGATACATCAGGCTGCATTGAGTTCTTTAGTTTTCTTTTATCCTGCTGCGTACACATCACTTTAATTTTTGAAGTGTTGTGAACGCAGCGCTGGGATGAATGTCCTCGTGTTCCCAGTAGAAACGAGGCACCAGGTACGGAAGAAAACTTTCACTCATTAAGAAATGTTTCTCTGCATCGAGCCCGAGAGCCCTACCCCCACTGTGATTGACAGGTTCATTCAGCTCCACACACAACACTGTAAAATGTCACACGTAAAAAACTCACCATTATAACCATCTTCTATATTATCACACGACGTCACAAGGTGGAACTCAGCCTAAATCTGCAGGTTTGAGTGTTAAACATGTGTGAATGAAACAAAACACAAGTCCAGGTCTGTTTGTGATGAGGAAACATTATAACACAGATCAGAAAATAACATAATATGGGCCCTTTAAAAGCTTTATATTAAAATCCGGTGTCTGCTTTTGTGAAATGAATTAATATGTTTGTGTTTGTGCTAAACATGTGTGACATCCACAAATCTTATGAGATGAAAACAAACTGTGAACATCAGGCTTTTGACCCTGTTATAACAATATTCTGTCATCATTTTCTCACTCACAGATGTGATAGATTCATGCGTGTTTGATAATCCTGTCTTGTCCCCTCCCCCATCTCCACCTACATCTTACTTCTAGTTACGATTATTTGAATAAAACGACACTCGCTGGATTTTATTGCTTAAACAGTTGTATAAATCTGACTGCTGGAGCTTTTAAAGGAGACACATGGTGCAAATCTGACTTTTCACAGTTTTTAACCTTGTTTTCCAATAGTTTCCCTTCTCGTTTAGCCGACCCACTCAGAGTTATATTTAGAGTGACTTTGTGCTTGAGTAATCTCACACGTAGGATTCGGCAGCGTCACATAAACATTTTGGCACAAGTGAAAAAGCCAAAATTCCTGGTGCAATGCAATCTGCTGAAACTGAGTGTTTTTTACAAACCATCTTCAGAACTTAAATGTCTCGCAGCAGAAACATGTCCACAAGATAAATACATCTCCTACATCTTAGATCAGGTTATGATTATTTAAAAAAATAACACACAGGAAACTAAAATGTCAACGAGACAATAAAAAACAATGATATAAAGCAAAATCTGTCGTTTGTTACAGTGAAATGACGATTATTTCTTTATCTATATTTTACGTTTTACATGTTCAACATCATTTTTGTTGTCATTAAGTGGTTTTATACTATTTTGGCCCCGGGTCAGTTTCTCTCCCAGTGACTTTGGCCAGAATAAAAAAGAATTTCAAAATAAAAGTTCCTCAGTCTGTATGAAATAGCTCTAATAGTATGAAATAAAAAGCTGGTTTTGTATTTTTTTATCCTTATTCTGGTTCCCCAATTTTCAGTGGATTGAAGTCATTAAATTTCTTACCATTTTGTACGTCTCTGTTTGAAAAGAGCGAGTCTTTGTCCCGTCGTCTGGAGCAAACCATTTAGCTCCTTTAGCGTTGGTCGTCCTTTAATTATAACCTCCTCCTTCGCTTTAATATGTATCTTCCTCTGTTTAAAAAGTAGGGCCAGACAAGAAGAAAAAAGTGAACAGATTGCTAAACTTGACTTGCTAGCTCTAAGTTGTATCTTGCTGTCACTATTCTGCTGCCCCAGGAGTTGTTAGAATCCCTGGGCTCTCGAGCGCCCCCTAACATGAGGCAGGGTAACTACGTGCCTCACCCAGCGCCTTTTCACAGCCTTAAAGCAGCAGCGTCACTGCTGAGCTACAGTCAGAACATGTGAGGCACGGACGGCCGGTGCCTCTCCACACGTCTCTTCAGTATTTCAACAGTAAACGTAAAAATTCAGCGATTTTGAATTTAAAAAAATAACTTTATTGTACAAATCACTGTATAAATATAACATTTCATTAATTTTTTCTCTTGATGACAGGTGAGGCCTCCCCTGACTGCACCTCACTGCTCATTATTCTCTGTAAGTGCGAGTGTGCGTTCACTTTGTGAGGTCACCGATCCTTTCTAGATCAATACGGCAGTTTAAAATTAACACTATGTTAAATAACGACCTACTTATGTCATAGTTCAGCACAAAGTACCTGAAAAGGCGCAGTATATCTTGTTTAATGATTGAATTGTGATGCAGAGGAAGCTGGGTTATGTAAGTTCATTGTGCGTGATGGAGGAGGCAGGGCCGAGCTGTCTGAGTCGCTCTGTATAATGAGGACAGATTGGTGGTGGATGGCGCTGATGAAGAGATTGTTAGAGGAGAAGTGTACGCTGATTGGGAGAGCTTCACCGTGTTACACTGTCGCTAAAGCCAGAAAATTCAAGTGGGTGTGAGTGATGAACCTCGCCTGCACCTTCCTGCATTTTCAGCGTCGTTGTTTGGCCCGTACAGAGTCAAAAGCTGTAACACAGTTTTCAAAAGCATCAAAAATCAGATGCTAATCAATGCTAAAGCTAGTACAGAAAGTAGATATTCATTTGAACAGGTTTACTAAAAAGAAACACATTCTCAGAACAGAAATGAGACTTTATAGGTATAAAAGAACCACTATGGAACCTACCTGGACGACTGAGGCATTACACAGATATAACACCACGTGATAATATAAAAAAGAAAACTGACATCCTGTTGTCTAAAGAGAGTGTTTTTAGTTATCATTAGGCCCGAGTCCGCGTCCGAAACCCGGAAAATGGCAAAAAAATCAAGTGGTTAACACGCCCCGACATGCCAGTGAGTGGTGTCAAAAATTAGAACTCGCCAAGCTCTAATTGTCACCGAAGACCCTGAGAAAAAATAACGAAAGACGACTCGATAGCACCACCTCAAACTTAGATTTTCATGGGGCCTATGGGAGCCCGACTCGGAAAAAAATCGACGTAAAAATCTGAAACTTGCATCAAAAAATAGAACATGTCGGGACATGACAAAAATGATATTATGGCCCCGCCCTAAAATGTACAGGAAGTCGGCCATATTGGATCAAACCCGGGAATGACAAAAGCGCACACCCTCACATTCAGGACATCTCCTCGCACAGTTTTCATCACAAACACTTCAAATTTGGACAAAATCCACTAAACCCATGTGAGATTAAAGATCATCAATTATATTTGAATATGACTTTGGGTTTGGTCATGGGGAATTTTAACCGAAATGGCAATTTTTGGAATATCTAAAAAAAAAAATTTCTCGTTCACACATTTTTTGTTGGGAAAACGCTAATACAGCGTTTATGCACATTTGTGAGCTGAACACAATGATATGCAAATCATGGCTTTATCTCACAAAATGACTCTCTAGCGCCCTCTTCAAATTTCATTTTCAAAAGTTCGTATAAGACAATCGATTTGTCGTGGACAAAAAAATCACACTGGCCTTATTTGTGATGCGGCACAATGTGAGAAAGTCACATGACTGTAGCTTTTATGGTTTAGGAGAAAAAAAATGGGTGGAAAATCAGTTTCCATTATTATTATTATTATTTTGGTTGCGACTTCGAGGCCATTTTTGACCCAATTTTCAATGGATTGAAGTCATTACATTTTTTACCATTTTGTACGTCTCTGTTTGAAAAGAGCGAGTCTTTCGTCCCATCGTCTGGAGCAAACCATTTAGCTCCTTTAGTGTTGGTCTCGGTCCTTTAATTCTAACCTCCTGCTTCGACCCAAAGTCCAGTTTAGAAAACTGCTTGAGCTTTAATATGTATCTTCCTCCATTTAAAAAGTAGGTCCAGACATAAAGAAAAAAGTGAATTGCTAAAGTTGACTTGCTAACTCTAAATTGTAGTTTGTGGCCCCTATTCTGTGGGAGTTACAAGAATCCCTGGGCTCACAGCGCCCCCTAACATGAGGCAGGGTAACTACGTGCCTCACCCGGCGCCTTTTCACAGCCGCTATAATGTGCTCAGCCCTTAAAGAGTTAAAACAGCAGCTTAGCTACAGCACAGTTAGTCCATGTGAGGCACGACCGGCCTGTGCCTCACTGCACGTCTTTTCTCAGGTTTTCAATGGTAAATGTAAAAATTCAGCAATTTTGAGTAAATAAAAGAATAAAATTGTAAAGCTAAATAGACAAATAGTTATATTTGGACTATAAAGTTATTAATTCATTTTTCTCTGTGATGACAGGTGAGGCACTGGCTCTCCTGCCTCACCTGATGCACATCTCTGCCCTGTTTTACTGTTGACACTCGAGCACGCTACAAGCCACCTCGGCCAAATTAATTACTATAGAGAGATTTACTTTATTTAAATAAGAAATGAATACTACTGATGTGTCTTTTATTTCACATTTGATTTCTAATATGTTTGTGTTACGGCCCAAGGTCTAAAGTTACTTTCTTATTTGTCCACTTTTTGTCTGTCCCCAAAATCTTCACTCCTCCCCCACATCCATGGCTTTTGGACCCTTCCACGCCATTGGAGGACCAGTTTCCAGCCTTGGCCAATCAAGGGGCCACCTTCAGGCACCTCCCTCTATTTAAGAAGATTGGGGACACCTGCTCGGGGCGGCTGGCCTGAGATGGCCAGTCTAATTTGTTTGGTTATGTGTGTCTCCTTTGTTCTGGTCACTACTGGGGATAGAGACTATTTGGTTTAGAGACACTTTGATAATCAGTACTGACTTTGTTTGTTGTCTTTATTTTCTTTTGTTTAACCCTTGTAAAGCGCCCTTTGTTCAGTTTTGTTCAGTTTACCCCTACATTCCTGTTAATTAAATTACTTCTTAATTTACCATTTTTCCACCTCAGTTGTTGTTGTTTGTTACTTCCCTGTGTAAAAACGAGCTGGGTTGTAATAATTTGTAATATTAAGCCTGAGCTGTTCCAGATTTTGTGTTTAAGAAAAACTAAAGTTTGTTTCCAAATGAAAAGGTTAAATGTTACACATCAGGAGTAGTCATAAATATGAATTTGTGAATTTGTCTCAGTTTTAGTTTTGTCCCACTGTGAATGAGTTTGACGTCCCTGATCTACTGAAGGTGGGACATGTCGTCTTAAATCGTGCCTGTTATGAATGTGTAAATGCCTCGTGTGAGTGTCGGTCGGAGATGAGCAGCCCTCAGTCCTTCAGTCTGCCCCAGGGCAGCAGTGAATGAATGATGCAGTGTAAAAAGCGTCGGGTGAATTGTAAAATACTACTGTGTATAAATCCAGTGCATTATTATAACTACACTATCTGACAGAAGTTTGAACATCCCCTCGTTCAATGTTATTTTTCTTTATTTTTTCTACTTTCTACATTTTGTTTATGGGATACATCAAATAAATGAAGCCAGAGATATGGAATTATGTAACAAAGACAAATGTTAAAAACCTACATACATTTTTTAATAAATATTCGATTGAAATCCTCAAAGTATCCGCCCTTTTCTTTGTTAACATCACTACAAACCCTCGGCCTTTTCTCTGAGTTTCTTGAAGTCTCCTACGACAGGAGTCCCCAAACTTATATGCACCACAGACCAGAATAATGCAGGTTTTATTTTCACAGACCGGCCTTCTACACTGATAAATAAGTTAAGTGCATAAAAAAAAATCCTCCTCACTGAATCAGTGGGACCTGAGCTTGTTTCTTCTTTCCTTCTTGTTCATGTTTGTTTCTTTAAAAACTCTAAAGTCTTATCTTTTAATCCAGGTCTTATTCTCCATGAGCCAAAGCAGTTTTGAAGGTTTCATTGCCTCGTTCTCTTTTCTCTCATATTCCACAGAGCCGACTCGTGAGACTCACCTGTGAGACAAACCCAGATTTTAAGTCGTTCTCCTGGTGTTGTCTGTTAAATTGATGTTTCTTTTTCTTGGAGGTCGTAGGCTCCTCTTCTGGCTCCTCAGTTTGGCCTTTTCTCCACAGACTTTTGTTTTTGGCTCATTTTCTGGAGCTTGTGGCTCGACTTTTGGGCGACGTGTCTGATGTGTTAAGAGCAGATCTAGCACAGATATAATAAACTCCACTTATATCAGATGGATTTATGTGGAGATTTACTGTCAGGATTTTCATTATATATCTACAGACGAGTTTATTAGTGAGTTACGAGGGACGGGACAAAGTTACGTCGGAAAAGATGCGTCGCTGATAAATTCTTTACTGTTTTTGTGCAGCTCGGGAGCAAATGTGTAACGGACTGATACCGGTTGGGGACCACTGCTCTAAAATGTTTTTCACTTTGCAGATGGGTCTTGTCAGGGTCAAGAAAAGCCAAAAGTGCAAAGCCGAGGTCAAAGCAAACACAGCTTTTTATTAGGCCCGAGCCCCTACAGGGCGTAGGGCCTATTGCTTCCGCAACGATGAGTGCCTGGGCGAAGCCCAGGCACTCATCGTTGCTAACTGTCTTGCCGAACTTGTGCGCGCAGCGCACAAGTTCGGCTGAGGTCGCGACCTTGCCCTGATTCCACTATCCCAGCAACCCATGCCGTAGGCATGGGGCATCTTTATTACTGCTAAAATGAATGGAAGTCAATGGGAGGTCAGTGGGCGACCCCCGACGTCATGGCGAATGACGGGCGCGTCAGCGCCCGTCATTCGCCATTGACCCCCACGGTGACGTGGGGAATGTCGAGAGCTTTCAAAAAACGTATAATTTGTCATTCTAATGTTTTCGGATATATTGTTTTTTGCTAAAAATATTATTATTTTTATTATTAGGCCCGAGCCCCTACAGGGCGTAGGGCCTATTGCTTCCGCAACGATGAGTGCCTGGGCGAAGCCCAGGCACTCATCGTTGCTAACTGTCTTGCCGAACTTGTGCGCGCAGCGCACAAGTTCGGCTGAGGTCGCGACCTTGCCCTGATTCCACTATCCCAGCAACCCATGCCGTAGGCATGGGCCATACTTGTTATTGCTAAAATGAATGGAAGTCAATGGGAGGTCAGTGGCGGGCCCCGACGTCATGGCGAATGACGGGCGCGTCAGCGCCCGTCATTCGCCAATGACCCCCACGGTGACGTGGGGAAGGTCCAGAGCTTTCGAAAAACGTATAATTGTGTCATTCTAATGTTATCGGATATATTGTTTTTGCTAAAAATATTATTATTTTTATTATTATTATTTTTTTTTTTATTCTTCTGCTCTTTGAACAGGAATTTGACCTCCTGAACATATTTGAAAACTCACCAAAATTTGCCCAAAATTCAGAAGTGGCGAAAAATTTATTTTTTTATATGGTGCATCATTGGGCATAAAAAAATGGCACGACAGCGCCACCTACAAAAGTCAAAATACATTGCGTCAATGGGAGATGCCCCGACGTCAACTTTGTCGTAGACCCACCCAAATTCGGTACACACGTTCATCGAGTGATGCCAAACAAAAAATATTATTATGGCCACGCCCCCTGACAAACCGGAAGTCGGCCATCTTGGATTGAAAATTCCGAAATGCCGAGTCAGCGTTTTCGTTGACGTCGCATTTTCGTCAACTCCTCAGAAGGCGCTTCACCTGCAGGGCTGAAAATCACTGGACATCATCTAGACAAGTGGGGCATCAAAAGTTATCCGATTTACATTGATACATATAACGGTTTCCGTGCGGCGAAGCCGCAAAAGTCCATCGGAATTTTTGCAATTTTCAAATTTGAAAATTTGCTCCCGTTTGCGCATACACAGTCACGATTGGGCTCAAATTCGAATCAGTTGTAAAACTTTCTGGCCTAGACCTACTAATTATGAATGAAAACAATTTGGTGCAATAGCGCCCCCTACAGAATAACAAATAAATTTGCATGGAGGGCCCAAAATTTAGTTTTCCCAAATGTTACGAAATTTCACACAAAATTCCAGTGGGTCATCCCAATCAATAAAGTCAATCAGACCCATGACGTTTTTTGTACCGTGTTGCCATGACGATGCGCCAAATTGCCCATGTTATCCTAATGGGAACGCTCCGAAAATGTCCCATTCATGAGAAACACATTAGTTTCATGGAATTAAATGAAATTTGCCAGAATGACTCATCATATCATCCCGATCAAAAAAGTCAATCACACCCATGCCATATTTTTCACTCTGTTGCTATGGTTATGCGCGAAATACCCCATGTTATCCTAATGGGAAAATTTACACATTTTTGGACATTTCAAAGTCTTATAACGGCTTCAAACCTTCAATGAAGAATGTGACATTTGGCACGTTGATTCTTTATATCGTCCCCATCAAAAAAGTCCGAGGTGCCAACTTTGTATGTTGCACGGTGTTGCCATGGCGATGCCTGGAAAACCCCATGTTGGTGCATTTTGTGCATCAGTGCTCCCAATGTCTTTTGACTTTGTTTGGTGACAAGTGCAGCCCAAAGCCACAATAAAACAGAGGCAAGTGGCGGATCAGCGCCACCTGCAGGGAGTGCCCGGTCGGCCGAGTGCGAAGCGCGGCCCGCGAGGGCCGTTCGATGCCGCTTGCGGCTTTAATTCTTCTTTCTTCTGCTTTTTGAACAGGAATTTCACCCCCTGAACATATTTGAAAACTCACCAAATTTTGCCCAAAATTCAGGTCTGCCGAAAAATTTATTTTTTTATATGGTGCATCATTGGGCATAAAAAAATGGCGCGACAGCGCCACCTACAAAAGTCAAAATACATTGCGTCAATGGGAGACGCCCCGACGTCAACCTTGTCGTAGAGCCACCAAATTCGGTACACACATTCTTCATGTGATGCCAAACAAAAAATATTATTATGGCCACGCCCTCGGATAAACCGGAAGTCGGCCATCTTGGATTGAAAATTCCGAAATGCCGAGTCAGCGTTTTCGTTGACGTCGCATTTTCGTCAACTCCTCAGAAGGCGCTTCACCTGCAGGGCTGAAAATCACTGGACATCATCTAGACAAGTGGGGCATCAAAAGTTATCCGATTTACGTTGATACGTATAACGGTTTCCGTGCGGCGAAGCCGCAAATGTCCATCGGAATTTTTGCAATTTTCTAATTTGAAAATTTGCTCCGTTTGCGCATACAAAGTCGGATTGGGCTCAAATTCGAATCAGTTGTAAAACTTTCTGGCCTAGACCTACTAATTGTGAAAGAAAAAAAATTGGTGCAATAGCGCCCCCTACAGAATAACAAATATATTTGCATGGAGGGCCCAAAATTTAGTTTTCCCAAATGTTACAAAATTTGACACAAAATTCCAGTGGGTCATCCCAATTAATAAAGTCAATCAGACCCATATCATTTTTTGCACGTTGTGTTGCTATGGCGATGCGCCAAAGTGCCAATGTTATCCTAATGGGAACGCTCCGAAAATTTCCCATTCATGAAAAAACATTAGTTTCATGGAATTAAGTGAAATTTGGCAGAATGACTCATCATGTCATCCTGATCCAAAAAGTCAATCACACCCATGTCATATTTTTCACTCTGTTGCTATGGCGATAGGTGAAATACCCCATGTTATTCTAATGGGAAAATTTACAAATTTTGGGACCTTTCAAAGTCTTATAACGGCTTCAGACCTTCAATGAAGAATGTGAGATTTGGCACGTTGATTCTTTACATCTTCCCCGTCAAAAAAGTCCAAGGAGCCAAGTTTGTATTTTGCACGGTGTTGCCATGGCGATGCCTGGAAAAACCCATGTTGGTGCATTTTGTGCATCAGTGCTCCCAGTGTCTTTTGACTTTGTTTGGTGACAAGTGCAGCCCAAAGCCACAATAAAACAGAGGCAAGTGGCGGGTCAGCGCCACCTACAGGGAGTGCCCGGTCGGCCGAGTGCGAAGCGCGGCCCGCGAGGGCCGTTCGATGCCGCTTGCGGCTTTAATTTTGAGTTTCCTTTTTGTTTGTACATTCAGAGTCAGTTCATAGTTTTGGTGCTTTCCGTGAGACTCTACAGTGTAAATAATTATGGAAATAAAAATTAAAAGTGAATGGAAAAGTACGCTGCCTGGCCAAAAAAAAAAAAATCACCACAGTATGCCAAATTATTCAATCACGTGTCTTTTTATTGCTAACTTGAAAAATTCTAACAGTGATTGGGCTTGCCTCTCCACAGATTTGACCTGTAACTTGTCCTGTTGCCGTCTGCCTGATCCAGTGTAGATGGATAAACTTAATGTCACACTCTTAAAGCTCCACTGTGTAACTTTTTAGCCATTAAAAAAAATAAAAGCACGATTTTCACGTTGGATGTTTTGCTCCACTGAAAAAACATGCTTCTCTCCTGTTAGTGGGATTGCATTTCCACAAACCTGACTCTTATTTGGCCTAGAGAAGATCCTCCACATGCTGGTCTCCGTGGAAATGTTCGTTTGGCTGTAATATTGCACAGTGTGGTATAAAACGACACTGAACGGCCAAAGAAAAAGTCACCACCTGGATTTAACTAAGCAAGTAAGTACAAGCCTCCTCCAGCTGGTCAGGTCCAGGTTCAGCTCAAAGAATGAGGTCAGCTGACACCTGAATATACTGAACGACCAGGTTATTCCATCAATGGATTTTCTTTTATTCCAACATGACAATGACAGGATTCATGAGGCTCAAATAGTGACAGAGGTTCAGGAGCAGGAGACATGACTTTCACACATGGAGCCTCCACAGAGTCCAGACCTTAACCCCAGTGAGAATCTTTGTGCAGCGTCAGACTCGACCATCATCAATGCAACATCTGCGAGAAAAATTAAAGGAAATAAATCTGACGTTGCAGAAGCGAAACTGAGACAAAGCCACAGCGAATGAGCCGTAATCAAAGATAAAGAACAACCAAATATTAGAGTGTGTGAGCTGTGTGTCCAAACTTTTGCCTGGCAGTGCACATGTTTGTGGTTAACATGGTATGAAAAAACTCTAAATTTCTATAACTCCAGTCTAATCTTTTTACAAACTGTAAACTGTACTTCCTCCAGTATTTCCAGCACAGTCACACTCCACAGTCCTTCAGAAAACGCTGGGTTTGGTAATTATAATGACTGTGGTGGCGATAGGGCTAATCAGCACTGCTCAGGCTTCTTCCTTCCTCTATCTGATTCTGTGATGAGGCGGTGGATGTGCAGCGTCGCACCTTCTCCGAGACCGCCCCCCGCTCCCCGCTCCCGCCCCCCGCTCCCTGCTACAGCCCTGTGTTTATTACAGCAGATGTGATCAAATCTGCAGCTGAAAAGACGCTGGAGACACTGTCGTCCCAAAATGAACAGCACCTGATAACAAGAACAAGACGGAGAATCAGGTAATGCACGGAAAACCAAATAAGATATAAACTAAATAAAAATGGTAATGTGTGTGGTCATTTTCAGTATCATCGTAGAGATTTTATTGCTTAAACAGTTGTAGAAATCTGACTGCTTGAGCTTTTAAAGGAGACACATGGTGCAAATCTGTCTTTTCTGAGTTTTTAACCTTGTTTTCCGACATTTCCCCCTTCTCGTTTAGCCGACCCACTCAGAGTTATATTTAGAGTGACTTTGTGCATGCTTGAGTAATCTTTATAGTCCACTGCTCCGATCTCATCCAGTTTTCACCTCCGGTACACACCCACCGCTCTCTACTTACCCTCTTCTCCAGTTTTATTTTCTTAATCTGATACATGTAGGATTCAGCAGCGTCGCATAAACATTTTGGCACAAATGAAAAAATCTAAATTCTGGTGCAATGCAATCTGTTGAAACCGAGTGTTGTGAAAGTTCATGAACTTCTAACTTATTTCTTGGCAAGACATCTTCACTAAAGTGGTTTGCAGTGAGCAGCAGAAACATGACAACTGTAATCGGACAGAAGTTAATGTTCAAAACCAACATACGTCCTGACATGTGTAAGACTAACTAAAATGAATCAGGTCAGGACTGAGTTATTGCAGTGGGATGTATCTGACCCACAGAAGAACCAGGTTTGATATCGGAGCTTGTGGGAATGAAAACACATGAGACAGAAATTAAGTTTAAGGAAATATATTAAATAAATGCAAATTGTATAAACAAAATACCAGACATAAAAAAACATTTGAATAACAATTTTAGGTAAACCCTTTTTGACCTTTTTTATTCACGTCCCTTTAAATGTGCTTAAGTTCTTTTAGAAGAAAGTTTTTCGCAATCCTTTGATTTGAAAGAAAGTTTTTCGCAAGTTTTTTCATAAAGTGCAGTTCCGGGGAAAACGCAAATTCGAATGGGGAAAAAAAACAATAATCCAATTGAAGGTGTCCGTGTACGGTTCGGAAGAAATAAAAATAAAAGATCCTACCAGTTTTGTAGGTTCGGGTTAGTGAGCTCGCCACTTTTTGAAGAGGGATCAGGGTTGGTGGGGAAACCTGACCTTTGAGTTTGAGAATTTTCTGCAGAATTGATCGAATTCTGAGCAGTTTGGTCTCAGCGTCTGCCACGAGCTTCACAGTCGGGAGCAGGAAGTGCAGAACAGGAAGTGAGACGAGCTCAGCCATTTTTATTATAGCGCCACCTGTGGCAGCCCAATTGGAACTGCAGTGGAGGAGGGGTCATTTATGTCAGAAGGAGGAGAGGAGACGTGGGTTACATATATACTGTAGAGAAACAGTCCGGGACCCTCTGTCGGCTGCACAAACTGTGTCACGCTGAGTAACAACCCCCCAAAAATGTGTTTTGATGTAAACGGCCCATTTCTACACCATCACCACGAGCATGTTCACAGATGGCTGTTGCCGTCCTGTCGCCGTCCTGTTTGTTGCTTTTCAGAAACCAAAATAAAAAGATGGGAGCACAGGTCCAAGCATTTAAATCTCAGCTTCAAGCAAAAAACACTGATGCACATTCAAATTCATGACTGGCGCTTTGAGAGAGGGTCTGTTTTGGCTCATTATCCTCTTTACTGAACTGGTCAAAGCATGAAACATAAGGATGCAACGGCAAAGGCACGACGAGTTTATCTGCAGAGCACAATTGGTACAAAGTAATTCAAAGTGCACAGCTAAACAGAACAGTTTGAGTCTGGATTTAAACTTTGTCAAAGTCGAGTCTGTCTCACATCTTCAGACTGTTCCAGGTTTTAGCATAAAACTGAAACTCTGCTTCTCCAGGTTTAGTCGTGACTCTGGACCAGCAGGAGTCGGTCCCTGAAGTCCTCAGAGTGTGAGATGTTCATGTGGCTCTAACATGTGGGAGATGTTCTTTGGTTCATGGAGAGACTCGTTCACACAGAGACACAGGACACATGTGTGAAGTACTTCACCTGAGACAGGACACATGTGTGAAGTACTTCACCTGACACAGGACACATGTGTGAAGTACTTCACCTGACACAGGACACATGTGTGAAGTACTTCACCTGAGACAGGACACATGTGTGAAGTACTTCACCTGAGACAGGACACATGTGTGAAGTACTTCACCTGACACAGGACACATGTGTGAAGTACTTCACCTGACACAGGACACATGTGTGAAGTACTTCACCTGAGACAGGACACATGTGTGAAGTACTTCACCTGAGACAGGACACATGTGTGAAGTACTTCCTGGTTCTAGTCAGACTCTCGCAGCAGTGTTCTGGATGTTCTGTTCTGTCTCGTTTGCAGAGGCCAGTGAGACGTTACAGTCGTCTAACCTCCTGGAGACAGATGCAGGATAAGTCTCTCTGAGTCTGGTTTTGACAGTTTACCTTTGATTTTTGACGTGTTTTTAGATGGTAAAAAGCTGCAGATGTTATTGATTTGATGTGGCTGTTAAAGTTCTTGTCTGAGTCCATTATTACCTCTAGATTTCTAGCTTGAAAAAGAATATGAAAGAATATTACCCTCAGATGTCCACGTAGGCTCCATAGCAAAAGAAAAACAGTCCCTGAAGTCTGTGTCCCTGAAATAAATGAATAAGTTGAGGTGAGACGCTGCAGGTGAAAAGGAAAAAAATATTACATTTCGAGATATAAATCTGAAACTTCTTCTTTGGTAGAAAAAATATATATGAAGTTTTTGATCATGTTATGTTTTCCTATATAAATAAACCATTTTATGTGTAAAAATGCCTGAAGTTGATCACTGACTGATCACTGACTGCCTGACTTTTAAAACAGAAACATGAATTTTGGAGTCTGGTTTAGTATCGAAATGAAGTTTTAACAATAAAACTTCAATATGACAGGGTTGGAAATAGATTTCAACAAATCCTTCCACATGTTCGGTGGACGTAGGTGCAACTTTAAGGGATGATGTTTATGTAATATATTTTAAGAAAGCAGTTATTGAATTTACAATGTCCCGTGTAACTCTATGGAGGCAAGTGGTTTAAATGAGATAATAAAACATCTGTTGGTGCAGATTTGTACATGTTGACTGTGTTATATATTTACCTGTGGTGTAAACATCATTAAGAGAAGATACTTAATAGTTTCACATTTCCTGACCTTCTTTGGCTCCAGACTCTGCAGACTGAGAAACTCAAAGAAGACTTTTATTTGGCCTAGTTATAAAATGACTCGCCGCTGCCAGTTTTTAGGGATTAGCCCGCCAGACGAAATACACAATTTGGCTCGCAATTATCCGTAATGAGGCCAGCTGATTGATCCATAGGACTTCGAGAGCGCCAGCATCAAAGAGCCATCTCCCAACTTGAATTAGGTGTCCAAGAAAGACTTCCACACCGACAAGAGGAACGCTGATTTAGACAGAATACGGAAAATCACAATATGTTTGGATGATTTTGAAAAACGAGAGAAGACGAAGAAATAATCTTTGTAGCTGCAACTTTCACACAAATCTCCTCGCTCATTAAGATAATAAAAAGTCTCAAATGCCCTGCAAAAATGATTCTTCTAGATGAGTTGAAATGACTTGAATTCAGATTATTAAACCCACTGATTCTGACCTGTTTCAGCACATTTCTCGTTTCAAAAAACAACGTTGGACTAAGCTAAACCTGGACTAAAGCAGGGCTAGACCAAGACCAATTTCAAGACTAAACCCTGGCAAACCAAGACAAGTGGATCTTCTAAAAAAAGAAACTAAATTCAAGTCATTTTGAGCATTGTTTTGTGCAGTACGCAGCCAGTTTACATGTTAGCGTCACAATCCTAACAACTATCACAAACTGCCATGTAAATCCAGCCACAGACGATTCATAAAAAAATGCATCTTTTTTTCCCCAGCATGAGTAGAACATGCAAAAGCTCAAGGTTCCATCAGCCACTAGTGTGATGATATGTACAGTTTGGTTGGACATTCTCAGTTGTGCTATGAGCTTGAGAGATGGCGCATGTGTTTAAGGAGTTTGGAACATGCTGATTTTCTCGAGGATGTTTTATGTCCACGTCTGTAACATGAGAGCAACAAGTGAAGAGATAAAGCTCGTTCTCTTCAGAGACTGGTGGGTTTACTGAAGAACCCACAACACAAAGAAAACAACTAGGGGGTCTCAAAAAGTAGAAATTTGATTGTTTAGCTTGAGTAATACTTCCTATTAATCGTTTAAGGACTGAGCTCACTATAGACCAGTATAGCTCACCTGGACTTTTATTTTTTTGAGCCATAAAAATCATGGTAGCCCGTTAGCGTCGCATGCTATCGTCGCCGATAGACTCGTGGTTGCAAACTATTTATTACAGTAACTCCGCAACCAATCGTGCTTCATGTAAACTCAAACGGCATCTCAAAGCAGAGGCACGAGGATCTTTAGATATTTTACCGTCATTATGTTAATCTGCCTCTGTCCCTCGAAGATGACGAATGCTATATACTCTTGACACTTTCTTTAATATGATTTTTATGGGTACAAAAAGAATAAAAGTCTAGGTGAGATGTACTGGTCTATAGTGAGCTCAGTCCTTAAAGGGTTAAAGGAAGTATCAGAATATACTGCATTTTTTCACACGACTACCTCTATTTTACATGTCCATTTAGATTTTTTCTTTGACGCATTGAATAAGTGACTGGGAAAAATTCGTTGTCTTCGAGGGACAGAGGCAGATTAATGACGGTAAAATATCTAAAGATCCTCGTGCCTCTGCTTTGAGATGCCGTTTGAATTTACAGCCTGACTGGTTGCAGAGTTACGGTAATAGAAACTCCGCAACCGCAAGTTTATCGCCGACGATAGCACCCGCCGCTATAGAGTTAATTTGGCAATGTCCTTCACCACAATAATCTGTAACACCTGGTCCAAATAATTTGCTTAAATAGTGGGAGAAATCCAATCCAACCTGATCCACAACGCCACACAGTGACACAAAATGACATGAGTTAAAGTCAGGCTTCTTCCCGCAGACTGAAGTAATTATTTCTTCAGATGTGGGACTTGATGTTTGCAATTTCCATGTTCTCTAGATCCTCAGGTGTCCACCATCAACTTCAGGCGACGGTAATTAGCTCTGTGCCCAATGACGCTCATCCAGCTCACTGTTAGCGTCACTACTTCCTCTCCAGTTGTATCTCTACGGGGTTTTGCCAAGTTGCTTTTTTTGAGACAGAGTAAATATTAAAGCCTTGAACTGAAGTAATCTACATATAAAACAATGGACAGTCTTTTATTTAATCTATATTTTAATTAAAAGTTAGCATTAGCTTGAGACCCAGTGAGAGCTAATCCTCAAGCTACGTCCTCCTGTCCACGAGCCAGGTTCAAAACTCAAACCATAATGAAACAACTCAACCGAGCTGAACGCAAGAACAAATTATTTAGACCTCATTAGCACCTCGTTCCACATGGCTAGACTATACTCTAAGCGATGCCCCCTACAGGTGACCCCTCTCAAACCCGCCGCCCGAACAGCACGGCAGACAGGATGAGTCTGTAATTACATACACCGATGTTAATGTATATATCCTCCAATCAGCTGCAGATGTCCACGTGCACAGAGTGGATGGTACAAGCACCACTCACACGGCCCTCACGACTCGCTGATTAATGCAGCAAGACAAAGGCAACATTTCCAATCCCATATGGTCCTCGGGTTTAATTACCCCTTGGCTACGAGAGGCTACATCTAGATAAAGGAGCAAACGACAGGAAGTCACGGAGATGTGGAGACGGCAGCAGAGACCGGGGAGAAAAAAAGAAGGTGACTTTGACCCTGAATGAAAAGAATACGGTGCTTAAGGTGTGTGCAGTTTGACAGGTGTAGTTTTAGTGCTTTTATTTTTTTTTACATTTTACTTGTTATTTTGTTGTGGTCAACCTTTAATAAAAATATCTGTCTGTTGTAATGTTCAGACTGGCAGATCAAAAATGCAGAACTTGGGGAAGGTTTAACAGTTTATTTACAAAGTGAATATTAAACACACAAATGATGGTGGGTCGGGCGAGGAGCGGGGAGTCAGCAGAACCCAGGGCAGGTCGTGAAGTGCAGGGGCAGGAGGAGGAAGTGCCGGAGCGAGGAGCGAAGTGCGGGCCAGGGTCCGGGGCGTGATGTGGAGATGGAGACAGGAGCGGACAGTACCGGGACGAGGAGGCAGGGTCAACGGAGCCAGAGACGAGGAGCAGGGATGATCCAGGGAGCAGGGGTCGGAGCAGGGAGCGAGGTGCGAGCCAGGGTCCAGAGAGTGACGTAGAGACAAGGACAGGAACAGACAATACCAGAGCGGGGAGGCTGGGTCAGGAACGGAGCCAGAGACGAGGAGCAGGGACAGTCCAGAGAGCAGGAATTAGAGGTTATTTGTTTTCTACCTTTTTGATGCTTATTGGATTTTTGCTACTCTCTAAGTAGAGTAGGAGTAGTCACGTTTGACACGCAGATGATCTGACACCGAGTGTCTGGTCCTGGCTCCTCTTATCCACGGCAGGTGGTGTAGATTACGCTGATGGGCTGCAGGTGCGTGTGGGAGGAGCCAGGAACTCCGCCCAGCTCCAGAGGGGAGAACACAGGAGGCAAAACAGAGCAGGAACACGTGGATCGTGACACAATCCCAAAAGCCTGAGGTTATTGGCAAATAGTGAAAATTAGGACAAAAGGTGCAGATCAAGCCCCCCGAAAAACACAGGAGCAGAGCAGGAAACGTGTGGAATCATGGCTCATGTCGAACTCATCTGTGGAAATAAAGAAACAAATCAACATGACATGAATCAGTGAATCTGTGAATTGGTGAATTTTTTAATCAAGTTTGGTTTTGAAACAGGATGAATAAAGGAGTGCTTTCTCGTTTGTTGCACAATTCATGGTCATTTAAATAGTTTGTGGCGAATGGCGTGTGCTGGATTTACAGTTTGTAGAACGTGGGACATTTAAGACTTTTGTCCAGGGTTTCAAGATTAATTATAATCAAACTGAAATCCCAGTTTAACTGGACGTAACTGATGAATCAGAAAGGCTGCAATTTTTGAAGTACCTTCATTTCCTCCAAATATTCTGCTGTGTACCAAAGTAAGTATATTTAATTCTGTAAATTCTGCTGAAACTCTCTTTTCACTGTAAGCCTTAAATAAATGAATAAAAAGTCCATCATAAAACCAAAGACTGACCCTCCAGATTGTGCTGAGTTTTTCTTGTGGTTTTATTTTCATATTTCCGTCATGTCTGTGCCTCCCCTGCTGCCTCTGACCTCTGACCTTTCACTCTGACCCTTCTTCCCTGAGTTTGTCATTATTGAGCTCCCCCGACTGAAAGCCCCGAGACGCTGAAGAAAAATAATACAGCACTTCAGGTTTATGGCCCAGAGTCGACGGGAACATATTTATTCAGGACAGAAAAGAACAGAATTCACTTCTGTCACAGGGTCGGGAACCCCACACGGCCTGGGGAAATAAACGATGATTATTTAATTAAAATGTAACTTAAATCGGAAGATTATATTTTATTATTTTTCGTTGTTGAAAATAAGAAGCCGGTTTACTCCCCAAACACCGCACTTATCACAAGACATTTTCAAAGTAACCACACAGACTTTGCTGAAAAATATCCAGAGGAAGAAGAGAAAAAAAGCTGTTTTAGAAGTGATGCGGAGGATAATCTGAGGAAAAGGGGATGAAGTCCATAAATTCAACTACATTTGAAGTTTTGTGGCCACTCAGGAAAGAGTCAGACACGTTCACAGACGGAGAATATATGAAAGAGTCTTTCATTAAGATTTCAGAACATCTACACAGAGTTTAAAAACACGAGTGAAATTGTGCAGAAAATCAGATCCGTCTGTGAGCAGCTTTTCTCCACCATGAACTGTGTCAAAAACAAACAGCCTCAGACGACAGATACAGTCCTGCAGAAACATGACAGTGACTTCAGCCCCGACGCTGAGCAGAGCCTCAGGAGCAGAAGGACCATGAACCAGGTCAAAGAAATATTTATGCAGATGTTTTGCAAATATGTATTTTTAACTGTTTAGTGACACAGTATATACAGTATATACAGTGTCAAAAGTATTTGCGGCTCCCAATGTTTTCTTTTGTCTGTGGAAACCAGCTCCAAATGGCTCTTCAGGTGTTAGAAGTTGCCCCTCATGATCCTCTTTAAATACCAAAAAAAAAAAAAAATCCAAAAAACAAGTATCAAAGAAAAAAGCCTGTGGTGAGCCGAGCATAAAATCATTTGGTGTGTGCTGGACAGGCCGACCCCACACAGGAGCGAGCACAGACTCAAGACTGAAAACAGGACCTGTGGAAGTATAAAATGTGGAAGATGAAGATGGCGATAGCTGCTAAAGCGGAGCTAGCGTCAGAGCGGGCCAACGCTACATCTTACAAAGCTAATTTTTAAGTGCTTTGATTTAAACATTTTTGAATGTTCATGTTGTGAAAATAGAAAAGAACCTTTACCTTACCTTTAGAACACCTTACCGGTGTGTGGATGCCGAATAAAAGCAGTTTGATTTCCCAAAAAATGGACTGAGCTCTATGAGAAAATACTTTTTGTGCCCAAACCCCTGGAGCTGATGGAGCGACTGGTCGAACAGAGAGAAAAGTCTTTATTCACCTCAGGTCAAACAAAAATAAACTAACAACATAAACCTAAGGATCTGATTTAGATGTTCCAGCAGGGGGCAGCACTGGGCTCAGAGCATATGTACTATATATATATATATATATATATATATATATATATATATATATATATATATATATATATATATATATATATATATATATATATATAAAATATACATGTAGGCAGTAATTTTAAATCAACTAATGACTAAAAATAAGAAAATACAAGAAAAAATATTAATAACTTCTGTGGACAAAATAATGGAAAAAAATACTACAAAATAATTTCGGCAATAAAATATCATAGGAGGGGAAAATGTACCTGAACATTACATATATATATTTTGTATATATTTGTGAAAGTCTATTTTAGTATTAGACTAAACTAATAGTAAGAGTTCAAAACACTGAATACATTGCAAATATAGATATTTCTTATGTGTACCATGATGTATGTGCATGTTTTTGTACAAATAAATGAGTATAAAAATAAGAAAATACAAACAAAATATTTCATAAACATTTTGTAATTCCTCTCTCCTCAGTGTGATTCTGTTAAACCGCGATGACACTCCACATCTCGTCTTTTCTCTGTGTGTCGTGTAAATGTCACGCAGTCGCTGGATTGATTTAGCTGTGAGTGTCTTCGGAGCGGGGCCAGTTGCAGCGAGGGACCCCTGGGAGCCGCGTCCAATTACTGCCCCGCTCAGATCCCTGGGACATTCACTAAAGGTCACGCATCAAGTCGGAGGTGTCTGTCAGAACAGCAGGGGGCGTCAGAGCTGGACACAATTATTAACACCATGCTGCTGGCGTTTCATAACCAAACGCTGGAATATTTGCTGTGAGGGAATCGTGAGTCTCACCGGAACCACCGAAGTGTGAACAGACACTTCAGTCGTTCGATTTTTGTCTGTTTGTTTGATTTTACCTGCGAAGGATATTTTCTGTTCTAAAGCAGGAACAACCAGATTATTTGCTTAATGATATTTGTTTAAGGTGAGACACTTCAATAAATAATAAAACTATTTATTATAGAGATTTTCTTTTCTTTTTTTTCTCTCCCACAGGAGCATAAATGTCACGTCTTAAAGTAGCAGCTACATAAACCAAACCTTCCATTTCTGTACCTAACAAGATTTTGATTGCGCAAAATGAGTTGATCCTAATTCTAAGTTTGATTTATTAAAGTTTAATGTGTGACACAGTGTAGTACTTGAAATTGAACCGATTTGAACTGTTTCTGAACACAAAACTGCACTTTTTTTATCTCTGTTGTGGAAAAAAATTACAATTCTCGGTAAAAAGTCATCCATTTATCTGATGTGGGTCTGACACTGACACAGATCAAATGTTTTTAAAGACACAACATGAAAATACTTAAACTTCCATCACATCTCTGTATTTTTTCTACAGATTCAGTCGAGCTCACATGTTTCTGCTGCGTCTAAAGCCAAACATGATTAAATTTACCTCAGTTTAATGCTTCGCTCATTGATTCTGCAGAAATCTGTGATGTTTTTCAGCCTCCTGTCATATTATTTTCCTTTTATTTTCCTGCGTGTCTCTGATTGGCTGATGCACTTGTCAATCAAACACATTTACAAGTTTGATCTAAAATTACTAAAAAAGTACAATGGACATTTAGTTTTCAGATTTAGCTTTTAGTTCCACTTTGAAGTTCAACAAAAATAGACTTTTTTTGTTTATCTGCCAATTTTCAGCATCTATTTTCCTGAAATGCAACAAAAGATATTTCAAATCCCCGATGTGTTTTATATGGGTCAACAAAATGAAGCAGTTTAAACCTGGATCTATCACTTTTTCACTTATTTATCACTCAAATATTTAAGAGTAAAAAAGTATCTGATAGTATCTATCTGATTTATCGTTTTGAAGTTAATGTCATTTGAAGAAAACAGGAAATAATGCACAAAGTTTGTATTTTTCAAAGGATAGACAGAAAAAATTAGAGTAAATACAATATATCTGACGGAGCAGTGCAAGAAACACAAATGTTCAAATCATTTTAAGCTTCTGTCACGTGTGAAACTAAATTAAGAGCATGTTACTTGAATTAAAAAGAACTATTACTCCTATATTAAGTAGGAGTAAAAGTTGCTGCTAGAAAAGTCTCAGAAAAGTGCAGATGTGACTGAGCACTGCCCTCGTCTGTCGCTCACATAAATGGAGACAGACTCATGTTTTCATGTTCTTCTTGTTCTTGTGAAGTCACAGAACTAAAGACGAAGTCGGCTTTGATTTAGAATTTCAAACTATTCATGGAAATGTTGGATCAAGTGAGTCCCAAAGAAGCAGGTGATTCCTCGTCTCATGTGTCATTGCAGTTTGTCCAGAAAACTTACGTCACCCACTGAGTCCTGCACTTCAGTCTGTGTCACTCTGCAAAACGACCACTGCCAGGGCTGTGTTTGAGCAGGGGCAGCATACAACAAACAATTATACAAATAAATAAAAAAATATATAAATAAATAAATAAATAATATAAAATAAATAAATAAATAATATAAAAATAAATAATATAAAAATAAATAAATAAATAATATAAAAAAATAAATAAATAATATAAAAATAAATAAATAAGTTATATAAAAAATTAATAAATAATATATTTTTAAAAAAAAGGTGATAGCTAAATATACATATAATACAAAAAAAAACATACTTTCAAACGTCACCTCTCCACAGATCTGACTGTGATCCGGCCTAGTGGTGTCTGCGCTGGTCTCTATGGAGATAAGATAAGTTTAATGCTATACTGTGGGACATTCCAGGCAAAGTCTCCATGAGGAAAAAGAGTGTTACTAAATGCAGTTTTACTTTCTGCCCTTCGTCTCTGGGCAGATGGTTGTTACAGTCGAGAAGATGGACACTTCATCTTCACATCCTACATATTTCATTTAAAAGTAACAAATAATTCTATCCAAAAATCAACTATTTTCAAACTTAGATTGTATTAAAAACATTACAGTGATGCATCTTTTGTTTGAGGTATTAAATACTTAAATACTTTTAAGCAGAACATGGACATAAGAGAATATTTGTCTTGTTTATTTGAGACGTGTGTGATGAAAGTTTTATATAAACCACGACCAACATGAGCACGTCTCTTAAAGGACATATAATATTATGCACTTTCTTGGCTTTAATCACCCTTTAAACATGCATTTGTTCATCTCGGGATAAGTATTTCACATTTTCTAACTCAAATATACTTCATAAAATGTACTTCCAGTTCTAATGAGGCATTAGATTTTAGATGTTGGAGCGCCCTCTGCTGTTTGCAACGGGAATGAACAATGAAAACAGAAAATCAGGCAGTAGAGCCAGGCTTTTCTGTGAACACAGTTTGACCACAGAACAAGACTCGTGATGGTGTATGGGCTTAAAAAACGTGCAGAAGTTCGGATTTTTACCTGTGAAGTAACAATCCAGGCAAAATGCAAACAGTATTATTGAGTGCTTAGAAGAGACGACTTTGACACGTCTTTAATCATCATTAATCCAACGTTTTTGATAAGGGACCAATGTTATAACATGTTAAAAAGCTCAAAAAAGTGAATTTCTTTAGTTAATATGCTTCTTATTTTGAGCAAAATGACTTGAAGCACAGAAACACTTCTCCAGACTTCTTCCCAAAATGACTGATTAACTGATGATAAAATAATCAAATGAATTGTGTAAGCAGACACTTGTTCTCTGGCTCTCTGACAGTGTGAAGATCTCCCATGAGCCCTTGAGGTGCAGGTGAGGGTCCTCCAGCAGCGGAGACGAGAACACAAGGACATGAGGACGTGAGGACATGACGCTGATTGGACCGTCTCCAAATTGCTCATTCTTTAGTTCCACGGCTCTGGGTCTGTGCCGTCAGGAGGCAGCGTGGGTTTAACTTTCCCTCATAAATCAGTCACAGTGGCTCAGGTTCACTCATAATCTGTCTATACTCTGTTATATAGTAAAAAGAGGGGTTTTAGATCACTTATTTTGGAAAGGTTTAGGAAGTATTTTATTTATTAGTTTTATTTTTCCTGTGTTTCTGCTGAAAATCTCAGTTGAATCTGGACTCCAGCCTAAACTGAGTGAAGCGTGAAACTGTTTCTGGTGCAGATTGTTTGACCAAATCATGATAAAAGTGATTCCTGTTGTTGCTTCGATGTTCTCTGGTGATTAGAAGAAATATAACCAAACTGTAAAAGGTAGAGACTTTATAAAGTGTATCTTTACTAGCCTCACCGCAGGCTGATATGTGCACGACTCTGAAGGGAAATATGTGAATCTGATTGGTTCAAGACAAAAAAATCCCACTTGTATTTGAAAGCAGACGTCTTCTCCGTCCACAAAGGCACAAAGCACTTACCTTCTGCACATTTTCACAAACAAAATCGTCTGTATTTTTGCTAAAATAGTCTCAAGTACGTCTTTCGATGTTAACATGTTTATTTCATTCGCTTGGTTCACATTTGTCCTCTGCACAAACCTCCGTCCTGCTGAGGCCAGTTTGAACCTCACAGCGGCAGAATGTCTCATGAGTTTGTGTCACAGGCGTCAGGAGAATCCGTGTCGTGTTCTGTGTTTGAGCCGTCATTTCATGTGACTGGGCCTTCCTTCACCAGCAGGGGGCATCACGCTGCAGACCCCTGGGACCCATCTCCACATCCTGAGCGAGGTTTGGTCAAAAGCACCCAGCTGAAGGATTAACCCGTTCTGTTAGGAGTGTTAGAGTAAAACATGATTTTAGACTCAGACAACCATTGTATATAAAAGCAATTGGATGTATTTAGTTCACTCTATAAATAATCTACACTTTTTATCATCTTCCATCCATCCATTTTCTTCTGCTTATCCAGCTGAGCTCCTCACCCTGTCTCTGAGGGAGCTCCCAGCCACCTGCGGAGGAAACTCATTTGGTCCTTACCCAGAGCGACTCCGAGTCATGGCCACAGGTGAGTTCAGGAGCGCAGACTGAGGTAAATCCAGAGCTTTGCCTTTTGACTCAGCTCCTTCTTCACCAAGACAGTTCAATACAACGACCACATCACTGCAGACGCTGCCCTGATCCGCCTGTCAGTCATGCTCTTTTATGTGTACATTTAGCATGTACAATTCACCAGGTTTGGGGCAGGTCCAACTTTGCATTATTGTCGTTGGATGTTCTGATCACCTGTCGATGTCCTTCATGTGACCTGCCCTTTGCCCCATTATCTTAGGTGTATTTTATATTTCTGCTTGTTTTGCGGCGTAGTATACATAGTTCGTCTCTCCGTGGCGCCCTGCTCACTGCACAGCCCCTCGCCCTCCACACCTGCGGCGCTCGCTCCACGTCGTGCTCGCTCCACGGCTCTGGCTGCTGCTCCAAACCTGTTCGCTGCAGTCGTCCTTTTTGCGTTTCGCCTGGTGGGACTGTCCTGTTTTCTCCTTTTGTTTGAGAAGGTTTTCAGTTTTAGGTTAGCGATGTCGGCGCTGGCTCCTACGGCCCGGTGCTGCGTCGTTTTGTTCTGTTTGGCTCATCATCTTTTCTGTTGTTACTTTGTTTTGAGCAGGAGGAGCTTCTGGACATTTAAACTATTGAACCTTTCGTGCCTGTTTGACTCCTGCGTCCTCTTTAACGGGTTCGATCCTCCGGGATTAGCTGATGAAGACCTTCACTGTGCGATATCACACATATTGATTGCATGTAGAGCTCTTTTCGTGAGCCCTAAGCCAAACACAGCGTCACGAGTCTGTAATGAAATGCTTTGTGCTGGGGAAACCGTTCCACATGTTAGACACCGATTGGACTCAAAGCGACAGAAGGAAATGACAAACTCTGGAAGCTTTGAGCAGAGCATAAATGCATTACAGAGGGATGATCACTGATTGCGTTAGAGTAATTTCCCCCGAGTCTGTGCTCACCTCAGCTCCTCCTTCAGTGTCACAAGTGAACAACGTGACCACACTGAGGAGGAGGAAGAACTCTTCATTCTAAATATTATAAATGCAAATTGTATACTGCCAAACTAGATTCAGATGTCAAATCATGTTCTAGTTCTGCATTTACGTTATCTAATGCTTTTTTTTTTGTTCATTCCAACTGCAGCCAGCAGAGGGCGAGTAGAGGCTGGAAAACTAGACACCCCTTAAAATTTTATTTTTACAAGTCATGTGGTCCCATGATCTATTTCAAGTTAAAGAGAATTTTCATTACTGGCCAGTAGATCAGAGCAGAGAGTAGACTGAGCGCTGCAGAGGAAGAATCAATCCTCTCTGAATTAAATGCAGCTCAAAACGTGCTCTCTGTCTACTCTTCTGCTTACAGGTTCATAACACCAAGATTACTAGTTTTATGTCAAGTATCAGAGTGTGGGAGGTCAGAGGTTGAACTGAGCGTTGTGGTAGGAGTGAAACAAAAGTTATAGAGGGTTTGGAGCACATTGTGACACTGTGTGCTGGGCTAGCCTGCGGAGCTAAGGGTCAGGTGTAGAAGTGCAGCGTGGGTCAAATTAATTCATTAATCAGTTAAGACGAAGGACACGCTGGAGTTATGTGATAATTGTAAAACGTTCTTTTTATGGTTAATGTGGCATTGAATGTACATTTGAGTTGTGGCCGGGCACCTGAAGGGCTGTGGCATAGGTGTATTTCGCACATAGTCATGTTGGGCGGGAAGACACTGGCGCCATCTTGTGGACACTTGCGGGATTGTCAATTTGTGAAACGGGGTGAATTGGCTGAACATGTCATGGATTATTGTGAGAAAAGTTCAATTGAGTTAGAGATGAAAACATGAATGTAAAATTGGTGTTAAGAAAAATGTGTTCACTGCATTATTAATGTGTGTAAATGCCAATGTTATATATGTATATGGATTGTTATGTGATGAGCAGAGGAAGAATCAATCCTCTCTGAATTAAATGCAGCTCAAAACGTGCTTTCTGTCTACTCTTCTGCTTACAGGAATATTTCAGCGAGGCATATGCCCTCTGAACCACTGGTCAGAGGAGCAACAGGCGCTCCAATGTGAAAGCGTGTTTTCCAAATGTACATTCTTTCATCTAGAAAACGTTAAATACAAATGACAATTAAAGCCACAAGAATTCATGATATGACACTTTTAGTACTGGCGTTTATTTATTTTTTCACATGGACTTTCGTCTTTTTCCCTCTGCCTCCTCCTCGGACACTTTGGAAAGATTCTGAGCCTCGTCTGTGTCTCCGTCAGTCGTCCAGGTCTGGTCCAGAGCAAAAGATGAAGTTTAAATCTGTCACTGGACAAATCGTTGTTAGAGTGAAGACTTTTCACTGCTCATCAAAGTCTCATCTTCAGGGTCAGATTACTGCTGGACACGGCCTTATATCTGTCTGAAGGAGGCGCTAACGACACTGAAACTGTAAACATCTGTTGTCTCAAGTTTCAGCTGAAAGTGCCATATTCAACCTTTAACGACCCTGATATTGTTCTCTTTGTTCTGGGTCTGATGAGGCAGTTATAGATTATGTCTCAGGCTCCTGTTTAAGGAAGGATTGTCTTTCCTCACAAAAAAAGCTTCTTTAACTCTCCTCTCAAACCATTTCTTTTCTCTGGCTCAGATCTGAACTTCACTGTCTTCAGAGGAGTGGTTAGTGTCTTTGAGATGGAGATGCACAGCAGACTGGGGTCCAGAGCTGCTCTCTCGACGGTGTTGGTTCATTCTTTTATGGAGTAGCTCTTTAATTTCTCCGGTGAGACGCTCACTGCCTCTTCACTTCACTGAATGGAGTAGAGACATTACTTTGTGTCTCAGCATTTTGTCCTTTGGATGAACCAGTTTTTGTCTTAAAGTGTTTGTAGGTTTGAAAAAGACAGGAATCTCACACTGTCTGAAAATTCTCAGACAAACCCGCTGTGTAAGGAATAGTTACACTTTTCCTTCGTGGTTCAGATTCCCTGTTGTCCTGTTTTTAACTCTCTTAGATCTATTGAAGGCCCACTTAGGATCTCCACACCAGAGAGGGTTTTCTCCACGTGTTGCTCTTCCTTTAGCTTTCCCTCTGTGTTTGTGGACTCTGTGTTGTAGTGTACACAAAACTCTTCTCTAAAATATATGAACTTATGCAAGACAGCTCCAACTCAGTCTACAAGGACTTACCCCACGTCTCTGCCCACACTCCGAGAGGGACCGACGAGAGACAGGCAGATGTTTGTGGAAGGAATCGGCAACTTTTAACACCCAAAGAGCCATTTGGACCCGGTTTCCACGGTTAAGAAAACACAGGGAGACGCAAATACTTTTTCACATCTAAAATGAAGCTAACACTGTGTCTGTTCTTTGTTTCTTTACTCTTTGTATAAACTGTGGTGTTTCAAATCAATTAAAAAGCTGAACTTAAATTATCCTTGTAGCAAACAAAAACTGCCGTGAGCGTCATCCTCATATCGGCCGTGTCCCAGTTCGATAAATACACTTCGTTAGCTGCATTTGAAGGACACTTGCATAACTTCCGGTGCGATAAGGTCTGTCCCATTTCATACACCCGACGAATGCAGCCGAAAATGTGCCCTGCGTTTCCATGGAGACCAGCTCTGAACGAGGCGTGTATCCGAGCAGACACGCACATATATCCCATCATGCACCGCGCGTCACTTCTTCTATGGGAGAAACGATATATTTTCTTAAAGTTGTGTAATACTCGACACAGTTGGGTAAAAAAACACCTAGAACATTATATTTGCCTGTTGATATTCAAAGGGAAAGATTAATTCCTTATTTCAGTCTAAACAGAAATAAACACCTGCGACGAGGACACACTCACTCTTCTTCTATGAAATAATAAAGAATTAAAAATAAAACTCATTATTTCAGTTTCTGTTTTACACATTTAGGTCATGAGTCGACAGCGTCACGGTTGCTAGGCGACGTAACAAACGCACAGACGCTTCGTGGACGTGGTGGATGCACCGGCTGCTACGACTGTGACACTTATTTTAATATTTCAAGATCACAATTATCTTCCAGTTTACAGCTAATATTTAAAAATCTAACTCAAATAAAACACACTTCACTCAAATACTTATAATGTATTTTCCCCAAAGCCACGAGGAGCCGCAGTGTAAGGGTGAAAGAGCCGTATGTGGCTCCGGAGCCGCAGTGTAAGGGTGAAAGAGCCGCGGGTCTATAGACACAACTTAAGTTCTGTCTGTATCTGTGTTCTTCAGTTTTCCTCGTTGTCTTTGCTCAGGTGAAGCTCAGATCCTCCAGATTCACTCCCTGAGCTGCAGAGGCTGCACTAGCTCTGACTCACGATTGGCTGCAGGTGGAGGTGGAGTTAGAGTCACGTGAGGCTCATTCTGCTGAGTTTCAAAAACACTGGCACTGACTCTCACTTAAGAATCACGTGGGTTTTGAATCGTATCATTAAAAGCTTAAAGTTTATGACATTTAAAATCTAAATGTGAGAGTTCCACAAAAACATGCAAAGGTTTAAAATAATGACTTAAAAATCTCGAGAAATTAACAATAAAAGTACAAAAAGTGGTTAACAAGGTAAATGAAAGTTTATTGAGTATCACTGTTTTATTTTTCTTAATCTTCTACACACTCTGTTCTGTCCTGTTGTCCTGCACTGCCTCCTGCTGGTCACTCAGGGGTATTGCATGTGCAGGGCGTTGCTCTTTACTTTTGCAGAGTGAGAAAAGTTTGAGGCACTGAGCTCGAATTCTGCGCCTCCTGCAGAGGGCGACGATGAGCAGAGAGACGCCGATGGTCAGAAAAGGGAAGAACATGAACTGTGGAGACACGACAGGCGTAAAGGACGGCACGTTTAGGATTTTCCATTTGGTTTAGTTTGAGACAAGAAAAATATTCATTCTTCAGTTTATTGATATGATTATACACAATTATACCCAGTACTACTTTAGTTTGTGACGCAGAGGTGGGTAGAGTTATGTTAAAACATGCAGAGGTTTCCACATTAAAGCTCAAGCTCTAAGAGACAAAACTCACCAAAAAACAAAAGAAAAAAAACAAAACAACTTTTGCCAATAGTGTCTCCTCTTAAAAACAAAAGAAAAAAACATCTCCATGATTTTCAGAATAATGTACAAATACGACAGTTTCCATCACAATTAACACTTTAAAACACAATCCTCTGTTCTGAAAGGTGAAAAGTCTCCATGAGCTGAAGTGAAGAATAAACTGTCAGGACTCACAGGCAGCGTGGCATCATGGGTATTGTTCAGGAGGACGTCCCGTCCTGTCCCACGTCTGTCCAAAGACTGCTGCATGTCCAGGTTAATGACACCAGGGGGCAGCACTCGCACTCCCCAGTAGATTCTCTTGACTCTGCGGAAGCCAGTGTCCTGCACATCACAGCGGTACGTCCCTGAGACAAAGACATGTCCCTGAGACAAAGACACGTCCCTGAGACAAAGACATGTCCCTGAGACAAAGACACGTCCCTGAGACAAAGACATGTCCCTGAGACAAAGACACGTCCCTGAGACAAAGACATGTCCCTGAGACAAAGACACGTCCCTGAGACAAAGACATGTCCCTGAGACAAAGACACGTCCCTGAGACAAAGACATGTCCCTGAGACAAAGACATGTCCCTGAGACAAAGACACGTCCCTGAGACAAAGACATGTCCCTGAGACAAAGACATGTCCCTGAGACATGTCCCTGAGACAAAGACATGTCCCTGAGACACACACGTCCCTGAGACAAAGACATGTCCCTGAGACAAAGACATGTCCCTGAGACAAAAACACGTCCCTGAGACAAAGACACGTCCCTGAGACAAAGACATGTCCCTGAGACACACACATGTCCCTGAGACAAAGACACGTCCCTGAGACAAAGACATGTCCCTGAGACAAAGACATGTCCCTGAGACATGTCCCTGAGACAAAGACATGTCCCTGAGACACACACGTCCCTGAGACAAAGACATGTCCCTGAGACAAAGACATGTCCCTGAGACAAAAACACGTCCCTGAGACAAAGACACGTCCCTGAGACAAAGACATGTCCCTGAGACACACACATGTCCCTGAGACAAAGACACGTCCCTGAGACAAAGACATGTCCCTGAGACAAAGACATGTCCCTGAGACACACACATGTCCCTGAGACAAAGACATGTCCCTGAGACAAAGACATGTCCCTGAGACACACACATGTCCCTGAGACACACACATGTCCCTGAGACAAAGACATGTCCCTGAGACAAAGACACGTTCCTGAGACACACACATGTCCCTGAGACAAAGACATGTCTCTGAGACAAAGACATGTCCCTGAGACAGACACATGTCCCTGAGACAAAGACACGTCCCTGAGACACACACACGTCCCTGAGACAAAGACATGTCTCTGAGACAAAGACATGTCCCTGAGACAGACACATGTTCCTGAGACAAAGATATGTCCCTGAGACAAAGACATGTCTCTGAGGTATGTCCCTGAGCTAAAGACATGTCCCTGAGACACACACATCACAGAGACATGTCCATGAGACAAAGACATGTCCCTGAGACAAAGACATGTCTCTGAGACAAAGACATGTCTCTGAGACACACACATGTCCCTGAGACACACACATGTCCCTGAGACAAAGACATGTCCCTGAGACAGACACATGTCCCTGAGACAAAGACACGTCCCTGAGACACACACATGTCCCTGAGACAAAGACATGTCTCTGAGGTATGTCCCTGAGCTAAAGACATGTCCCTGAGACACACACATCACAGAGACATGTCCCTGAGACAAAGACACGTCCCTGAGACACAGACATGTCCCTGAGACAAAGACATGTCTCTGAGACAAAGACATGTCCCTGAGACAGACACATGTCCCTGAGACACACACACGTCCCTGAGACAAAGACATGTCTCTGAGACAAAGACATGTCCCTGAGACAGACACATGTTCCTGAGACAAAGATATGTCCCTGAGACAAAGACATGTCTCTGAGGTATGTCCCTGAGCTAAAGACATGTCCCTGAGACACACACATCACAGAGACATGTCCATGAGACAAAGACATGTCCCTGAGACAAAGACATGTCCCTGAGACACACACATGTCCCTGAGACACACACATGTCCCTGAGACACACACATGTCCCTGAGACAAAGACATGTCCCTGAGACAGACACATGTCCCTGAGACAAAGACACGTCCCTGAGACACACACATGTCCCTGAGACAAAGACATGTCTCTGAGGTATGTCCCTGAGCTAAAGACATGTCCCTGAGACACACACATCACAGAGACATGTCCCTGAGACAAAGACACGTCCCTGAGACACAGACATGTCCCTGAGACAAAGACATGTCCCTGAGACACACATCAGGACCAAACCATGAGACTGGAGACGGGGTTTTGAGAATAAAATGACTTTTGGGACGTTCTGTCAGATCATAAAGTCGCTTCATCAAAAACATGACAAACCTGACACAATGTGCAGTGGTTTTATTAGTAAAATGCTGATTGTGACGGTGCTCTGAAGGGGGAGTGACTTATCTTGAAGAGCAAGGTGAAGGGAGACTCAAAATGTCAAAAATGAAACTTATAAATCATGATAATATGTTGGGTTTTTTTTTTTTTTTTTTTAGCAAATCTAGCTTTGAGTTTCAAAATTAAAAAGCAAAAAGCAAAACTGGAGATTTTGGTGCCACAGTCACTATTTCACACATTTAAACTCACACCTGCCCCTGTTTTAATGTTTTAGATGTACTTATTAGTCCTACTACTACTGCGAGTACTACTGCTACTACAGAGCTGATACCTGCATGTTTCTCTTGCACATTGTCGAGAAGTACACGGTCCAGCTCAGGAGACTGAAATCGGGCGAACAGCGAGTCGTCGGAGGTGATGACTCCTCGAGCGTACCGCCATGACACCCTGGAACACAAACACGGCACGTCACAGTTTTACACGACGCTTTTCCACGTTCAAGGCTCAAAGCGGCTTTACATCCACGAACCACGAGCCTGTTCACACAGACACTGGACGAGGAGGGTTCAGTGTCTTGCCCAAGGACACGTTCTGTCTGTGGGAGCTGGAATCGCACCAACAACCTTCAGATCAGTGGACAAACACTATCCACCGAGCTGCTGTCGCCCCACCACTTTCTCCGACCTCTCCGTGGGTAAAGAATGATGAAAAATGAGCACTGTTGCCGTAGCGATTAACAATTTAAAACAAAATGTATTATATATTTTGGATGCTGTGCAAATATTGTTAATGTGCACAAAAAAAATGTCGACGAAAGCAAAAATTCACTCTTAAAATGTTCATTTATTAACTGTTAAAGTGGCTGCATTTCATTATTTCCTGATCTGTTCTAAAGTCGTTTCCTCGTCACAAACCGACCTGGATTGAGTTTTGTTTCATTCACAAACTCTGCACATTTAGGCTGTTGTGGTAATACAGCAAGACACGAACTGCATGACATCACAAGGTGGGACAGAGCATTTTGAGCAAACAATAAAATGTGAATGAAACAAAACACAACTCCAGGAAACAGCTTTAGAACATGGTTTAAAGCTACAAGAGTTAATTTTGCGTAATAAAAAAGTACCCATTATAGGTTTGATGTGTTCTTTTATACCCAAACGCCCATGATATCTGTCTCTCTCTCTATATATATGTAAAATATATACCTCTGATGTATATTTTAGGTTTGAATCAGTCTATATCTGTACTGTCCACTGTGACGCCCCTTTAAACTCATCGTTTACGGCTCAGTTTGATCAGAGCCTCCTGTCCAACCCTCAGTGCAGGTGATGAACTCTGAGTCTTTATGCTGAAAGCTCCGGGGAAAGTGTCTGGTTCTTGTTTAAATCGTGGAAACTTGATGTCAGAGGATTTTCTCACTACACAGGACAATGTTTTAACAATGTTCATGTGACTAAATAAACTGGATCCACATGAGGCTGATGATGATTTCAGAACTTTAATTGTTTTTTTTACTCGATTCAGTCTTTACTGTGATATAAAGTTCATAGTTTTTTTCTGATTTGACCAGAACGAGCATCTAATGTTTAACTCGGAGATGACGTAACTCCGAAACCTGTGAAAAGTAGGAAATAGTATAATATTAAAGCAAAGGCCATTTTAGAACAGAATTTATTTGCTTTCTTTTTTTTTTTTTGTTTCATATTTTTAGTGATGTGCAAACAAATATCACAGCATACTGTCATTTAAAACCACAAATGTATACACTCCTTTTTCTTTTAAAAAAAAATATATAACAACTAAAACTAAAGAAGAAAAAATAAAAATAAATAAAATAATAATAATAATAATAATAGTAATTAAAGCCGCAAGCGGCGATGATGGCCCTCGCCACGGCGCGACCGCCTCCCCTCGCGACCGCCGGGGGCCAGCCACCGCCTCCATGCAGCATTCCCCCTGCCCGGCCACCCCCCGGCCGCACGCCCCCCTTCGCCCCCCCCCTTCACACTGTTTCCATAGTGCAGTGTGATCATTGCATTAAACTGGTGGAGTCTGTGACTTAGAACCTTCAAAATCGTGCATAATACAGGTATAGTGTCATTGACCTTTTGGTTCGGTTTTGGGCCTACAATTATCTCCCCAAGTTTCATACCAATCGCACAAAGTTGAGTGTTGTAATTATATTATAGGGGGCGCTATAGAGTCCACTGGTCATGTGCTCATTACTCTGCTGTATTCAAAGTTTTATTCTACATCAGTGGGTAGAGTTTTATGTCTTTAGACTGATCCATGTGTCTGTGAGCGGGAATCAAAGAAACAGGAAACGAAGGTGTTTTTCGATGGCGGCGTGCGGGCAAACGACACGAAATTATTGCAAACAATCGGATAAGAAATGAAACCCCGTGTGTCCAGATGTGACATGTGAAATCTGACCTATTTTGAAGCAAAAACGTGGGAGTTGTATCATTTGCCCTGGTCGTGAGAGGACATCGAAAAAACAGGAAACGAAGGCGTTTTTCGATGGCGGCGTGCGGGCAAATGACACGAAATTATTGCAAACGATCGGATAAGAAATGAAACCCCATGTGTCCAGATGTGACATGTGAAATCTGACCTGTTTTTGGAGTTAAAATCTGGGAGTTGTATCATTTTGAAAAAAACAAGCGGCGAAAGAGATGGCGAATTTCTTATTCAATATGGCGGCCTTTTTATGAATCAAAAGACAGCGTGGCCATTCATTGTTGAAGTTTTATCAAGGAGCTTTATAATCCATGACATTCATGGCCAAATGACACATGTTTGTTGTTAATTGGAGCGATTCAGACCAATGTCCCTGTGAGTCAGACATTTTTAAATGATTATTTTTTGGGAGTCTGAGCGCCCCTGCTGGCCAACCGTGAGAAATAACCCATGCTTGTAATATAATTTTTTGCTTCTTCTGAGGTGTCCAATGTACTCCCCAAATTTGGTATGAATCCGATAAAATTGATGTGTCACGTCTATGGTAGGGGGCGTTAGAGGGTTCATTTTGATTACACTTTATATTGCATTTGATTCATGGTCAAATGAAACATATTTGACTTAAATTTGAGATGTGTCGGGCAAAGCCCGTGTGAGTAATATTTTTAAATGTTTTTTTGTTGGAGTATTTGCGCCCCTGCTGGCCAATTGTAAGAAATAGCCTATACCCGTAATATAATTTTTTGCTCCTTTTCGTGCCCCAAATTTATTCCCTAAATTTGGTATGAATCCGATAATATTGATGTGTCATGTCTATGGTAGGGGGCGCTAGAGGGTTCATTTTGATTAGACTTTATAATGCATTTCATTCAGGGCCAAATGAAACATATGTGACTTAAATTTGAGATGTGTCGGTCAAAGCCCGTGTGAGTAATATATTTTTAAATGTTTTTTTGTTGGACTCTTTGCGCCCCTACTGGCCAGTTATGAGAAATGACCCATGCCCATAATATAATTTTTTGGTCCTCATCATATATCAGATTTATTCCCCAAATTTGGTTGTAATCCAATAATGTTGACGTTTCACGTCTATGCTAGGGGGCGCTAGAGTGTTCATTGTGATTACACTTTATAGTCAATTTCATACATGCCATAATTACACATATGTCATGTGAATGTGAGATCTGTAGGACAATGCCCCTGGTCGTGAGAGGACAACGAAATTACAGGAAACGAAGGCGTTTTTCGATGGCGGCGTGCGGGCGAACGACACGAAATTATTGCAAATGATCAGATACGTAATGAAACCCCATGTGTCCAGATGTGACATGTGAAATCTGACGTCTTTTGGAGTAAAAACATGAGAGTTGTATCATTTTGAAAACAGGTGGGGAAAAAATTGGCGAATATTCGAACGAATATGACCGACTTCCTGTCCGCCTTAGGGCTGCACTATGATTGGCTTTTTTGCTCGTCTCCATGAGCTCTATCACTGGTGCGAATTTGGCTTTGCTACGGCGAAATATGCGAGTCGGCTCCCAATTCATTTGAAAATTTGCAATTTTCTAGGTGGCGCTGTCGAGCCTGTGTGCGTGGGTCATTTTCGTGATGCTTATTTTATCGAATTTTTCGCGAGGCCGATCGATCTGATACCCCCATGTGAGACTTTTCGTCGACGTTTAGGGGGTGAAAATCGCGATCCCAGGGGGAGAAAAATAATAATAAGAAAAAAAGAAACTTTCGAAGAACAATACCCAGTGACGGCGAGGGCCAAATATATATAAAATAATAAAACTAATATGAAAATAAATTAATTAAACCCAAACTTGGGTAAATGGATGAATAAGAGGATCAAACAACAAATAAAAAAAAAGAAAAAAAAACAGGAAGAAGAAAAGGAAAAAAGGGGGGTATATATACATACACACATCATAACAAAATAAAAAATTATAATATTATACATAAATCAAAAATAAGGGGAGGAGGTGGTTTAGACAGTTTCAAAAAAGTCAATAAATGTTTGCCACTTTCTATAAAATTTCTATAAAACCCTTCTTAGAATATCTGATCTTCTCCACTTTCAAGAAGGACAGAACCTCATTAATCCACTGATGCTGGATGGGGAATTTTTTGATTTCCAACGTAAGAGGAGATGACGTCTTGCAGCGAGAGGTAAACGCCAAAACCTGTAGTTGTAAAGCTGAAAACTGGGGGAAGTTTTCTGGGAGAACTATTTATTTGCTGTGACATTTCAGCTGCTGCTCTGACTCGTCCCACGTCTCTCGTTTAGACTTTTCGATACTGCTTCTATGTAAGTTCTAAGTCCTCCTGCCTTTCACATTTCATATCTATGTCCTTAACCCGTCGTGTTCTGACCTCCAGGAGTAAGGGCCCATCTCCTTCAGGACGTCCTCCACACAGTCGATGTTGAGCCTCTGTCCCACGTCCACGGTCAGGGTCCGGATCCCGCACTGCCACGAGTCCAGACACTGCACCTTACGCTCGCGGCACTCCTCAGTCACCTGCCACCGAAAAGGACCATTTAAAAGTCAGATTTAGTTCATTTAAACTCCATAAAATGACCTGGTTGTGGTCCCAGATCAGAGACAAACATGTTCAGACCAAATCAAACTTTTACAGAAAAGTTTAAGCTGATTTATTCTTAATTACAAAGAAGTTGGACATGATAGATTTGTTGTTTTTTGGTTTTTATTTCAGGAGGAACACACATACAAACACATTCCTTCCAGTTCAGATATTATATGAAACAGCAGTATTATTCAAAGTACTACTTACTTACTATTTTTTGTAGTCCCATCCCATTTTAGCTTTATGTTAGTTCATTTTTTAGTATATTAACTGGGTGTTTTGGTTCTCAAGATCCAATCAGAAAGTAGAATGATCCGCACACGAGTCTCTCATTTGGGTTGCCAGATTCAGTGCTGAAATCCAGCTGGACTAAACGTACAAAGCGTCTCTCTGATCTAAATCGTTACTAAACGCCGCAGCTCATCATTAACGAGTCCCACATGGCTCTATTTCCTGATCTGTTCTGTTTCCTCGTCACAAACAGACCTGGAGTTTTGTTTCATTCTCACATGTTTAACACACAAAACCTGCAGATTTAGACTGAGTTCTTCTCTCAAACTGAAAACACTCTGTTCCACCTTGTGATGTCATCATGTGGTGAAACAGGAAGTGCTCCACTGTGTTTTTAATCTCCACACACCTTCACCAGGATCATTTCAGACCCTGGAACAGCCACTTATCTCGACTGAACTAAAGGTAAAAGGAGCTGTTCACTTGAAAACTACCACCTCGTGACATCACAAAGTAGAACAGAGCATTTAGAGCTTTGGAGGGTCACTCAAACATGTGTGAATGAAACAAAACACAACTCCACATCAGCTAACATCATTATAACACTGCTTAAAGCTCATAAGAGTTCATTTTGTGTAATATTGGCCACATGTTCAGTTGTGATTGTAGCTACTTTTTAAGCTAGCTACTTTGTAAGATCACACACGACAATAACATCCATACATCTTCATCTGCATTCAGAAACATACAGAAAAGAACATGCGCCCTCTGCTGTCGAGGAGGTAAAGGTTCAAATTTGGCTAAAAGCAAAAGCTGTTAGCGTCAAAGTTTTGGTGCATTTTACCGTATGTTTGGCTTATGATATTTCATGGTAAAAATGTAAAAACAGTCTGATACGAGACTTACCTCTGGCCCTGTCGTCCCTTGAGTATTTTCCTCCATCGCTGCTTTACTGTCCTTCAACAAACACAGCGTCTGTGATCTCATACCCAGCCCACAGGTGGCGCTGCAGGGTGAGCTGTCTGTTATCACCTCCAGAGGAACGTCTCCTCCGTCCTGTGACTGAACCTGAGACAAAGACAGAGTAAAAAACACCCACAAGATCCTGATACAAAACTTCCACATCTTTTTGATCGAGAGATCAGCTTCAGTTTAGTTTGTCTGTTTCCGTGACGACGGGACGTTTCCAAAACACAAATGACAATAATCGCCATGGCAACATCTGTGTCTCCCTCAGTCGTCCAGGTCTGATCCAGAGAAAAAGACGAAGTTTAAATCTGTCACTGGACAAATCTTTGCAGGAGTGAAGACGTTTCTCTGCTCGTCTAAGCTGCTTCTGTCCAGAACTGAAGAAGTGTCTTGGACGAGCAGTGAAACGTCTTCAGTCTTACAACCATTTGTCCAGTGACAGATTTAAACTTCGTCTTTCGCCATAGTAACATAGAAACTGACATCCAGCAGTAGCAGACATGCTCTATAATTACAACTAGCATTCATTTTTCACTCTTTTATTGTTTAAAATATGTTTGAGGTGGGACACGTGACCCCAGTCCCAAGACAGAGCAGCAAACTTAAACAGACCCAGTGAATCACAGGACGGCTGTAGTTATGGTCAAAGCATCATGCTTCATCTATAGTGACAATGTGACTTTAATGTTCCACAGAGACATGTTTGTGTGGGCAAAATGAAGAGGTGAGTGTAGAATGTCACCGTCTTTAATGAGCCAGACTGACTGAAATAATGGGGACTGTGTAATGTGCAACTATGAGAACTGTGCAGTGAAATGTAATGTGCAGTTTTAACTTGACCCTTTTGTGACCCCAGCCCCTGGGACAACAGACCATGTTTGTTCATTAACATGCACTGTCCCAGTCAAAGAAATAAATAAATACATAAAATAAGACACAGCCACCAGACCAGACCTGTGCTGCTGTTGGGAGGTGATCTGTTACTGCTGGAAGTGTTTCTGCGAATGTTTTATACTCATTAATGTAAATCTAAAAATAATCCACTCTGTATCTACACTACAGTGTTTTTGTATTATTGTTCTCACCAGGGCTCTTCATGTTTTCACTTCATTCCAGGCCAACAAATGGTGAAAAAGGATCTTCTCTCTGTTATAATTTTGAAAAGTGTAAATAATTCTTCATCGCTCTGCAGCTTTAGTTTCCCTGATACTTCTTTAAAGTTCATGTGACAGGTTTGCAGTACTTAACTCACAACATCATTAGGCCTATATTTAAGATTTTACTAAAATATTAACTGACTTTGTCTAGTTTTTTCATTCTGGAGAAGTTTATCATTTTACTTCCTGGTTGGACATATGTAGAAGTAACTCCAGATCTGTTGAATAGCAACTATGATGTTAACAATGGCCAAATGTGTTAAATTACAGCAGATTTAAAGCAAAGCATTTAAAATTTGGGGGGAAAAATTACGTACTTTGAAAATAAACCTACAGTTTAATATATGACTTGATTTTCATCTCATTTTAATCGATCAATGATAAGAGTGGGTCTTAAAAACAGATGACCAGCCTCATTCTGCAGGTTTACACAGTCACAGATATGACCCTTTAACACAGGAAGTGCATCGTGAATATAAAAATCACATGCAAATCCGCTCACATTTGACTGTTGACGGAGCATGCACTAGTTTACATCCGCAAAGCCAATCACGCTGAATAACTCGCTTTAATCTTACAGTTCAGTGTTTGTCTTTGTCTTTACAGGTCGTGTCTCCGTGTGACTCAGGCCCAGAGTGTCCCCCCTTTGTCCCACTCGTCCTGCAGCTGTTCACAGAGAAACACCTGTTGTTCAATCTGTACATGCTGCTGTTAGATCAGTTAATATGCAGCAATAATGTGTCCTACCACAACTCTGCAGAGACACTCAGATCTATGTCTCACTGAAGCAGGTGAATCTGGAACCAGTGGATTCACTCTGACACTGCATCAGATCAGTGTGTGGATGAAAACTACTTTCTCCAGATAAACTCAGACAAGACTGAAGTCATAGTCTTTGTCCACAGAAACATAGAGAAAGTGTCAGAGTCACCTCCAGTCTCTCTCTAAAACCTTCAAATCAGGCTAGAAATCTAGAGGTAATAATGGACTCAGACTTGAACTTTAACAGCCACATCAAATCAATAACATCTGCCGCTTTTTACATCTAAAAACACGTCAAAAATCAAAGTAAACTGTCAAAACCAGACTCAGACAGACTTATCCTGCATCTGTCTCCAGGAGGTTAGACGACTGTAACGTCTCACTGGCCTCTCCAAACGAGACAGAACAGAACATCCAGAACACTGCTGCGAGAGTCTGACTAGAACCAGGAAGTACTTCACACATGTGTCTGTGTCAGGTGAAGTACTTCACACATGTGTCCTGTGTCAGGTGAAGTACTTCACACATGTGTCCTGTGTCAGGTGAAGTACTTCACACATGTGTCCTGTGTCAGGTGAAGTACTTCACACATGTGTCCTGTGTCAGGTGAAGTACTTCACACATGTGTCCTGTGCCTCTGTGTGAACAAGTCTCTCCATGAACCAAAGAACATCTCCCACATGTTAGAGCCACATGAACATCTCACACTCTGAGGACTTCAGGGACCGACTCCTGCTGGTCCCAGAGTCACGACTAAACCTGGAGAATCAGAGTTTCAGTTTTATGCTAAAACCTGGAACAGTCTGAAGATGTGAGACAGACTCGACTTTGACAAAGTTTAAATCCAGACTCAAAACTGTTCTGTTTATCTGTTTATATGTGACTGAAATGGTTTTATTCTGCACTTTTCTCCATTAATGTTTATCTTATGATCATTTGTGATTATTTATGTTTTGATTTATGTGATTTTAATGTCATTCTGTAAATGAATTACTCCGTGTATGACTTGTGCTGTACAAATAAACTTGCCTTGGGTGACAGATCTGTCGAGTGGCTCATTGATGACACAGCGGCAGTGAAGAACTGAGTAGAACAGGTCTACTTAGGCAAAAACATAGATGAATATGTGTGTCTTCACTCTGTGTGGGCTGGTCAGGTCAAACTGGGACTTCATGAAAGAAAAAAAAAAAGTCTAGAATCACTGCCAATCTGAGCCAGTCTCCCCTCGGCTGTGTGGCATTTGCTCCTGGACGTCCCAATCTGCTGAACAAAGTGGCCAAAAATGAGTCTGGTAACGTCCTGTGGTACTTTTCTTACCGTTCAGACACAACGTCAATGACCTACGAACGATAAACCAAATTATTAAAGTAGTCCTAGTCCCCAGGGTTAAACCTTTTTGTTTCTAGAATTAACCCTTTGTGGGATTATTTTTTCCACAGCTTCTAAGACAGGTAACCTCCTTTTCCATATCACGTTATTTCATGATAATTTTGTGAAGCCATTGTCTAATTTTGAGATTGATAGTTTTTATTGCATTTGAGTGTTAGTGAGATTAACATCTACAGAAGGATGAGAGGCATTTCAACCAAAACAACAAACTCGTCAGTGTCTGGACACCAAAGTTGCTCCTCTTAAGGCCAGAGCACCCGATGTAGGTCACAGGATAGTTACAGGATTGAAACAGTCTGAGGGCTGTTGTGTTCAGTGGGACAGAAGCCTCTATGCACCAAAAAGACTCTGGTATTCTGTCCCAGCTGACATCCATGGACAGCACAATGAGACGAGGCTGTTGTGTCCGGAGCCTTTATCACTGGTGCACATCGATACAAATCACAAACTAACGAGGTTTGCAAAATACTTTAGAAAAAAGAAAACTGTGGACCTTAGACGGACACTTTCACTACAAACAGCATATTATGTGCACCACTTTACCGGTAATGACAGAGTCCACTGAATGTCGTAAAGTCTGGCGGATCAAAGATACAGTTTTATACAGATAGAGTTTATTACAATCGAGAGAATGTGAACGCTGGTTGGAGGAGCTGGGTCAGAGGCTAAGGTGCAGGGTGGGTATAAAAAAACAGGATCTGACGAAAGATGTAAAAAAACCCAAAAACAAAGTACTTCAAACATAACCAAAAAACAGACTGAGCCAAACAGAACTGTCCCCCGGAGGATACACTGGCCGTGTCCCAATTCGCCAAATCCACAGTTCGATGTACGGTTGAGAAGTACGGTTCGAAACTTCCGGTGGAGAATGGTAGTTCTCAGTGTAGCCGCCATCTTGTTGAAATGGGACAGCCCTACACCACAGACCGCACTTCCACCACCGTCTTTGCGTGTACATTACATAACTTACATTACGCCTATTAAACGTGACGCTGGTGACTAATAAACTTACGGTTCTGACTAATGAGCTGCTCGGCTTTTGAGTTTCATGAAATGTGTAAAAATGAATCCTCAAATAATCACTATTTTCTGGTTCTTTTTTCTTTATTTATTAGAGGAGGCAGGATGTCGTCGTCGCAGGCGTCAATTCTTTTTAGATTGAATGAAGTAATTAATGTTTCCTGTGGAATATCAACAGGTAAATGTGAGGTTCCAGCTGATTTTTGTCCCAATTGTAGCTACTTCATAACTTTAACCAAATATACATTGTTAAAACGTTATACCAGAGACAGAGGTAACAATATAATTTTACATTCATCATCTATAAACCAGAGAACACTGATTAGTTTATATAAAGTGGGATATTGTGTAGTTTAATGGTTCAGTATTTGGACAGGTTTAATTTGATCTGTGGCTAAATCACTTTAATACGAGTAGAGCTGTTCTTCTGTGCTGTGACAGTTTAATTTTATTATTCATATTATTGCAAAAGGACTGTATCCTCCTCCAGGGCACTTCATCCTCGCAGATGGAGGGTTCCCCTGTCTCCAGCGTCCACTCCCCCTCATCCCTCCCTACAAACACCCAGTGCAAGGTGTGGGAGCCCAGTGCTTCAATTTTCATCATTCCAAGGCACGTTCAATTATTGAGCCTTTGGAATGATGAAAACAAGATTTAGGGCCATCTTTTTTCATGCTCTGGAGGTCCACTGCACCTTTGCACCACATGTAAGTGAATTGTTAAATATCATGAAATATGTGATTGTGAAAGACTAAATCATATTTTCTTGTCGTAGGTCATCGCTGCCTGTGCCGTCCTCCATAATATCTGCCTTGGGGCAGGAGACATCGTGGAGGACGAGCCAGAGGAGAATGTAGTGGAGGATGAGGCGGACGGTGAAGTGGAGGCCGTCGCTGGAGCACAGTGGCGGGACCAGCTGCTGAGGTCTCTGCCCTGGAGGAGGTTCCATTGGACCATGATTATATCGAGGTATTTACATAATAGCAAGTTTCACATTCTCACTGAAAGTGTTTCAGGGGGATTACCTGTAAACACTGTAAGAAGATGTGACGTGACATGAGCAGGAGAACTATCAATATGCTTTCCCATTTATCTAAAGTGACATGTCAGTCATCTATAGCCCCAGTCCTGCAAACCCAGCCCACGGACAATGTGGTGGACAGTGGAGCAGCCCCCGGTATGAGAGCCCCACTTACCAGCCAGAAGAAGATGAAGACCTCGATCTCTGCACTCTGAAGGTCGATTAGCACTGCCAAGGTCCTGGAAGTGTGTCTTCATGATTAAAACCTGGCACTGGCACACTCAGGTTTATGGATTTGAATTTTCACAGTTACTTTTGAGTTTTAAGTTAATATATTGTAAATAGTACTTTATGTTAAAACAATTATAAATGTCAATAATTGTAAATAAAAAGTCACACGTTTCAAAAGAAAAGTGTTTAATTTTTATCTAAGTTTTGAAGCAACATAAATAGTATTTCAAAACGCTGTTTCCTCTCTTCAGCCTCCATCTCGTCTCTCTCCCTCTGCCATCTCAAATCCTCTGTACAGTTTTACAAGCTCGCTCTCGTGCTTTCTTTTCCTCCTCCTCCTCCTCCAGCGGCTGGTGGTGCTCCTGCCAGGCAGAACTTGGCCCTGGTGTGTCCTCAGGGATGGAGGCGATGAGGACAGGGGGGTTGATGGAGGCCTTTGCCCCAGCACCTCATCCATGTGGACAAACCAGGGCCAAGTTTCTGCAGTGACCTTCCCCGCCACTCCTTCCCCACTTTTGGGATATTTGCTCCTTTAACAGAACAAATGTTACTACAAGACATGTGAAAACAAGATGAACACAATGTTTTACAAGTACAAATTCAGATCATATACAGACTTTATATTTCTTTAGTAAGTTCTCCCACTTTCTTTTGGCCTGAACGGGTGTGACCTTCCCCTCCAGGCCCATTTTCTGCAGGATTATCCTGAGTCAAACAGAAAAACAGTCACAATTTACCCTATTAGAAATACAGCAGCTTATAATACACTGACAATCACAACAGGACACGGACAGGTAGCACAGGTAGCACAGCAGGACAAACAGTGAAGCAAACAGACAACCTGGCAAAGAGACCTGGGTCCTGGCTCCTTTTATCCTCCCGCAGGTGCGTTGATTGCGCTGATGGGCTGCAGGTGCGTGTGGGAGGAGCCAGGGCTCCGCCCAGCTCTGGAGTCAGGCAGGTGAGGGAGGGGGAGAGGAGACACAGGAGGCAAAACAGGAGCAGGGCAGTGTGGATCATGACAAGTTCATTATGTGTTTTGGAATATATTTTTGAGTGTTCTTTGATCATCAAACCTTCTACCTATTTTACCAAATGAATAATTGACATGTTTTTGTGAGCAACAGTCTGAGAAACAGGTACATTTAGTGTCATTGTGATGTGAGATCAGCATCTTAAGGGCCATCAGTGACACAGAAGTACAGACTGTGGATCAGATGGAATAAAATAGACAAATCCAGGTTAAGTCATTACAATACACATATGTACAAATGTAAAAGGTATTAAATTTGCAGTAACTGCTACTTTTATGTACTTTTGTGTTGTACTTTATTATCTGGGAGTATATCAGTGTTTTTGGTCTTACTTCCAAGCCGCCTGTGGAGAATGTGGCCCCTGTGAACAACTGCACATTCTCCCCCCTCATGTGGATGAAGTCAACCGTCTGCTCGTCCCTAAAGACAAAATAATATTCTTAAATAAGGAAGAATATGAATATCACGATTAATATTCACATATACAAGTGTAAGTGATAATCTGCTCAGTTTGGTCAGTTACACAATCACTGTAAACTCAATTTAACAGGACGTCACTAAGTTGAGTCGCCTCACACATATTTCAATTTTTAACAATTTTATGTAACAACAGTTTCATGTCCCACCTTCATGTGAACCAGTACTTACATTTAAACCTGCATTTCATAGCTGGCTCCATTTTAGCGTATCCTTTTGCGTAAGCGCGGTGCATCATGCGATATACAAGTGTGTGAAGTCTGCATGGATGGACACTTTGGTTACGTCTGATCTCCACGGAAACGCTGGAAACGTAGGGCACATTTTGTCCTGTGCACTCATCACACGGCCGTAGGGGGCGTTGAAATGGGACAGCCCTTGTCGCTCCGGAAATAACGTAACGCCCTTAGACCCACACTCGAAGGGTGATTTTAAGGGCATAGTGGCGAATTGGGACACAGCCACTGACAATTTGGCAGCGTGTGCAGAAATCCTCAGTCCCTTTGTGCTCCAGAGGTGGAGGCTTGATTGCTGATTGGCTGCAGGTGTGTCATGGGTGGTGCCAGAATCTCCACCCTGCTCCAGCTCCAGGCACAGACACAGAAGGAAGGAGGAAAGACAGCACAGAACTTGGGAACAGACTGAGGCTGTGTCCCAATTTGCCAAAATGCTCTTAAAATCACTGTTCAAAGTGCATCGAAGGGCATTACATAAAATGCGGAAGAAAATGTGCCCAGTGTTTCCATGACCGTAGCTGAAGTGTGCAGCCATGCAGACTTCACGCACTGCTATATCCCATCATGCACCACGCCTACACAAAAAAAGAGGCGAAAATGGAGTGTGCAACTCAATAAACGTTTAAATGTAAGTACTGGTTTATGTCACCTACAACAGTGCAACATGAAACTTACAATGTGAGTAAAGATCTGTATAAGACGACTCACAGTGAAGTGCTGTTAAACTGAGTTTACAGTGTAACTGACCAAACGGTTACCGAAATTAACCCTTACATTTGTATATCAGTGTAGCTCTTGAAATGTTTAATATTCTTCCTTATTTAAGAATATTCTTTTGTCTTTAGGGAGTAAAGAGTAGATGGCGGAATTTATCCAGCTGACGGGGGAGAATGTGTACCTGTTCACAGGGGCCAAATTCTCCGCAAGCGCCGCTGGAGGTAAGCCCAAAAACACGATATACCGTAAATTCCGGACTACAGAGCACACCTGATTAAAAGACACATGCTTTAATTTTAGGGAAAAGAAATTCTATAAGCCGCACTGCACCATAAGCTGCAGGTATCCCGTAGTAATATGAAAAATTAGCTAAAAAATGTTCATTTGCAAGGGACCACTCGAGCAGTTTTGCATGCTTTTTTTTACAGTGTATGCAGGCGCGTGTTCTGCGTCCTGATTGGCTAAAGGAGGTGCCGTGTTCTGCGTCCTGATTGGCTAAAGGAGGTGCTGTGTTCTGTGTCCTGATTGGCTAAAGGAGGTGCCGTGTTCTGCGTCCTGATTGGCTAAAGGAGGTGCCGTGTTCTGCGTCCTGATTGGCTAAAGGAGGTGCTGTGTTCTGCGTCCTCCAATCGCGTTGGACCTTTGTATTTGAGACAAACGGCTCCGACTCGCGTTGCTGGACACTCGTCCACGAGAGACTTTACATGTGAAACAACATAAAGAAGGAGGAAAATAACATAAGGACGACAGCAGAATAAGTTTGAACAAGGAGCAAAAAGGGCTGTAACCTGCGGATGGAGTCTGCTTTATGGTGTGTTCACACCGCAGCGTCAAAAACGTGCTGGCCGCCTCGATTTGGACGCGTGTGCATTTGAGGACAGACGCTTTGGAAGCGCCCAAGACGCGAGTCCAGAGAGCGCGTCTAGAACATTTTCCTGCTCCTTTTATGTACAATGACAGACCATGTTGAGAGAACAGCTTTGGTGTATTTACTGCACAAAAGTCATCAGCGGAGGGGATCCGCTCGGCGACGTGTCTGGGTTCACGACATAATTCAGAGGCGTTTGGAGTTTGGTGAGTTCCATCACTTGCTCCAGGAGCTCCGTCTGGATGATTAGCGCTTCCAGCAGTATTTCCATGTGACCCAGGCCCAGTTTGATGACCTGCTGTCCCGCATTGGTGCATGGGTAACGTCCTCCATTGTTCGTGTTTGTGACTCCAGTGCTTGACGTCGCTGTGTCACTGGAGCGTGGTCTCTGATTGGTTGACGCTGCGCGTCGACCGCCTCGAAAGTTCAACTTGGATGAACTTTCAAGGCGTTCGACGCTTGGACGTCTAAACGCGTAGATGCGTGGAAGCTCAAGACGTGCCGCGCTGACGCCAGATTCGCGCCGCCTTGACGCTTGAAGACGCGCGGCAAAAACGCTGCGTCACTAAGACGCGCGTCCACCATAGACTTTGAATGTGAGCATGACACATCTGACACCGCGGTGTGAACGCACCATAAGTTTGTGGATCAGTGACTGCAGGAAAAAGAGCATTACGAGACATTACAGCGGCGCCAGGATGAAGAGGCGAGGACAGAGGAACTGAGAAATACACCTGCAGCAAAACATATAGAATAATTGTAAAAAAAAATTAAGTTTTCTACTTCACAGATTTCATTTACACAAACCCCACGATAAACCAGACACTGTCTTTAATCACTTAAGAAACGAGTCACTGACAGAGAGTGACAGACACGTCAGGAGCAACATCCACTCTGCACTTTTATGTCTATACAGAGAACCAAAAGCCAATTTATTATGTGAAATATTTACACAGAAAGAATTTACATGTGAGGATTTTTTTTACTTTTTTATTTAATCCGCTTAGTAACATAAATATAATAAATGCATTGCAAATGCTGTTTTCTTACTGTGCCTGTAACATGGCGACCCTTTGTATCGTTTGTATCGGTAACACACAAATTAAACAGAACAACAGTCTAGTATCTCCTAATTACTGATAAAAAACATATACCATATACTGCATCCTACCAGAAAAGTCACTGATCGCCTTCTTCATCTTCCTCCTGCGCAATAAAACCATCAAAGTCCTCTAATTCAGTGTCTGGATTAAACAGCCTCAGGATCTCATCACTCACACTACAGTCTCCTCGTTTTCGATGTCACCTGAGTTCACGCCGTGTTCTTCATCACGCAACAGTCCAGCCTTTCAGAACCCGCTGGTGATGGTTGATGTTTTGACACGGCTCCACGCATTTAGGATCCACTGTCAGACTCGAGTTAAAGATGCTCTTCGCATGTGGCCTGTTTTGGTAAAGGATTTCGCGCCGCTTGTCATCCAAGCCTCCCACTCTTCACGCAGTGCCACTTTAAAAGCCCGGTTCACGCTGATGTCCAGTGGCTGTAGATACTTAGAGGTACCCCGGGAATCACAGCTGGAATTGAGTTTGTGCTCTTGATGGCAGCTTTCACTGAATCTGTTACATGGGCCCTCATGCTGTCCATAACGAGCAATGCGTTTTTTGTGTGAAAAAAGCCCCCTGGTCACTTTGAGTCGCGCTCTCTGTGCAAATCCTTCATTAGGCTCTCCATCATCCAACCTTTTTTATTGACTTTCACCACGATTTCTTTTGGGAATTTTTCCTTTGGCATTGTCAGATGCTTAAAAATCACCATCGGTGGAAGCTTTAGTCCAGATGCTGTGCAGCTCAGAACACAGGTAAATGCGTTCTCTCATGGCCGCTTGTTTTCGATGTGATGGACGAGTCACCTTTTTTATTTACAGTCCAAGTGAGAGGCAGGTCAAACGTCAGAGGTACTTCATCCATATGTATGATATCATCTGGCCCGATGGAATTCTCCACTATCTTTGTTTGAGTGAATGTGTGGAATGTAACACATATCTCCTCGTAGTCGGGAGGGAGCTGCGTGTGTCCTAACAGACAGGCCTTTCCGTTTCATAAATCTAAAACACCACGATGGCCCACCTTTAAAATTGTCTATTTTCATCTCGGTGGTGATTGCTTTAGCCTTCAGTCTGATTTGTACAGTGGAAGCACCGCGGCCGCCTGCTCGCTGTGTGTTAACCCAGTCTTCCAGAAAGTTTTCAAGCTCGGGCCATCTGCTGTGATGACCTCTGAGAGATTTAGTCGTCTTTTTGCATTGGCTCAGTTGTTCATGCTGGCGTCTCCACCTTCGCACCATTGATTCATTTATGCCAAGATTACGTGCCGCAGCTCGATTTCCTTCTTCAACTTCCAGAGTGATCACTTTTAACTTAAAAGCCGCATCATACGCTTTTCTTCTAGTATTTTCCATGGTGATGAGGGTTAGTACAAATGAGTGCGCTAGATTGATCAGACAATTTCATTGGACTCTGTGAACTACTCATCAGTTTTATTGGTCGACTGTTGCTGGGCTAAATGTTTTTGGCGCCACGGGGGAAAAAAATCTATAAGCCACACTGCACCATAAGCCACAACGGTTAAAAAGTAGAAAAAAGTAGCGGCTTGTAGTCCGGAAAATACGGTACTCCCAGCTAATATAAGAAAGACATTAGATGTACATAAAGTTGGCCTTACTTTGAATTTAATGCCTTTACATTTGTACATATGTGGATAGTAATGACTTAACCTGGATTTCCCCATTTTATTCCCGTTTGAGCCACAGTCTGTACTTCTGTGATCACTGATGGCCCTTAAGCTGCTGATCAGAGAAAGTACAAGCCTTACGGAGTACTACGGAGTACTGAACGTACCTATTGAACTGAATAATCCATCATATCTACCTTCTTTAGCAAAGAAGAGTCAAAAATATATTCAAAAGACATAATGGACTACATAAATGGAACTATACAATGTGCTGCATAGTGACTGAACACAAGGAAATCTGTAGCAGTGTTGTAGAACATTCTTATCTCTTATCTTGTATTATATATATGTATCGTAACTTGTATTATAAACTGCTGTTTTTATAATTGGGTGAATTGTGAATGTTTGTATGACTCAGGATAATACTGCAGAAGCTGGGCCTGGAGGAAAAGGTCACGCTCCTTCAGGTCTAAAGAAAGTGTGAGAACCTACTAAAGAAATATGGAAATATGATGTACATGATCTGAATGTTCACTATTTTTCTCAGTGCGCACAAACCATTGTGTTCATCTTGTTTTCACATGCCTTGTATTAACATTTATTCTGTCAATGGACTGCAAATAAATATTTGAGCAATAACCACTGAAACTTGGCCCTGGTTTGTCCCCATGGATGAGCAGTTGGGGCAGAGGCAAACATTAAAAACTTTGATTTTGAAACATTTCTGAGTGTTTATTTTCAGTTATCATTATATTTCTTTAACAAAGGACCAGAAAATATAATGGAAAAAAATTAACGTAATAACTTAAAACACTAAAGTAACATTCAAAGAGCAAATCAGTAAACCTGAGTGTGCCAGTGCCATATTTTTATCACGAAGACAATTCCAGGGACCTTGGCGATTGAACGTGCCTTGGAATGATGGAAATTGAAGTGCTGGGCTGCCACACCTTGCACTGGGCGTTTGTAGGGAGTGATGAGGTAAAGAGGACTGTATCGAAGGACTCTAGCGTCATGCACAGAACCAGGCCACCCCGCGTAGGTGTCTATGAAGCGGCCCTCTATGAAGGACCTGAATCTCCTTGAATATCTGGGAAAACAGCAGGTGAACCACAGATTGGCCAGGCGGGGAAACAGTCCTCCAATCACCAACAAGGGCTCCCACAGTCAAGATTTCATGGGGAAAAGGGGAGATTCAACACACACAACATAGGACAGATACAAGAAAATGGAAAGAGCATAAAGCCTGTGGCCATAACACCATCAACCATGTCAGTTTCAGTGTAAGACATAAACGCTGTCTCCAGGTGCAGGTAGGTGCAGCACATGGAAGCAGGTGCTGGGCTTGTGTCACGGCCATGATTTCCCCAAAGCTGTAGAGAAACACAAATGCCCTGCTACGATGGTGTATATACATTTTAAAATAAGAAAACATCTGAAGTTTTTATGCCCAGACACAAAGGAAACCAAACTTCTTTTCTTCCAAAATTCTTCAACTTGACCTAACTGTCCACAGTGTAGCATATATGATGCAACAATATAATATAAAATACAATAATGTAGTGGTGTAGTTGTAATGGGCTAGTCTCAGAAGGTCTAGATTCGGCTTGGAGGAAGTGAGGTGCTCAATGAGGAACAGACACGGTGTTATAGTGCTCAGTTGTGTTATTATTTACAGTGGTTGAGACAGTATTTACAAAATATACAAAATCAGTGCACTTATTTATGTCACTTGGTTAGTGAGAGTCCAACGCGTTCAGAAAAAAGTGTAGACATGAGGTGCAATCATTGTCCATAATCCACGCACATAGTTCATTGATGAGTCCAGAAAATATTTTGCAAATAGGTCCAAGTGCAGAGTGCAGAGTTGTTCAAAGTTCAAGGTTCAGGACCCATAATGTAATCCAGAGGTGAGTGTGCGTGAGTTTGTGTATGTGGGGGAGCGGCTGCAGCGCCTCCTACCACTCCGGCGGACACGTGCACTCCCGGCTGGGTCTAGGTTCGAGGCCTTCTAGCTCGCCATCTTATCTTAGAACCTGGCCAGTTCCTCTTAATATAACCAACATAGCACGATGTCACACAGCAAGAGGGCATCTGCAGCAGCTCGGAACGCCCCAGACCCACAACACCATGAGACTCGCCGCGGGTGGCCATGATTAAAATAAGTTTCACGCGCATGTCTCGCGGGGGGTGCGCGAAGTCCCGCGATACCTGCGCGAAATCTCGCGATATTTAACCTTAGCTGTGGGACGCAGAATAAGGCAGAAATGGGGAAAATAACTGAGTTACAACAGACATAAGAAAATTCAAATCAAATACAGCTTTCACTGATAATTGCAATGCTGATTTATTCTTAATTACAAAAACATCAGACATTTATTCATGTTCCAATTTGTTGTGGAGTGTCTCATTCGGTTTACCACTTTCCACTAATACTGTGAATACTGTTTTTAAAACTAGAGCACAGGCTACATATAATTCATTTAATATCTGTTATATAATGCTGATTTGTACACAAAACATGCACGAAAAACCCAGCTCGTTGTGACTAAGCTCAGCTCAAGATCTGAGGATGGGTCTGAGTGCTCCACTGGGGTGTAATGATTTTTCAATGGAGAGAGTCTTAATATTGTATAGAAAAATGAGAAGACATGGTAAAAGCATAAAACCTGAAGATATTCTCCAAGTCACTATTTGAGTAGATGGGGTTCCCTTGGCTGTCGGAGCCAACTTCAAAGTAGCGCAACTGGATTCCACTTATGTCTGCAAATGCCAAAAAACACAAAGAAAAATCACAAACATTTAGTCATGTTAAACTATGTATGGCTATAACAAGAGCCAAGTGAAGTACTGGTAAAAAACTCTTTTCTTATAGCTCCCATATCCACACCAACAAAGTACACAGAGGGAGTTTTTCGTTGTACTTTTCTTTTGCCTTTTTCCACTGCTGAACACCACGCTGAAAAAAGCTCAGCTGTGTCCACTCGCAGAAGGTTTCTAAAATATCATAAAGGCTGAAGAAAAACAAAACACGAAATGATACTTTACTATTTGTGGTAATGTCTGGGCGAACCAAAGATTCAGACTTGGGGTTTAAAGTATAACAAAGTTTATTCACAAACACGGGAAAATAAATGTAGGTTGACGGAGCAGGTCGTTGGGAGCGGTGTCGTGTGCTGAAGTCTTGGAGCAGATTGTGGGTCACAGGGTCAGAGGCTGGGGTGGTCGTACCGGTCGAGGTGAGCTGGATCTGAGACTGAGGTGTTTGTACCCGTCGTGGAGAGCTGGGTCGGGGGCGGAGGTGCGGAGTGAGATCACGGTGGATACACTGACGAATAAACGATCTGGCTCCGAGTGTCGGGTCCTCAGTCCTTTGATCCTCCAGGGTCAAACACAGAGGCGAAGGGGGAAGACAGCACAAAACACACAAAAAACCCAAATCCTGACACTATTTCACAAATACTGTAAGAAGGTCATTGTTACAGGGCCCAACTCTGACAGTCTCCACTTGCTCCACTGGCAACTCACGAGCAGCTTGAGATCATCCGGGATAAGAAATATCAAAATATTCAGCGATGACAATTAAGTATTTCTTTCAGCAAACAACAATTCTTTGTGTCGTGAATTATGTTTTTTTTTTTTTTTTTAAAATATATATCCAGTTACAATCAGCTTACCCTGCACTTACCTACCAGTTAATTTGGCTAATTATTAATCCGGGACAGGTTGTTAAAGACCTGGGACAAGCCCCCAATATGTTACAACTGTTTCCTAGGGAGAAAGGAAGTAACATGAAATAATAATAAGTAAAAGTGTGTTTTTAGTGTTGTGATAAATGAGGGTACGATAACCATAGAACTAAAGTTACATTACAAACAAATAAAGAGACACACTGTAGGAGGAACAAAGATTACAATGGCATCTGATGTAATAACCATTTTAAACCCTGACCTTGAACACAAGTTAGCATAAAAAGTTGTAAATAACATATTTCTACAAAGAATTTGATAACGTAGGAGTTGAACTGTGCCCCCTCTGCAGGTATCGGACCACAGCTGTAGTGATGCAGTCCACATGAACGCCCCAAAAACATAAGGATGGGTCAAGTACTGAATGATGATTACCTGTTTCATTCATCCTTTGGGCTGGTGTACATACAGTATAATCTCACCTAGTTTCATCAAGTGATAAAGCACCTTTCACCACAAAAACCAGGAGAGATTCCCTTAAACAAATGGGACAAGAGACGTTTCTGAAAAGATTAAAACAAATGTCCAAACCTTTGGCTTCAAATTTTAACAAGCATTAGTTTACCTCCTTTGCATGTCTCCTTCCTTTTGACTTTGCCTCGTTGACAAAGTAGCTAAACATGTAAAGCAGGTAAACAAGTGCTCTCGTCTGACAAAATGAATAGTCCCTTCATGTCATAAGTCAACGGTGACATTTTCAGGAGCCAAATTCACATCTGGTTTGACATATTCCAAATCTCTGTCATCCTTGGATTCCTAGAAGGTAGAAGTGTATTGAAGAATGTATCAGTTGTGTTATTGCTGAAGTAAATTACATCGTCAAGTTCCTGATTGGATTTCTGTCGTCACAGTTTCACCAAACGTGGAAACATGATCAGCCAAAACTGTAAACTCGTCTGTAAACTGCACCTGCTGCAAAAAGGTGGATTTGCCGTAGTTACACAAAGGTCCCAGTGTTTCAAACTGCTATAAATATATATGTATTACCCTGAGCTTTGAAGAAAAGCCATCCCCCTTCAAGATCCCACATTTTTGGGTATTTGAGGCAGAGCATCTCAGATAACTGTAAAAGTTGCTTTATTAATTCAACAAAACAAGTAACAGTGATATACAACCTCAAATCCTATGAAGTTGGGACGCTGTGTAAAACTTAAAAAAATACACAATACAATGATTTGCAAATTCTTTTCAACCTATATTGAACTGATAAACTACAAAGACATGATATTTAATGTTTAAACTGATCAACTTTATTGTTTTATGCAAATATTCACTCATTTTCAACTTGATGCCTGCGACTCGTAAATAAAGCTGTGACAGGGGCAAAAAAAGAATGAGAAAGTTGAGGAATGTTTAAAATCCACCTGTTTGGACCATTCCACAGGTGAAAAGGTGAATTAGACACAGGTGAGTGTCGTGATTTGGTATAAAAGGAGCATCCCCCGAAGAGCTCAGTCATTCACAAGGATGAGGCGAGATTCACCACGTTGTTGACTATTTTCTCACGCAGTTGTTCACAGTCTTAGAACAACGTTTCTCAAGGTACAACTGCAAGGAATTTAGGGATTTCATCATCTACCAGAATATTATCAAAAGCGAATCTCCGCGCACATAAGCAGCAAGGCCCAAAACCAACATTGATGCCCGTGACCTTCGACCCTCAGGCTGTACTGTATTAAAAACAGACATGAGTAAAGGACATTACCACATGGGTCAGGAGCACTTCAGGAAACCACTGTCAGTCACACAGCTCGTCGCTACATCTCCAAGTGAGTCTACCATATTTCGAACTTTTTTCACTTGTCATTGAGGCGTGGCCAAACAAATGTGGATGTAGAGGGGGCGTGGTCTTCATTGCCCTTTGTGTTCAGAATCTCATACACACAGTCTCTACTAAATTTGTCTGCCCCATTTTAACTTTGTAGGAGGCCAGTAGCTTTTTGGATGTTTGTGGTAAAAAGATAAACTGAAATTGGATGATTTTAGCAAAAACATTCAAAATCAGCCCAAAAATATCATCAGACCTTATCAGCCATTGGTTTCTCTGGATTCTGAAAAAACCACCTTAATGCATCAGCCATGAAAAAAACCCTAACAATCACCCTCTGGTCCGTAGTCAATGGAAAACATCCTGCATATTCCCTGGACGGAGCCTCATCCCAAGGAGCTGAATGACAAGAGGCCAGCTCAGACCCCAGATCAGTCACGCCCTCGACCCTCTGTACTTTGCATATTTGGAGAAAGTGGGAGTGGATGACGCTGTACTCTAATACTCCTCAGGTCCCTCTCATCTCAACAAAAGGCAGTGTGCGTGCTGTGAGGATCGTCTTTTTTCACTCTCACAGCACATTTAACACCATCCAACCTCTGCTGCTGCTTAAAAAAATGATAGAGACAGGAGTGGATTCTTCTAGTTACCTGGATGACCTCACTGGGAGTTCTCGGGGACTGCACTTCGGGACACTGTCGTCTGCAATAGCTGAGCTCCACGAGGGACTGTACTTTCACCAGTCCTGTTTACCTCTACACATCGGACTTTAAATACAACTCAGAGCTGAAGGTGTATCAGGATCGGTAATGAAGAGTCTGCAACCACTGAGAGAGACACTGTGGAGGTCGTAGAGTGAATTTCCTTCAGGATTAATAAAGTATCTATCATTCTACAACCCAACAAACGTGGATTGGAATTATAGAGTATAGAGCGGACCCCATTTGTGCCGGGATGCAACCCGGGATATGGACACAGGTTTGAACAATCACAGGTTTATTCTCCACTGAAGAGCCGTAGAAACGCTGATTTGAATCGATAGTCAAATCTTAGACCTTTTAGTACCAGCAGAATTCAGCATCAGACTGACAAAGTTCAACACATGGCTTTATTTATTTGTAAAGTGCAAGGAATCATGAAAAGATAACCATAAACGCAACTTCATGTGCAAAAACACTACATTTACAACCTGTCAGCATACATACTGTACATCAGGTTAGAATAGTACATCGACAAACTGCAGTTTTACAGGCTCTGTGAATTACAAAATAATCAAATCAAGATTTTTAATAGATTTACAATACAAACCACATGGTTTAGAGCAGGTTGTGTGAGGCCATGGTTTGTGTCCTACTTTGAATAAATGACCATATTGACTCATTTATAAACTAAACAATGTGGGAAATTAAGCAGAACTTCATTTTCATTAATTTCATTTTTGATTAGTCTCAGGTTTTCACTCTGACAATTTACATAAAGAGGAATATTAAACATTGCATGAATCATTAGTTTATAGCAGCTAAAAATATGATCCTTTTACAGTTTTGGCTCCTTCGTCTGTTTCTGTGACGTTTCTGATCAGCTGATTTAAACAAAATTTGGAGCCGTCTCAGCAGGAAGTCGCTCCATCTGCAGTCAGACTTCTTCAGACAGCCGTGAGAAAGTTAGAACGCCCTCTTTTATGAATTATCAAATACTTCTAAAAACTTCCAAGCAGTTAAATCTATGTCATCTGAGTGTAAGCAGAGGAGGGTCATTCAGACGTGGAATACATGTAAAATGAATTAGTGATATCACCTTTATGATCCTTTCAGACCTTTTAGTCTGCTACCTCCTGGTCAGAAGTAAAAGTGAAACTAATTATATTAAATCAACATAAAATACCAAATTTACTCACACATGTCATTAAAATGCAAATGATCACAAACAAAGCTTTACCTACACCTGAGGTCAGAGCAGAAGAAATGCAAATAAACTCACAATTTTGTACTTCCAGGCTGTAACTGAAGCACACGCTCACACACAGTGTCAGATACGTGGGCCAGTGTCAGATACATGAGCCAGGTGCAGATAAATGAGCCAGTGTCAGATACGTGGGCCAGTGTCAGATACATGGGCCAGTGTCAGATAAATGAGCCAGTGTCAGATAAATGAGCCAGTGTCAGATACGTGGGCCAGTGTCAGATACATGGGCCAGTGTCAGATAAATGAGCCAGTGTCAGATAAATGAGCCAGTGTCAGATAAAAATGAGCCAGTGTCAGATACGTGGGCCAGTGTCAGATACGTGGGCCAGTGGTCAGATTACGTGGGCCAGTGTCAGATAAATGAGCCAGTGTCAGATAAATGAGCCAGTGTCAGATAAATGAGCCAGTGTCAGATACGGGGGCCAGTGTCAGATACGTGGGCCAGTGTCAGATACGTGGACCATGCCCATCTTAGCACAAAAACTTGAGTACAATTTATTTTCAGCCTGTTTGTACTAAATCCAGGGCTCCAGAATGGGACCAAATTAAACTGTTCAATGAAGGGATGAATTTCATATTTATTTATTATTATGGTCTCTGTGGGGTGCGCGGTGGGGTCCGTGTGGGGTCTATGTAGGGTAAGTGTGGGTGGCGTGGGGTCCTTGTGAGGTGCGTGTGGGGTCTGTGTCAGGTGTGTGTTGGGTCTGTGTGGGGTCTCTGTGGGGTCGTGCAGGGTCTGTGTGGGGTTATGTGTTGGGTCTGTGTGAGGTGTGTGTGGGGTCCGTGTGAGGTGTGTGTGGGGTCAGTGTGGGGTCTCTGTGGGGTCGTGTTTGATCTGTGTGAGGTCTGTGTGGGGTCTGTGTTGGGTCTGTGTGAGGTGTGTGGTGGGGTCCGTGTGGGGTCTATGTGGGGTCCGTGTTTGATCTGTGTGAGGTCTGTGTGGGGGTCTGTGTTGGGTCTGTGTGGAGGTGTGTGTGGGGGTAAGTGTGGGGTCTCTGTGGGGGTCCGTGTTTGGTCTGTGTGAGGTCTGTGTGGGGTCGTGTGAAGTCTGTATTGGGTCTGTGTGAGGTCGTACGTGTGGGGTCAGTGTGGGGTCTGTGTTGGGCATGTGTGAGTGGTTGTGTGTGAGGTCTGTGTGGGGTCCGTGTGGAGGTCTGTATTGGGCCTGTGTTAGGTCCGTGTGGGGTCTCTGTGTGAAGTGTGTGGGGGTCAGTGTGGGGTCTGTGTTGGGAATGGTGGGAAGTGTGTGTGTGGGGTCAGTGTGGGGTCTGTGTTGGGCATGTGTGACGTGTGTGTGGGGTCAGTGTGGGGTCTGTGTTGGGCCATGTGTGACGTGTGTGTGGGGTCTGTGTTGGGCATGTGAGAGGTGTGTGTGGGGTCTGTGTTGGGCCTGTATTAGGCCTGTGTGAGGTGCCGTGTGGGGGTCTGTATTGGGCCTGTGTGAGGTGCGTGTGGGGTACTCTGTTGGGCATGTGTGAGGTGCGTGTGGGGTCTGTGTTGGGCGTGTGAGGGCGTTGTGAGAGGTGTGTGTGGGGTCTGTATTAGGCCTGTGTGAGGTGTGTGTGTGGGGTCCGTGTGGGGGTCTGTATTAGGCCTGTGTGAGGTGCCTGTGGGGTCTGTGTTGGGCCTGTGTGAGGTGTGTGTGGGGTCAGTGTTGGGCCTGTGTGAGGTGTGTGTGGGGTCTGTGTTGGGCATGTGAGAGGTTGTGTGTGAGGTCAGTGTGGGCCTGTGTTGGGCCTGTGTGAGGTCAGTGTGGGTCTGTGTTGGGCATGTGAGAGGTGTGTGTGGGGTCTGTGTTGGGCCTGTGTGGGGTCCGTGTGGGGTCTCTGTGTGGGGGTCCGTGTTGGGCCTCTGCTCATAAAATGTTTTAGTAAACGACTGGACAGCGCTTCTGGACAAAACTTGTTTTAGTCTGTGAAATCTGCTTCTGTGGTGAAGATTTTAGGCTGATGTTGATGTCCAGCCATTTAGTTTCAGCTGTACCTCCATCTATTCAAAAGGAAACATATTTTTAATCACATATGAAAAATCACATATTCACTGACTGAAATAGTTAAAATTGCCTGTTGCAGCATCTTCATGTAGTTGTTTGAGTCGCCCATGTTCAAACCAGAGCCAAACTTTATCTGCACCGGCATAAACTTCTTTCTGCGAGCTGCATCAAAACACATCGAAACATGCAAAATATGAAAAACCTGCCAGAATTCAGGTGGACTCACTTTTGTCTTGCTTAAACTGACTGTACAGCTGTTGCTTTTTGTATTTGAGCAAAAATTTGTCTTGCCGCAGTACAAAAATAGTGTGTAAGCAGATCTTGAAGTAAAGATAGCAGCGCTTTGGCCTGTCAGGATCTAACTGTGAAGTAGTTTATTGTCAGAGAAGCAGGAAGTTTGCTGTTACCATGCTAGCTGTTGTTAGCATTCCGTGATGGCCTAAATCTTCTCTGTCCACTAAAAGTTGCCAAAAGTTTTTATAAACTCATAACTTTGATTGCTGCAACTCCTTTGAAATGAACTCGTTTTGTTCTTCATGCTTTTAAAACAGTTAAAAATCTGATATACTGCCTTTTAGGATTTTTTAAGACACTATTATATACAAACTGCATTTTCTAAAGTTTAACCAAAGCATGAATGTATTAAGAGAATTGCATTAGACATAAGAAATTTGGGAGAGCAGAGAGACAGAGAACCTCTTCTGCTGGCACAAACACCTGGGAAAAATAGATTTTTTAAATGTGTGGCCTTGGCCTTAATGTTTGCACCTCAATCAATTAGAATGATTGATCTTTATTGAGAAGTTTCAGGGGCAATATGTGTAATTTTAGATATAATAATCCATGATATAGAGATGAAAAACTGAACCATATCACACACTGAACCTAAATTATCAATCTAACAAAGTCAAAACTGTATCCTGTCATTTAAAGGTCCCTATTACGCTATTGGATCTGTGTTATAATGTTGTTTCTATCACCAAAAACATACATGAAGTTGTATTTTGTTTCATTCATGCTCTGTCCATCTTGTGATGTCAACATGTGGTATAGACAGGAGTGCTCCACTCTGTCGAAATTTGGCCACAGTTAATTGCTGCTACCCAAAATAAAAAAAAAAATAAAAAAGTAAAATTTCATTTCAAAAAATTCAAAAAAGCCCAGAGTGCCACTTCTGGCCCCGGCGTAGAGACACCTAGTGGATGAATATTGAACTAAAAATAAGCCAGAGTCATAGTGACAAGATGGAAAACTACACAAAAAAATCGTCTTTTCAGCAAACCAGCGGTTGGTAAAATTTTGTGTTTTTGTGTTAATCTTTTTAGTATAGCTTGCAGAATGTCTAGAAGTAGTTTTTATATTCTATTTGGATAAATTAGCGGCCCAATGGGTCAAATTTGGCCCTGAGCCTAAAGTAGGAATAAAGGGTTAAAATTGAAAAAAAAGATATTTCAGGTTTATAGCAGTAATTTAATGCAATGTTCATCATTTTCCAAAGAAGAAAAGGGTTCTTTAGTTCTCCAGGGTTAAACTCCACACACCTTCACTAGAATCATTCGGATAATTTCAGCCCTGGATCCCAATCTTTAAACTAAACAAAAGGTAAACTTTCACTTGAAAACTACAGCTTCAGGACATCATAAGGTGGTACAGAGCATTTTGAGCTTTGGCGACTAATAATAAAAGTTTCAATGAAACAAAAACACAACTCCAGGTCTGTTTTTGATGAGGAAACAACATTTAAACGGGCTTAAATCTCACAAGAATCCATTTGGCATAATATAGGACGCCTTTTCTTTGCAGCGTCTTACCTCCGTGGCAGAAAAAAGGGCAGGGTTTGGTCACAGTTCTTGGGGAAACACACATGGTTCACATCCTCCGCTGCACAGTGCTGGTGGTTTCACTCACCTCCCCAGTTTGTGAAGGTGCGGAGGTTCCATCAGACCATGTCCACATCTCCCTCGCTCCATAGTACAAACCGATCCAACAATAAAACATCATTCCACGAGGGAGGTCACCCTGGAGGGCTTTCAGAAGGGCTTTCGATCATTGCCAAGTCTGTGTAATACTGTCTGCAGTAAGCCACGAGCGCCCTCCAGGTTTGTGAAGATGTGTGAATGAAATGAATTCCTTGGAATTTAACACATCGCAAGAAAAATAACCTTATAAACTGTGAGACTTTGCAAATGACTTTAACTGTATCTTGATAAGAGGCCGCTTTTTTTGGAGGCTTTTTGTCTTAAGTTTCTTAAATAAAGTGACATTACATTTTACGTTTGGGGCTTGTTTTTATCTTGTAAACACGATACTTAACTAATCAATGTCCATTTTCTGCCTAGTATTCTACAAATGAATTAGTTCATGCCTTGATAAGAATGTTGTTACCTCTCAAAAACAGACTTGGAGTTTGAGTAACACTTTATATTAGTCTGTCTACTTCTCCAAAGCTCACAATGCTCTGTTCACACCTTGAGATGTTATGAAGTTGTGTAGTTTTCCTGTTAACAGTCCTTTTACCCTACCCCAAAAAATTAGTGTTTTATCCATGTGACAGAAGAACTCTAGAAGAAGACTAAATCTGCAGTTTGTGTTAAACATGTGAATGAAACAAAAACACAACTCCAGGTCTGTTTTATGATTGAGGAAACAACATTAGATCAGGAAATAGCATCATACTGAGCTCTTAACCCATAAGGACCCAGCGTGACAGTGGTGTAACGTGCCATTTCACCTGCTCTGGAAACCTCTTTAATTAATTTTATATATATATATATATGATAGATATATATATATATATAATGATATATATATATATATATAGTTAATATATATGTATATATATAATATATATATATATATCTATATATATATATATATATATATGTAAAATCCCAAAAGTGACTCCAAATCAACATATTGTGACATCACAAGATTGATCATGTGATATTTTTTTGTCACCACCCTTTTTCAAGATGGCTGACGAGAAGCAGAGCACATGTCCAACATTAGCAATTTCTCCAAAGTTTGATTTCTGCAAAAACAAGAGGGAAGATTTTAAATTTGCATTTATTGAAATTACTAATTAGAAGTTAGTGAGTACATTTATATCAAAATTAAGTAAAAAAAAAAAAGATGTATGCAAAACACATCACAATGAAAAACGTGGTTTGCACATATGTCACTTCGGGCCTTAAGTAATAAAAAGGCCACAAAAAAACTCATGTGACATAATGTCACATTCTTTTTTTATCATTAAAATTGTGTATCTTAAAATATTTATGTTAAAAATAACAGTGTTAATAACATATGTTTTAACAATAAAAACCATATCATTCCAGTTATTTTGTAGAATGACACCCAGACACGCCTGATGCATTGGCAAACATCTTCTTAAAAATGCTTAAAGGCCCAATGTGACATATGTGTCACATTGCATATCTCAGGCACTAGGAGGGGAGGTGGGAGAAAAAAATGTCATAAATGTGTTATTTACCTCTAATTAGTCTGGGCTATGTCCACCATAATTTTCCCTTTAAGGATTTAGGGTGTCTGGGTTCTTATGGGTTAAAGTGAAGTATAATAAACTATTTTTCTTGTCAGATCAGGGAACACAGGTGTTGTTTGTTTATTCTTTTACTCTGGATTTTACTCTCAGTTGTAATTTTGTGCTTAAATAAAAGGCACAATCTCAACTACAGATCTCACCTTGGAAACACAGAAAGACCGTGTGGATGATCACAAGCATGGGGAAAACCACGTTCCGTCAGAAGCTGTTGAGATGCAGGCAGCTCCACTAGGACACACTACTCCTCCAGTTCTGGTAATCTCCCAAGTGCATCACCAGTGGCCATCCATCTCCAGGTGAAGTTAATGAGAAGGTTCGATTAAAAGTCCGATCCAGGCCAGTCCAGTGTGATTCTCTCTGTTCAGTGTGTCTGCCTCCTCCAGACTCGTGACTTGGGCCAGGTCGATGGTAGTTCTGTCTGCAGAACTGCTGAGCTCATGCCAACTCAGCTCCTGGTTGATAAAGTGATATGCAAGTCCATTTATGTACGGAATGATCTGTATAACTATAGGAACAAAGGCAGAAATGCACATTATCAGCTGGAAATCAAAAAGAAATCAAATGTATTCGAAGCTTACCACAGAGCAGGAGTTGTTGAAAATAATCATCACGATCAGAGCTGCGTGTTTCCACTACCTGTTTGTGTGTTGACTCCAGCTGAGATGAAGAACGACCTGACTGTCCAGACACACAATTGCACTATAATCAGAATTCATATTTTCCTATATATTTACTTTCAAAGAAGATGACGCAGGCATTTCCCTGCACATGTCGAGTAAGGACAGAATTGGTGCTAAAAGTGACCTTTATGCATCATGACATTTAAATATACTTAAATGAATGCAATATCTATAATAATGTAATAATTAAAATGAGATTAATAATAAACAAAATGATTTAACAAAAAGGAAACACAGTGGGCTGCTTCTCTTCTGCAGTTGGACCAGGCTGTTGATAGGTTCACACTTAACCTAATTAGAGTGTCAAAGAGAAGAGAAGGACAAGAGAGATTATTATTGCTATAGCTCATGAGGAAGAAAAAGACGGGGAGGCCAAACCTTCCAGCTTACAACCACAGCTCTCCCTTTCTGAAGTCCTCCACCGCTTTCTTTCTCTTCTGTATCAGTTAGGTCCCTAGTTACCATCACTGCCTCACTCTCAAGTGGGGGGGTGGGGACAACAAGCAGTGAGGCAGTGAGAAAATTCACATATTATACTTCAAGTTCATTTCAAAATATTGTTGCTTAAGCATTCCTTTCAGTCCTTATTCGCCCAAACACCTCTCAGGGTGTTTCCCTGTTATCTCCCAATGGTCATTCAACTTTCACAAGACAGATCTCCTGCAAAGCTCAGAAAACACAGACAATACAGTGCATAAATCATATTATGGTTACCCTATCATTATTATAGTGATTATAATAAAATGAACATTACATTACCTTTAAGATTAACAGTGAGACATAAACATGTTAAAAACCTATATAAGAATCCATCATTCTGTGATACCAAGTTGGACACACACTCTTTTATCTAAGTTCTTTTAATTTCCATATTATTGGGGTTGTAGGGCATCAAAGCTATGAATGGGACCATATGGAAATGTAGGCAAACAAAAAATAAACACTAAGTTAAAACTGCAAGCAGTGATAAAGGCCCTCCCAACCTTTACACTGTAGTGGAGGACTGTCTATCAACCCTAGCTTAATATTGATTTAAAAAGTGGTTCGCACTGTCACAGCGGAGTTTTAAATGTGTTTGGTCCCATTTTAACTTTTCAGGCGGAGCGCTGGAGAGCCATTTTCAGATCTGAGTTTTAATTCACATCATTAGTGTCCAGGTCATCAAGAACACACAATGTTACATTGGCCGTGTTTAAATCTGATGATCTTTGCAAAACTTACCAGGATATTCATACTCTCAAAATGGCATGTGCCGCTTTGTTAAGAGCTGTTATGATCGCAACCCCTGGGACTTATGTAAATGTTTTAACGACTTTTGATCCCATATACGTTCCTGATGATGCCGCCTCCAGTTTGGAGGGATCATTTAAAACAGAAGACAAGTTTAAGTCTGGGGGATAGGATTTGATTTTAAAATGGGCCGCCTTATGGTCAGAGGTGAGAGGTCTGGTCCCAAAGACCATTTTCGCTCGAGGTCACATGAAGAATATGTGCACCCAAACTGTCACGTGGATTGAATGTAAAAATAAAATCATTTTTAATCTAAATTAACAGGCATTAGTTAGCGAATATAACTGCAGAGTGGTCTTTCATTGGTTTTTTTTTGTTCGAATTACTTAAAAGGTGCATCAAGTTCATTAGTCTATGACAAACAAACAGTTTTCCCATATCCCACTATGATTTTGCAGGGGGGGACTCAGCTTGTTTAAAGCAGAGAGCAGCTTGTTTAAAATATACATTTAATTCCCACATCATCATGTCCAGTTCATCAAAATACACCAAATGCACTTTGGCTACTGTCCAAAGTCTGACAAAGTTTTCAAGTGAGGGGATTTTTAGACATTTTCACAAAAATGGCCTTTGTGTAAGGGAGGCTCATGTACGACCAAACCTGGGCCGCAAACTAAATTCGTTTTAAATAACTTTGATTTCCCAGATATGTGCCGATGACACTGCAGGCCTTTTGAGAGCTCGGCGATCCGATAAAAACCTTAGGACAAGTTTCGACTTTAAGTCGGAGGTCTAGATTTTGCACAATTGTTATTAATATCAAGAATGCGGCAGCTTTTCACAATGGAGATAGGGGGCGCGTGTCCCAATTCGCACATCCCACCCCTAGACACCACCGCAAGAGTGACTTGAAGTGGCGTTAACGGTCATGTCCAGGCCGCGAACAAGGGCTGTCCTATTCAAACAACGCTACCGCTTACGGCCCGTGTGCCATGGAGTGCGCTACGAGCTAAATGTGCCCTACATATTCCAGCGTTATCTAGTTGAGAGATCAATACCTTAACCAAAGCGCCATACCATTCCATGCAGACGTTCACAGGCACTAAGTAGTTACCTCCCAGTGATGCAAGCCCGCGCTTACATACAAAAAGTGTACTCTAATCATGTGTGACACACCGATGAAATGCACTGTTGAAATGTAAAGTACGGTTCGACGATGTAAGGTGGGAACAGTGAAACTGTTGTTGAGCAATGAAATTGTTAAATTGACATTGCGTCGTTTTGAGGCGACTCAACTTAGTGACGAGTCCTGTTTAAATTGAGTTTTACAGTGTAGTTGTGGTTGTAACTGACCAAACCTGGGGGGGAAGCAATTATCACTATAGACACCTTGTATCGTAATATTAATCATGATATTTATATTTTTACCTTATTTCAGAATATTATTTTGTCTTGGGGACGAGCAGTGAAGACGGGTTGACTTCATTCCACATGAGGGGGCGAGATGGTGCAGCTGTTCACGAGGGGCACACTTCTCACAGGCGGCTTGAAGTTAAGAACACAAACACTGAGTATGCTCCCCGATAATATAGAGGACCTGATAGGTACATAAAGTAGCAGTTACTACTGCAATTTAATACCTTTACCTTTTGTCACTATTGTCTTTTAATGAGACTTAACCTGTATTATGTCTATTTATAGTCCGTCTGATCCACAGTCTGCACTTCTTGTGTCCTGATTGCCTTAAGATGCTGATTCTCATCATCACAATCGTACACTAAATTTGTTCCTGTTATCTCAGAAGCTGTTTGCTCACCAAAACATGGTGAATTATTCATGTTGGTCAGAATTTTGGTAGTTTTGTGGAATTGATCGAACAGAACACTCAAAAATATTATTCCAAAAACACCACCCATGAACGACCACTAAATGGAGTAGTGCTTGTATAGTAATGAACAAATGTTTCCTGGACATTAACACTATATAAAATCTTTGTCAACAGGGCTGTAGTAACTACTTCTGTATTGTCATTTGTATTATAGCTGCTGTATTTCTAATAGGGGTAGATTTGTGACGGAGTAGGAGGATTAGTGCGGCGGAGGAGTTCCCGGAGCGGAGGATGAGGAGGAGGAGAGCAGGGCAGAGAAGCTTTCCCGGCATAGATAGGATTAGCTAGACGGAGACCGAAAGAGGGAGGCGGAAGAAGAGGCAACTAACAGCGTTTTGAAAGACTATTTATGTTGATGTGAAAACTTAATAGATAAAATTAAACACTTTTCTTAACAGACACACGTGTGACTTTTATTTACCATTATTGACATTATAATTGTCCTAGCAACAAGTATAAATGTTATAATATATTAACTTATAAACTCACAAAGTAACTGACAAAATTCAAATCCATAAACCGCATTGTGCCAAGGCCCAGGTTATTAATCATGAAGGACCCACACTTCCAGGACCCTTGGCAGGT
>JAIEZT010000134.1:243594-312448 GCA_019594935.1 Periophthalmus modestus
AGCTGGATCTGAGACTGAGGGTGTTTGTAACCCGTCGTTGGATAGCTGGGGTCGGGGGCCGGATGTTGCGGAGTAGTGAGATCACGGTGGATACACTGACGAATAAACGATCTGGCTTCCGAGTGTCGGGTCCTCAGTCCTTTGATCCTCCAGGGTCAACACAGAGGCGAAGGGGGAAGACAGCACAAAACACACAAAAAACCCAAATCCTGACCACTATTTCACAAATACTGTAAAGAAGGTCATTGTTACAGGGCCCAACTCTGACAGTCTCCACTTGCTCCACTGGCAACTCACGAGCAGCTTGAGATCATCCGGGATAAGAATATCAAAATATTCAGCGATGACAATTAAGTATTTCTTTCAGCAAACACAATTCTTTGTGTCGTGAATTATGTTTTTTTTTTTTTTTTTTTAAAATATATATCCAGTTACAATCAGCTTACCCTGCACTTACCTACCAGTTTAATTTGGCTAATTATTAATCCGGGACAGGTTGTTAAAGGGACCTGGACAAGCCCCCAATATGTTTACAACTGTTTCCTAGGAGAAGGAAGTAACATGAAATAATAATAAGTAAAAGTAGTGTTTTTAGTGTTGTGATAAATGAGGGTACGATAACCATAGAACTTAAAGTTACATTACAAACAAATAAAGAGACACACTGTAGGAGGAACAAAGATTACAATGGCATCTGATGTAATAAACATGTTAAACCCTGACCTTGAAACACAAGTTAGCATAAAAAGTTGTAAATAACATATTTCTACAAAGAATTTGATAACGTAGGAGTTGAACTGTGCCCCCTCTGCAGGTATCGGACCACAGCTGTAGTGATGCAGTCCACATGAACGCCCCAAAAACATAAGGATGGGTCAAGTACTGAATGATGATTACCTGTTTCATTCATCCTTTGGGCTGGTGTACATACAGTATAATCATCTCACCTAGTTTCATCAAGTGATAAAGCACCTTTCACCACAAAAACCAGGAGAGAATTCCCTTAAACAAATGGGACAAGAGACGTTTCCTGAAAAGATTAAAACAAATGTCCAAACCTTTGGCTTCAAATTTTAACAAGCATTAGTTTACCTCCTTTGCATGTCTCCTTCCTTTTGACTTTGCCTCGTTGACAAAGTAGCTAAACATGTAAAGCAGGTAAACAAGTGCTCTCGTCTGACAAAATGAATAGTCCCTTCATGTCATAAGTCAACGGTGACATTTTCAGGAGCCAAATTCACATCTGGTTTGACATATTCCAAATCTCTGTCATCCTTGGATTCCTAGAAGGTAGAAGTGTATTGAAGAATGTATCAGTTGTGTTATTGCTGAAGTAAATTACATCGTCAAGTTCCTGATTGGATTTCTGTCGTCACAGTTTCACCAAACGTGGAAACATGATCAGCCAAAACTGTAAACTCGTCTGTAAACTGCACCTGCTGCAAAAAGGTGGATTTGCCGTAGTTACACAAAGGTCCCAGTGTTTCAAACTGCTATAAATATATATGTATTACCCTGAGCTTTGAAGAAAAGCCATCCCCCTTCAAGATCCCACATTTGGGGGTATTTGAGGCAGAGCATCTCAGATAACTGTAAAAGTTGCTTTATTAATTCAACAAAACAAGTAACAGTGATATACAACCTCAAATCCTATGAAGTTGGGACGCTGTGTAAAACTTAAAAAAATACACAATACAATGATTTGCAAATTCTTTTCAACCTATATTGAACTGAATAAACTACAAAGACATGATATTTAATGTTTAAACTGATCAACTTTATTGTTTTTATGCAAATATTCACTCATTTTCAACTTGATGCCTGCGACTCGTAAATAAAGCTGTGACAGGGGCAAAAAAAGAATGAGAAAGTTGAGGAATGTTTAAAATCCACCTGTTTGGACCATTCCACAGGTGAAAAGGTGAATTAGACACAGGTGAGTGTCGTGATTTGGTATAAAAGGAGCATCCCCCGAAGAGCTCAGTCATTCACAAGGATGAGGCGAGATTCACCACGTTGTTGGACTATTTTCTCACGCAGTTGTTCACAGTCTTAGAACAACGTTTCTCAAGGTACAACTGCAAGGAATTTAGGGATTTCATCATCTACCAGAATATTATCAAAAGCGAATCTCCGCACATAAGCAGCAAGGCCCAAAACCAACATTGATGCCCGTGACCTTCGACCCTCAGGCTGTACTGTATTAAAAACAGACATGAGTAAAGGACATTACCACATGGGTCAGGAGCACTTCAGGAAACCACTGTCAGTCACACAGCTCGTCGCTACATCTCCAAGTGAGTCTACCATATTTCGAACTTTTTTCACTTGTCATTGAGGCGTGGCCAAACAAATGTGGATGTAGAGGGGGCGTGGTCTTCATTGCCCTTTGTGTTCAGAATCTCATACACACAGTCTCTACTAAATTTGTCTGCCCCATTTTAACTTTGTAGGAGGCCACGTAGCCTTTTTGGATGTTTGTGGTAAAAAGATAAACTGAAATTGGATGATTTAGCAAAAACATTCAAAATCAGCCCAAAAATATCATCAGACCTTATCAGCCATTGGTTTCTCTGGATTCTAAAAACACCTTTAATGCATCAGCCATGAAAAAAACCCTAACAATCACCCTCTGGTCCGTAGTCAATGGAAAACATCCTGCATATTCCCTGGACGGAGCCTCATCCCAAGGAGCTGAATGACAAGAGGCCAGCTCAGACCCCAGATCAGTCACGCCCTCGACCCTCTGTACTTTGCATATTTGGAGAAAGTGGGAGTGGATGACGCTGTACTCTAATTACTCCTCAGGTCCCTCTCATCTCAACAAAGGCAGTTGTGCTGTGAGGATCGTCTTTTTTCACTCTCACAGCACATTTAACACCATCCAACCTCTGCTGCTGCTTAAAAAACTGATAGAGACAGGAGTGGATTCTTCTAGTTACCTGGATGACCTCACTGGGAGTTCTCGGGGACTGCACTTCGGACACTGTCGTCTGCAATAGCTGAGCTCCACGAGGGACTGTACTTTCACCAGTCCTGTTTACCCTCTACACATCGGACTTTAAATACAACTCAGAGCTGAAGGTGTATCAGGATCGGTAATGAAGAGTCTGCAACCACTGAGAGAGACACTGTGGAGGTCGTAGAGTGAATTTCCTTCAGGATTAATAAAGTATCTATCATTCTACAACCCAACAAACGTGGAATTATAGAGTATAGAGCGGACCCCATTTGTGCCGGGATGCAACCTGGGGATATGGACACAGGTTTGAACAATCACAGGTTTATTCTCCACTGAAGAGCCGTAGAAACGCTGATTTGAATCGATAGTCAAATCTTAGACCTTTTAGTACCAGCAGAATTCAGCATCAGACTGACAAAGTTCAACACACATGCTTTATTTATTGTAAAGTGCAAGGAATCATGAAAAAGATAACCATAAACGCAACTTCATGTGCAAAAAACACTACATTTACAACCTGTCAGCATACATACTGTACATCAGGTTAGAATAGTACATCGACAACTGCAGTTTTACAGGCTCTGTGAATTACAAAATAATCAAATCAAGATTTTAATAGATTTACAATACAAACCACATGTGTTTAGAGCAGGTTGTGTGAGGCCATGGTTTGTGTCCTACTTTGAATAAATGACCATATTGAACTCATTTATAAACTAAACAATGTGGGAAATTAAGCAGAACTTCATTTTCATTTAATTTCATTTTTGATTAGTCTCAGGTTTTCACTCTGACAATTTACATAAAGAGGAATATTAAACATTGCATGAATCATTAGTTTATAGCAGCTAAAAATATGATCCTTTTACAGTTTTGGCTCCCTTCGTCTGTTTCTGTGACGTTTCTGATCAGCTGATTTAAACAAAATTTGGAGCCGTCTCAGCAGGAAGTCGCTCCATCTGCAGTCAGACTTCTTCAGACGTGAGAAAGTTAGAACGCCCTCTTCTTATGAATTATCAAATACTTTCTAAAACTTCCAAGCAGTTAAATCTCATGTCATCTGAGTGTAAGCAGAGGAGGGTCATTCAGACGTGGAATACATGTAAAATGACTTAGTGATATCACCTTTATGATCCTTTCAGACCTTTTTAGTCTGCTACCTCCTGGTCAGAAGTAAAAGTGAAACTAATTATATTAAATCAACACTAAAATACCAAATTTACTCACACATGTCATTAAAAATGCAAATGATCACAAACAAAGCTTTACCTACACCTGAGGTCAGAGCAGAAATGCAAATAACTCACAATTTTGTACTTCCAGGCTGTAACTGAAGCACACGCTCACACAGTGTCAGATACGTGGGCCAGTGTCAGATACATGAGCCAGTGTCAGATAAATGAGCCAGTGTCAGATACGTGGGCCAGTGTCAGATACATGGGCCAGTGTCAGATAAATGAGCCAGTGTCAGATAAATGAGCCAGTGTCAGATACGTGGGCCAGTGTCAGATACATGGGCCAGTGTCAGATAAATGAGCCAGTGTCAGATAAATGAGCCAGTGTCAGATAAATGAGCCAGTGTCAGATACGTGGGCCAGTGTCAGATACGTGGGCCAGTGTCAGATACGTGGGCCAGTGTCAGATAAATGAGCCAGTGTCAGATAAATGAGCCAGTGTCAGATAAATGAGCCAGTGTCAGATACGTGGGCCAGTGTCAGATACGTGGGCCAGTGTCAGATACGTGGACCATGCCCATCTTTATGCACAAAAACTTGAGTACAATTTATTTTCAGCCTGTTTGTACTAAATCCAGGGCTCCAGAATGGGACCAAATTAAACTTGTTCAATGAAGGGATGAATTCATATTTTTATTTATTTATTATGGTCTCTGTGGGGTGCGCGTGGGGTCCGTGTGGGGTCTATGTAGGGTCCGTGTGGGTGGCGTGGGGTCCTTGTGAGGTGCGTGTGGGGTCTGTGTCAGGTGTGTGTTGGGTCTGTGTGGGGTCTCTGTGGGGTCCGTGCAGGGTCTGTGTGGGGTCTGTGTTGGGTCTGTGTGAGGTGTGTGTGGGGTCCGTGTGAGGTGTGTGTGGGGTCCGTGTGGGGTCTCTGTGGGGTCCGTGTTTGATCTGTGTGAGGTCTGTGTGGGGTCTGTGTTGGGTCTGTGTGAGGTGTGTGTGGGGGTCCGTGTGGGGTCTATGTGGGGTCCGTGTTTGATCTGTGTGAGGTCTGTGTGGGGTCTGTGTTGGGTCTGTGTGAGGTGTGTGTGGGGTCCGTGTGGGGTCTCTGTGGGGTCCGTGTTTGGTCTGTGTGAGGTCTGTGTGGGGTCCGTGTGAAGTCTGTATTGGGTCTGTGTGAGGTCCGTGTGGGGTCAGTGTGGGGTCTGTGTTGGGCATGTGTGACGTGTGTGTGAGGTCTGTGTGGGGTCCGTGTGAGGTCTGTATTGGGCCTGTGTTAGGTCCGTGTGGGGTCTCTGTGTGACGTGTGTGTGGGGTCAGTGTGGGGTCTGTGTTGGGCATGTGTGACGTGTGTGTGGGGTCAGTGTGGGGGTCTGTGTTGGGCATGTGTGACGTGTGTGTGGGGTCAGTGTGGGGTCTGTGTTGGGCATGTGTGACGTGTGTGTGGGGTCTGTGTTGGGCATGTGAGAGGTGTGTGTGGGGTCTGTGTTGGGCCTGTATTAGGCCTGTGTGAGGTGCGTGTGGGGTCTGTATTGGGCCTGTGTGAGGTGCGTGTGGGGTCTGTGTTGGGCATGTGTGAGGTGCGTGTGGGGTCTGTGTTGGGCGTGTGAGAGGTGTGTGTGGGGTCTGTATTAGGCCTGTGTGAGGTGTGTGTGGGGTCCGTGTGGGGTCTGTATTAGGCCTGTGTGAGGTGCCTGTGGGGTCTGTGTTGGGCCTGTGTGAGGTGTGTGTGGGGTCAGTGTTGGGCCTGTGTGAGGTGTGTGTGGGGTCTGTGTTGGGCATGTGAGAGGTGTGTGTGAGGTCAGTGTGGGGCCTGTGTTGGGCCTGTGTGAGGTCAGTGTGGGGTCTGTGTTGGGCATGTGAGAGGTGTGTGTGGGGTCTGTGTTGGGCCTGTGTGGGGTCCGTGTGGGGTCTCTGTGTGGGGTCCGTGTTGGGCCTCTGCTCATAAAATGTTTTAGTAAACGACTGGACAGCGCTTCTGGACAAAACTGTTAGTCTGTGAAATCTGCTTCTGTGGTGAAGATTTTAGGCTGATGTTGATGTCCAGCCCATTTAGTTTCAGCTGTACCTCCATCTATTCAAAAGGAAACATATTTTTAATCACATATGAAAAATCACATATTCACTGACTGAAATAGTAAAATTGCCTGTTGCAGCATCTTCATGTAGTTGTTTGAGTCGCCCATGTTCAAACCAGAGCCAAACTTTATCTGCACCGGCATAAACTTCTTTCTGCGAGCTGCATCAAACACATCGAAACATGCAAAATATGAAAAACCTGCAGAATTCAGGTGGACATCACTTTTGTCTTGCTTAAACTGACTGTACAGCTGTTGCTTTTTTGTATTTGAGCAAAATTTGTCTTGCCGCAGTACAAATATAGTGTGTAAGCAGATCTTGAAGTAAAGATAGCAGCGCTTTGGCCTGTCAGGATCTAACTGTGAAGTAGTTTATTGTCAGAGAAGCAGGAAGTTTGCTGTTACCATGCTAGCTGTTGTTAGCATTCCCGTGATGGCCTAAATCTTCTCTGTCCACTAAAAGTTGCCAAAAGTTTTTATAAACTCATAACTTTTGATTGCTGCAACTCCTTTGAAATGAACTCGTTTTGTTCTTCATGCTTTTAAAACAGTAAAAATCTGATATACTGCCTTTTAGGATTTTTTAAGACACTATTTATACAAACTGCATTTTCTAAAGTTTAACCAAAAGCATGAATGTATTAAGAATTGCATTAGACATAAGAATTTTGGGAGAGCAGAGAGACAGAGAACCTCTTCTGCTGCACAAACACCTGGAAAAATAGATTTTTTAAATGTGTGGCCTTGTCCTTTAATGTTTGCACCTCAAATCAATTAGAATGATTGATCTTTATTGAGAGTTCAGGGGCAATATGTGTAATTTTAGATATAATAATCCATGATATAGAGATGAAAAACTGAACATATCAACATCTGAACCTTAAATTATCAATCTAACAAAGTCAAAACTGTATCCTGTCATTTAAAGGTCCCTATTACGCTATTGGATCTGTGTTATAATGTTGTTTCATCACCAAAAACATACATGAAGTTGTATTTTGTTTCATTCATGCTCTGTTCCATCTTGTGATGTCAACATGTGGTAATACAGGAAGTGCTCCACTCTGTCAAATTTGGCCACAGTTAATTGCTGCTACCCAAAATAAAAAAAAAATAAAAAAGTAAAATTTCATTTCAAAAAATTCAAAAAGCCCAGAGTGCCACTTCTGGCCCCGGCGTAGAGACACCTAGTGGATGAATATTGAACTAAAATAAGCCAGAGTCATAGTGACAAGATGGAAAACTACACAAACAAAATCGTCTTTTCAGCAAACCAGCGGTTGGTAAAATTGTGTTTTTGTGTTAATCTTTTTAGTAATAGCTTGCAGAATGTCTAGAAGTATGTTTTATATTCTATTTGGATAAATTAGCGAGCCCAATGGGTCAAATTTGGCCCTGAGCCTAAAGTAGGGAATAAAGGGTTAAAATTGAAAAAAGATATTTCAGTTTATAGCAGTAATTTAATGCAATGTTCATCATTTTCCAAAGAAGAAAAGGGTTCTTTAGTTCTCCAGGGTTAAACTCCACACACCTTCACTAGAATCATTCGGATAATTTCAGCCCTGGAATCCCAATCTTAACTAAACAAAAGGTAAACTTTCACTTGAAAACTACAGCTTCAGGACATCATAAGGTGGTACAGAGCATTTTGAGCTTTGGAGACTAATAATAAATGTTTCAATGAAACAAAACACAACTCCAGGTCTGTTTTTGATGAGGAAACAACATTTTAACAGGGCTTAAATCTCACAAGAATCCATTTGGCATAATATAGGACCTTTTCTTTGCAGCGTCTTACCTCCGTGGCAGAAAAAGGGCAGGGTTTGGTCACAGTTCTTGGGGAACCACACATGGTTCACATCCTCCGCTGCACAGTGCTGGCTGGTTTCACTCACTCCCCAGTTTGTGAAGGTGCTGGAGGTTCCATCAGACCATGTCCACATCTCCCTCGCTCCATAGTACAAACCGATCCAACAATAAACATCATTCACGAGGGAGGTCACCTGGAGGCTTTCAGAAGGGCTTTCGATCATTGCCAAGTCTGTGTAATACTGTCTGCAGTAAGCCCGAGCGCCCTCCCAGGTTTGTGAAGATGTGATGAAATGATATTCCTTGGAATTTAACACATCTGCAAGAAAAATAACCTTATAAACTGTGAGACTTTGCAAATGACTTTAACTGTATCTTGATAAAGAGGTTCTTTTTTGGAGGCTTTTTGTCTTAAGTTTCTTTAAATAAAGTGACATTACATTTTACGTTTGGGGCTTGTTTTTTCTTGTAAACACGATACTTAACTAATCAATGTCCATTTTCTGCCTAGTTATTCTACAAATGAATTAGTTCATGCCTTGTAAGAATGTTGTTACCTCCTCAAAAAACAGACTTGGAGTTTGAGTAACACTTTATTATTAGTCTGTCTACTTCTCCAAAGCTCACAATGCTCTGTTCCACCTTGAGATGTTATGAAGTTGTGTAGTTTTCCTGTTAACAGCTCCTTTTACCCTACCCCAAAATTAGTGTTTTCCATTTGACAGAAGAACTCTAGAAGAAGACTAAATCTGCAGGTTTGTGTTAAACATGTGAATGAAACAAAACACAACTCCAGGTCTGTTTATGATGAGGAAAACAACATTAGATCAGGAAATAGCATCATATGAGCTCTTTAACCCATAAGGACCCAGCGTGACAGTGGTGTAACGTCCATTTCACCTGCTCTCTGGAAACCTCTTTATTTTTTTATATATATATATATATATATATATATATATATATATATATATATATATATATATATATATATATATATATATATATATATATATATATATATATATATATATATATATATATATATATATATATATATGTAAAATCCCAAAGTGACTCCAAATCAACATATTGTGACATCACAAGATTGATCATGTGATATTTTTTTGTCACCACCCCTTTTTCAAGATGGCTGACTAGAAGCAGAGCACATGTCCCAACATTAGCAATTTCTCCAAAGTTGATTTCTGCAAACAAGAGGGAAGATTTTAAATTTGCATTATTGAAATTACTTAATTAGAAGTTAGTGAGTACATTTATATCAAAATTAAGTAAAAAAAAAAAAAGATTGTATGCAAAACACATCAAATGAAAAACGTGGTTGCACATATGTCACTTCGGGCCTTAAGTAATAAAAAGGCCACAAAAAAACTCATGTGACATATATGTCACATTATCTTTTTTTTATCATTAAAATTGTGTATCTTAAATATTTATGTTTAAAATAACATGTGTTAATAACATATGTTTTAACAATAAAAACATATCAATTTATTTTGTAGAATGAACACCCAGACACGCCTGATGCATTGGCAAACATCTTCTTAAAAATGCTTAAAGGCCCAATGTGACATATGTGTCACATTGCATATCTCAGGCACTAGGGGGAGGTGGGGAGAAAAAAAATGTCATAAATGTGTTATTTACCTCTAATTAGTCTGGGCTATGTCCACCATAATTTTCCTTTAAGGATTTAGGTGTCTGGGTTCTTATGGGTTAAAGTGAAGTATAATAAACATATTTTTCTTGTCAGATCAGGGAACACAGGTGTTGTTTGTTTATTCTTTTACTCTGGATTTACTCTCAGTTGTAATTTTGTGCTTAAATAAAAGGCACATCTCAACTACAGATCTCACCTTGGAAACACAGAAAGACGTGTGGATGATCACAAGCATGGGAAAACCACGTTCCGTCAGAAGCTGTTGAGATGCAGGCAGCTCCACTAGGAACACTACTACTCTCCAGTTCTGGTAATCTCTCCAAGTGCATCACCAGTGGCCATCCATCTCCAGGTTGAAGTTAATGAAGAAGGTTCGATTAAAAGTCCGATCCAGGCCAGTCCAGTGTGATTCTCTCTGTTCAGTGTGTCTGCCTCCTCCAGACTCGTGACTGTGGCCAGGTCGAGGTAGTTCTGTCTGCAGAACTGCTGAGCCTCATGCCAACTCAGCTCCTGGTTGATAAAGTGATATTCAAGTCCATTTATGTACGGAATGATCTGTATAACTATAGGAACAAAGGCAGAAATGCACATTTATCAGCTGGAAATCAAATAAGAAATCAAATGTATTCGAAGCTTACCACAGAGCAGGAGTGTTGAAATAATCATCACGATCAAGAGCTGCGTGTTTCCACTACCTGTTTTGTGTGTTGACTCCAGCTGAGATGAAGAAGACTGACTGTCCAGACACACAATTGCACATAATCAGAATTCATATTTTCCTATATATTTACATTTCAAAGAAGATGACGCAGGCATTTCCCTGCACATGTCGAGTAAGGACAGAATTTGTGCTAAAAGTGACCTTTATGCATCATGACATTTAAATATACTTATAATGAATGCAATATATATAATGTAATAATTAAAATGAGATTAATAATAAACAAAATGATTTAACAAAAAGGAAACACGTGGCTGCTTCTCTTCTGCAGGTTGGACCAGGTCTGTTGATAGGTTCACACTTAACCTAATTAGAGTTCAAAAGAGAAGAGAAGACAAGAGAGATTATTATTGCTATACTCATGAGGAGAAAAAGACGGGGAGGCCAAACCTTCAGCTTACAACCTCCTCTCCCTTTCTGAAGTCTCCACCGCCTTTCTCCTTCTTTATTCAGTTAGGATCCCTAGTTACACATCACTGCTCACTCTCAAGGGGGGGCGGGGGACAACAAGCAGTGAGGCAGTGAGAAAATCACATATTACAAAGTTCATTTCAAAATATTGTTGCTTAAGCATTCCTTTCAGTCCTTATTCGCCCAAACACCTCTCAGGGTGTTTCCTGTTATCTCCCATGGTCATTCAACTTTCACAAGACATTCTCTGCAAAGCTCAGAACACAGACATAAGTGCATAAATCATATTATGGTTACATATCATTATTATAGTGATTATAATAAAAATGAACATTACATTACCTTTAAGATTCACAGTGAGATCAATAAACATGTTAAAAATATATTGAATCCATCATCTGTGATACAAAAGTTGGACACACTCTTTTATCTAAGTTTCTTTTTAATTTCCATGATTATTGGGGTTGTAGGGCATCAAAGCTATGAATGGACCCATATGGAATGTAGCAAACAAAAAATAAACACTAAGTTAAAACTGCAAGCAGTGATAAAGGGCCCTCCCAACCCTTTAAACTGTAGTGGAGGACTGTCTATCAACCCTAGCTTAATATTTGATTTAAAAAAGTTCCACTGTCACATCGGAGATAAATGTTTTGGTCCCATTTTAACTTTTCAGGGGGCGCTGGAGAGCCATTTTCAGATCTGAGTTTAATTCACATCATTATGTCCAGGTCATCAGAAAACACAAATGTTACATTGGCCGTGTTTAAATCTGATGATCTTTGCAAAACTTACCAGGATTTTCATACTCTCAAAATGGCCGCTTTGTTAAGAGCCTGTTATGATCACACCCTGAGACTTATGTAAATGTTTTAACGACTTTTGATCCCATATACGTCCTGATGATGCTGCCTCAGTTTGGAGTGGATCATTTAAAACAGAAGACAAGTTTAAGTCTGGGGGATAGGATTTGATTTAAAATGGCCGCCTTCATGTCAGAGGTAGAGTCTGGTCACCAAAGACATTTTCGCTCGAGGTCACATGAAGAATATGTGCACCAAACTTCACTGGATTATGTAAAATAAAATCATTTTTAATCATAAATTAAAGGCATAGTTAAGCGAATATAACTGCAGAGCTGGTCTTCATTGGGTTTTTTTTGTTCAGAATTACTTAAAAGGTGCATCAAGTTTCATTAGTCTATGACAAACAAAATTTTCCCATCCCACTATGACTTTGCAGGGGACTCAGCTTTTAAAGCAGAGAGCAGCTTTTAAAATATACATTTAATTCACACATCATCATGTCCAGTTCATCAAAATACACAAATGCTACTTTGGCTCCGTCAAAATCTGACAAAGTTTGCAAAAGTTATAGGGATTTTTATACTTTCAAAATGGCCACTTTGTTAAGAGCTCATTACGACCAAACCTGGGACTCAAATAAATTCTTTTAATAACTTTTGATCCCAGATATGTCCCGATGACACTGCACCAGTTTGAAGTCCGTCCGATAAAAACACGAGGACAAGTTTCTTTAAGTACGAGGTCTAGATTTTGCACAATTGTTATTAATTCAAAATGGGCGCTTTCACAATGGAGATAGGGGCCGTGTCCCAATTCGCCACCACGCCCTTAGACCCACACTGCAAGGGTGAATGTAAGTGCGTTACGTCATTTCCGGCGCGACAAGGGCTGTCCTATTTCAACGCACCCTTACGCCCGTGTGACGAGTGCGCACAGCTAAATGTGCCCTACATTTCCAGCGTTTCCGTGGAGATCATACGTAACCAAAGCGTCCATCCATGCAGACTTCACACACTTGTATATCCCATGATGCACCGCGCTTACGCAAAAAGTGTACGCTAAAATGGACACACCGATGAAATGCACGTTGAAATGTAAGTACAGGTTCACATGAAGGTGGGACATGAAACTGTTGTTACATAAAATTGTTAAAAATTGAAATATGTTTGAGGCGACTCAACTTAGTGACGTCCTGTTAAATTGAGTTTACAGTGATTGTTGTAACTGACCAAACTGAGCAGATTATCACTTACACTTGTATATGTGAATATTAATCATGATATTTATATTTTTCCTTATTTCAGAATATTATTTTGTCTTTGGGGACGAGCAGACGGTTGACTTCATCCACATGAGGGGGGAGAATGTGCAGCTGTTCACAGGGGCCACATTCTCCACAGGCGGCTTGGAAGTAAGAACAAAAACACTGATATACTCCCAGATAATATAAGGACCCTAGAAGTACATAAAAGTAGCAGTTACTGCAAATTTAATACCTTTACATTTGCACATATGTGTATTGTAATGACTTAACCTGGATTTGTCTATTTTATTCCGTCTGATCCACAGTCTGCACTTCTGTGTCACTGATGGCCCTTAAGATGCTGATCTCACATCACAATCGACACTAAATGTTCCTGTTTCTCAGACTGTTGCTCACAAAAACATGTGAATTATTCATTTGGTAAAATGGGTAGGTTTGATGATCAAAGAACACTCAAAAATATATTCCAAAACACATAATGAACGACATAAATGGAATGTGCTGCGTAGTAATTGAACAAATGTTTCCAGTAACACTATGAAATCTGGAACAGGGCTGTAGAACATTCTGATTGTCAGTGTATTATAAGCTGCTGTATTTCTAATAGGGTAAATTGTGACGGAGGAGGAGGAGGAGGCGGCGGAGGAGGAGGCGGAGGCGGAGGAGGAGGAGGAGGAGGCACAGAGATGGCAGAGGGAGAGAGACGAGAGGGAGGCGGAAGAGAGGAAACAGCGTTTTGAAAGACTATTTATGTTGCTTGAAAACTTAATAGATAAAAATTAAACACTTTTCTTTTGAAACGTGTGACTTTTTATTTACAATTATTGACATTTATAATTGTCCTAGCACAAAGTACTATTTATAATATATTAACTTAAAACTCAAAAGTAACTGAAAATTCAAATCCATAAACCTGAGTGTGCCAGTGCCAGGTTTTAATCATGAAGACACACTTCCAGGACCTTGGCAGTGCTAATCGACCTTCAGAGCGCTGAGATTGAGGTCTTCATCTTCTTCTGGCTGGTAAGTGGGGCTCTCATACCGGCTGCTCCACTGTCCACCACATTGTCCGTAGGTTGGGTTTGCAGGACTGGGGCTATAGATGACTGACATGTCACTTTAGATAAATGGGAAAGCATATTGATAGTTCTCCTGCTCACGTCACATCTTCTTACAGTGTTTACAGGTAATCCCCCTGAAACACTTTCAGTGAGAATGTGAAACTTGCTATTATGTAAATACCTAGATATAATCCTCGTCCATTGGAACCTCCTCCAGGGCAGAGACCTCAGCAGCTGGTCCCGCCACTGTGCTCCAGCGACGGCCTCCACTTCACCGTCCTCCTCATCCTCCACTACATTCTCCTCTGGCTCGTCCTCCAGGGCCACGATGTCTCCTGCCCCAAGGCAGATATTATGGAGGACGGCACAGGCAGCGATGACCTACGACAAGAAAATATGATTTAGTCTTTCACAATCACATATTTCATGATATTTAACAATTCACTTACATGTGGTGCAAAGGTGCGGTGGACCTCCAGAGCATGAAAAAAGATGGCCCTAAATCTTGTTTTCATCATTCCAAAGGCTCAGTAATTGAACGTGCCTTGGAATGATGAAAATTGAAGCGCTGGGCTCCCACACCTTGCACTGGGTGTTTGTAGGGAGTGATGAGGGGGAGTGGACGCTGGAGACAGGGGAACCCTCCATCTGCGAGGATGAAGTGCCCTGGAGGAGGATACAGTCCTCTCTGGTAAAGACGACTGTATCGAAGGACTCTAGAGTCATGCACAGAACCAGGCCACCCCACGTAGGTGTGTATGAAGCGGCCCTGATGGTCACAGATAGTCTGAAGTATTATACTTGGAAACAGTTTCCTGTTTCTGTAGCTCTGACCATCAGGGCCGCTGAGTGGCCTGATTCTCACATGCAGCCATCTATTGCCCCAGCTGCTCTCCTAAAGGCCCTGGGCCTGGCCAGCCGTGCAAACCCAAGGGTCACTGCCTCAAGGTCATCATTGGTAGGGAGGCGGATGACTTTGTGACGCAGGGCCACCACCTCCACAGTGACTCTGTGGACAGTGGAGCGTGGTATCCCAAATACTCTGGAGACCACCTGGTATGATGTCCCCCAGCCAGAAGAGGAAGACCAGGACCTCCAGCTCAGCACCCCATCCGTGTCGTCGGTCCTGCTGCAGAAGGCGCATTAGCACTGCCAAGGATTCCCTGCTCAGCCGAAAGTCCGGCCGTGTGTCTTCATGAGTAAAGAACCTTCCAGCTCTGGCACACTCAGGTTTATTTGGCAGAACATTCTGAGGAAACAAAAACTGTTACACTGAATAAAGGTGTGTTCAGTTAATCCCTGACAATAAGAACAATAATACATTATTATGATTAGAAATTATTATTGCAACAATATGAATAATAAAATTAAACTGTCACGGCCCAGAAGAACAGCTCTACTCGTATTAAAGTGATTCAGTCACAGATCAAATTAAACCTGTCCAAATACTGAACCATTAAACTACACAATATCCCACTTTATATAAACTAATCAGTGTTCTCTGGTTTATAGACGATGAATGTAAAATTATATTGTTGCCTCTGTCTCTGTTATAACGTTTTAACAATGTATATTTGGTTAAAGTTAAGAAGTAGCTACAATTGGGACAAAAATCAGCTGAACCTCACATTTTCCTGTTGATATTCCACAGGAAACATTAATTACTTCATTCAATCTAAAAAGAATTGACGCCTGCGACGACGACATCCTGCCTCCTCTAATAAATAAAGAACCATAAAAAAGTGATTATTTGAGGATTCATTTTTACACGTTTCGTGAAACACAAAAGCCGAGCAGCTCATTAGTCAGAACCGTAAGTTTATTAGTCACCAGCGTCACGTTTAATAGGCGTAACGTAAGTTATGTAATGTACACGCAAAGACAGCGGTGGAAGTGCGGTCTGTGGTGTAGGGCTGTCCCATTTCGACACTACACTGAGAACTACCATTCTCCACCGAACCGTACTTCTCGACCCGCACTTCCACCGTACATCGAACTGTGCATTTGGCGAATTGGGACACGGCCCTTGTCTGTGGTCTGTCTCGCCTTGTGTTGCCTCAGTTTGTTCTCGAGTTTCTTGTAGAGGACATGCAGGCTTTGTTTCTGTTTGTTAAATAAACCTGTTTTTGGCACTTTTTGAGTTTCCTTGTGCCACATTTGAGTCCCATCCACCCAGCATGACAATATTAACCCTCTGTCTGCTTGAAGAAACCTAGACTTGCTCTGGGTCATCTGTGGAGGCCCAGACAGGGAAATAATGTTTCATAACTATTTACAATACAAACAAGATGATGCCGTGATTTGACTGTATGGACACCGCCTGTTCTGAAAGTAACCATTTTTATTGCTATATGAGTAAAAATATAACAAGGACTGAGTTTAAATCTGCGCAGGTTTGTTGTTCCCTCTGTTCAATCCGCAGGTTTTCCCTGGATTTAGAAGGATGTGTCTCGGGACCCAGAAGCAGCACACAACTGGTAAGTAGTTTAACTGTTTATTGTCCAGGAGAGTTATCAGGTAAATGTGGTAAGTATCAGGCCGGAGCTGCAGGTAGGGGACAGGAAGGGGAAAGGCAGGCAGTAAAAAGGTGAGGAGACAGGGAGGAAGCTCCTCGTTACGACCCAGAGGAATCAAACATATTTATGAAAAGGACACAGGAAAACGGGTAATGGTTCAAGCAGCTTTTTCTTTTTATGGCTTTGGTTTCTTGTCAAAACTGAAAAGACCTTTACCAGGCTCTGTGCCCAACCAAAAAAATGAAGTAACAAAGAAAAATGACCATGGTGAACCAGCCAACATAAAATAAGGACGGTGCGCTGTAAAAAGGAAGTAAAGGTGCTCAATATAAAACCCCTTTGTTATCACCACTGTAACCTCCTAAAATGTTCAGTTAGGACAAGTTAATTTTGTATTCAAATCTAAGCTATTCAGATATTTGATTTATTTTCAAATTATTAATAATCCAACTGTGTTCACCTGCCCCGGGACTGCACCTGGACAGTAGCAGTACCTAAATCTGGTACAAATCATCTTTTCTTTTGTAAGATTATGTTAGGATTTGGGTTTTTGTGTGTTCTGTGCTGTCTTCCCCCTCCCTTCTGTGTCTGTGCCTGGATCTGGGCGGAGACTCTGACACCACCTCCACCACCTCCTTCTGATCAAGCTGCACCTGTGAGGATAGAAGGACTGAGGACCTGACACTTGGGGCCAGATCGTCTTGTCATTTTCTGATAAATCCTCAAGTTTTCCTTCATGTCATGCTCCGTTTTTTTGCTCCTTGGACTATTCCTGCACCACAGCCTCCGACCCAGCTCACCTCGTCCTGTACCCAAACCACCGCCGACAACTACCTTTCACATTTCGTATTGTTAATAAATTCTGTTGAACTGTTTTCCCGAGTCTGTATTTGTGGTTCCTCCAGAATTTACAACAGATTAATGAATTTATACATGGTCCCTGACGACAAATAAAGAAAGAGGAGTGAATGAAAAACCAGGCGTCTTGCACTGCAGGTAAAGAGGAAAACTGCATCCACGTGTGCCAGCCGTCAGATCAGGTGAGCCGACGCCCAGGTGGGAGGAGAAACAGACGACACAGACGGGAGACAACGGCAGAAGGGAGGATCCTGGCAGGTCCTGGTCCATGCTGTAGCTCTCCTGTCTGTAAGGTTTTTTTTTCTAGCACTGCAGCAGTACATCAGATGCAGCGTCGGGGTTTATGAGGACGTGTGGACAATAAGATAACACCGATGTTCTGGTCTTTTGGTTAAAGCTACTTCTTATCTGTTGCCCCTCTCACTAAAGAATGTGTGACCCCCACTATGAGAAGGTTATAAAACACTCACCTTGTACAACTTTGCCTGACGTTTCTCAATGTGTAACGGGATGCAAACAGGAAGAAAACCCTCCTCACACACACAAACATTGAAAGACACTGTAAAAGCTGTCAACATGCACATCTCAGGACTCTCTTCTGTCCTTTCTTGAGAGTCCGTTGCTTCATTGTTCACTTTACCTGCGTGGAACTCGTTAAACCGTCTGACTTTATGCTTCAGTCTCTTGCTCCTCTTTGATTCTTGCGCCAGAAACATTTCTTACATGTTCAATAAAGTCTTAAAAAATGCCACATGGGGTAAAAGTCTGCACCTGAGCTCATGACACTGTTGGTCTTGTTGAAGTTCCCTTTTGGATTCTGTGATATAACTAAACTTATTGGGTTTTGTTACCCTGAGCAATAATTTTACAAGAAGAAGGGAAGGAACCAATGACTAAAGTGAAGAAATACCACGATACAGAGTGGTGTTTGTGGCTGTTGCACTATCCTTAAGCTCGTACAGTTTCCTCATGTAAGTCACGCAGAGAACAGACAGAGGTTCTGTTAATTTAGTTGTTTTTATTCATTGCACACTGTTTTGCTTTCATTCATTGTCTTTGAAACTGTTTTGTTATGCATTTAGTCTTGTTTTTACATTGTGCCAGGCCATTCACAGTCAGCAGATCACAGCCTGGAAAAGGACTAACAAGCAGAACACAGACAATATTACAAATCATCCCGAAGAAAGCTGTAAGAATTAATAACAAATTTGGTTATTTTGATCAAACTAACAGCTCAAATTATGCTTAAAGTACAGCAGGACTCTCTACCAATGAACTTAAAACATTTTCATCAGCAGCAGTGTCCATAAGCTCAGGGTCAATGTGGACAAATATCCTACACCCACATTCAGGACAACAGTGAAATCTTCTGCATCTTTCTCTGGTGTTAAACTATAGACTGACTTGAGCCCAAATTTAAAACAACGTTGAAACATGAAAATATTTAAGAAGAATTATAAAGAAATGACTTAACTCCTAAGCCCCGATGAAGACAGTCGGACGTTGAAACAGCTCGTAGTGGGCTCGTCTATGTCTCATTAAAGGACATTTTTCTTCTGTTGTTTCAGCTCCTGTTCACATTTTGACATCAGTCTGTGCTCAGCTAAATCTCTGTCCCTCCACGATCAGGGGCCTTATCCTTGAAGAGCATCTGTGTCATATCCTTCTGACTCACCAGACCCCACTGAAGCACGTCATCTCCTGATTTTATAAAGAAATGACACTGATCAACGATAAAGTGCTCATTTCAGTGTTATTCTTCTCTCTGGATTATCAAATACATAGAATTTTAACTTGTCATATGAAACTGAAGTTGTAATTAGGAAAGGTGGTGGGATTCAATAAATTCTACTTCTTCCCACTCCTTTTTGACATGTAAACTTACAGCTCTGTAGCCTGTGTCTGCTGTCTTTTATTTTGTGACAACACAGAGGAATGTGTGTCATGCCACAAATAATGACACTGCAAGAGCAAAGGCCGAATAAAAAGGCAGCAGAGGTTGTGCTCAGGGCTGCTGTCTCAGGGCTGCTGTCTCAGACCTGACCTACAGCGCTAATGTGCACCAAGGAGCGCCATCACTGCTCCCAGAAAACACCGGAAGGACGGAAAGCCAGAGAATGACTAACAAACTCACAGGGTTTTGATGCTGGAGTAGTGGCAGGCTGCTCCCTGTATGGACAGGGACGATTTTTCAAAGAGGCTTCCCTTTATATATTCAGATTTTTAGGATTTTCGATTCATGTCGCCCACTTTGTCTCTTTTTTGTGTGTTTTTAACCCACTGATATTTTACTTCGGGCCTGTTATCTTTGTCCTGGTTGTATTATAGTTCCAAATTTATTTTTTAAAAATCTTTTTACCTCTCACCTTCACCAGTTTTAACTGTAATAACTTCACACTTTGACCATTGTCACCATAAAATAACTAACTACTTTACCTGTGATATTTACTTTTGGCAGAGCAAACGAGCCGACTGCACATTGCATCACGTCCGCAGAGACAGTACGAGTTTTTCAAACCCAAATTGCTCTAATATAATTGACTGTGTGAGTGAATCGAGACACAGGGGAAACAGGTAAAACTCATACTGTACATGAGGCAGTGGTTTAAGTACATGAGAGATGCTCATTTTGAGCATTTTAACTTGCGCAATGCACCTTTAACACATGAAGTAAATTTAGCATAATATGTCTCTTTTAAATGCAAACCAATTAATGTTAATTGTGCTTAAGCAGTAAGCATAAATAAATAAAATAAAAATTTAAAGATATTTGCTTTGCAAACTATTATACAACGTCAGTGCAAGTTTCAACTTGTTTCTTTGTGACAGTTTTCCAGGGTGAAGTTTCCATGGTAAGACTCATGTCAGTAAACCCTTTTTCTTTGAGATGTCCCTCCATCTAAATGAATGGAAACAAAAAATGAAATAAATGTTACTTGATGATATAGATAGATATGATAAACCACATATTCAATCAAAAACCCACGACTGAAACTTGCCTGTTGTAGCATCTTTTTGTAGTTGTTTGGATCGGTCATGTCCAAACCAGAGCGGAACTTCATCTGGACAAGTTTAAACTTCTTGTTTTTAGCTGGTTCCAAATACCAAAGAAAGAAAATAAGGTTATGAGGTTATGTTATTCTTGTTATTGCTGTTTGTTTGTGCAGTAAAAGGTGAAAGGTGATATATAAATAAAGTGGACTGGACTAAAGGTTAAAAATCACATTTCAAATTACATTTTAACAAATAACCTAAATCAGACAATGACGCACCACTTTATAATAACAGCACCTTTTTCTGTTGCATCAAATGGAAAAATAATGTATAAGAAAACTATTATTAAGTCATTGCCTAAAAAAAACAGAACAGGAGATTATTTAAATATGGTACACAGGGAAAAGTGTCATGGTGTGTCTTGTTTTCTCTGTATATTAATGTTTTGTAGATCACAGGCTTTATGTTAAGTTCATTAATTATGTTTACATTGTGGCCATTGTAGTCTTTTTTTTATTTTTTTTTTAGCAAAAAATGTAAATTGTAACTATGAAGCTGAAGTGCAGTGGTTAAACTGTGTAGACAGTGTTAAGTTTGTCAAACACTGATGACAAATGAATGTCTGCGGATGAGATCTTAAAAGAAGTAATCCATGGTGGTTTATGATCAGAATTTGGAGTGACCTCACATATTCCATCCATCCATTTTCATCCACTTTTCTGGGACCGGGTTACCAGTCTAAGCAGCGACTCCCTCCAGCTCCTCCGGTGGTACCCCAAGGTGTTAACAGGCCAACCGAGAGACAAAGTCCCTCCAACGTGGAACACCTCCCTAGGGAGGTGTCCAGGAGGCATCCTGAACAGATACCAGAGCCACTTCGAGACCCATGGCCTCAGATTTGGAGAACCTGATTCTCATTCCAGCCGCCTGCCTGCTGCAGGTGCTGGCTCAATGAAGCCATCAGGACAACAGCAAAGATTTGTGAACTGGACCCCCTCCAGCGCCTGGTTGCACCTAGAAATTCTGTCCATAAATTTAATGAACAGAACCAGTGACAAAGGGCAGCCTTGTTGGAGTCCAACATGCACCGGGAACAGGTCTGAACTTACTGCCAGCAATGAACACAGCCCCTGCTCCGGTCATACAGGGACCGGACAGACCTTAGCAAAAGGCCCCAGACCCCATACTCCCGGAGCAGCACCCCAAAGGACACCACGAGGGACACGAACGAATGCCTTCTCCAGATCCACAAAACACATGTTGAGTGGTTGAGCAAACTCCCACGAGCCCTCGAGGACCTGGTGGAGAGTATAGAGCTGGTCCAGTGTTCCGCAACTAGGGCGAAAACCACACTGCTCCACCTGAATCCGAGGTTTAGCTATTGGTCAGATTCTCTTCTCCAATACCCTGGAATAGACGTTACCAATAAGGCTCAATAGTGTGATTCCCCTGTAATTGTAACACACCCTATGGTTCCTTTTCTTAAACAGATGGACCCCTACCCTGATCTGCCGGTCCACAACCTCTAAAGATCTAAGTGATCTAACCACCTCAGTGACTTCAGCCAGGGTGATGGACGAGTGCTTGGCCCGCCAGTACTTGTCAGCTGCCTCAGGAGTCCCACAAGCCAACAAGGCATGATAGGGCTCCTTCTTCAGTCTAATAGCATCCCTTATTTCACCCCCCGGTATCTGAGAGAAACTCTCCTGGAGGTAAGAGTTGAAGAGCCTCCTGACAGAGGCCTCCGCCAGACGTTCCCAACAGACCCTCACAGTATGCTTGAGCCTGCCAGGTCTGTCCAGCTTCCTCCTCTGCCAGTCAATCCAACTCACCACCAGCTTTTGATTGGTTGACAGTTCTGCCCCTGTCTTCACCCAAGTGTCCAAGACACGCAGCCATAGGTCGGATAACACAACAAAGTCGATCATCGACCTCTGACCTGGGGTGTCCTGGTGCCACGTGCACTGAAGGACATCGCTGTGCTCAAACATGGTGTCTGCCATGTACAAACTGTGGCTAGCACAGAAGCCCAATAAAAACACCACTCGGGTTCAGATCAGGGAGACTGTTCTTCCCAGTCACGACCCTCCAGTTGTCGTTACCCATCTGCACCATCTAGTACCCCTCCCAGGGACTCCCTGATCTGAAGGTGTAGGGACGTGACCTTTTTTACCTCTAACATGTGGTGGCTGAGCTGTGGGACAATGAGCAAGCCCGACCGAGCCCCGTATGGAAAGGCCTGGCCACCAGAAGTTCGAGCGCCCCTCCCCAGGCCTGACTCCAGGGTGGGGCCCTGGTAACACCGGTCCAGGTGATGTATCTGGTCTTGCTGTGATACTCATCATGGAAAGCTTTTGACCCGCTTTTGGTGTGTTTTGTGTGTGTGTGTGTGTGTTTTTTTCCTCTTCTTTCCATGGAATAAAAAAAAATGCATATCTGTGCTAGTGACAAATACTATTACAGTGTGTCACCTCCTTGGCAGAAGAAGGGCAGTGTTTGGTCACAGCTCTGGGAGAACCACACATGGGATGAATCCTCAGCTACACACCGCTCACCGGTTTGAACCCCTCCCCACCTTGTGAAGGTAAGGCTGGTACCGTCAGACCAAGTCCATCCATTCATTCGATACAGGCCAATCCAAGTGTAATAAGACCCACTGGTTGCAAATACAGAGTTCATCGCGGTGGTCTCAGACGAGCTTTCGATCATTGCCAGGTCTGTGTGGTGTTGTCTGCAGTAAAGCACTGCATCGGACCAAGTCAGTGATGTTGGGATATAATGATACTTTTTTATGTATCCATCTGTAAAGGGACAAATTTCCTTACTTTTGACAGTACAAAATGAAAGCACAAATCTGCAAATGATTTACTGACGCACATTAGAAAGGGTTAAAAACAGTTTGACATACAGTTTAGATTACAGACAGTATTCATATTGTGAGAGCAGGTGGAGCAGGTGGAGCAGGTGGAGCAGGTGGAGTCGGGGGGTGGCCCTGGTCATGTGTGTGGACACAGCAATTCTTTGGACTCCAGCGACACTCACTCCACTCCCAGCCCTGCGCACTCACACTGTCTTACTAGTTTATCATGTGCATAATTTAACTTGCAGAGTCTGGCCGGAGTGGATTTTAGGACTGTAGCTGTATGTTGTTTTATTTGATCATTTTATTTCTTGTAGCCGTCCGCTGGAGCAGGCATCATCTCTTGGTGTTAATAATGTTAGTTAATGTCTATTTTCAGACAATGTATGAAACATATTTGCATGTTACATTGTGGATTTGTACTCGAGAAGCAGGTCATTTAGACAGTTGATTAGTTTAGAATTATTCCAGATCAGAAGTTTGAGAAAACTCTCAAACTTCTGGTGGACTCTTTTGTGCTAGTATTTCATTAAAATTATTTTATCCACGTTTTTCTCTTTCTTTGGGTTAGTTTTTGATTAGAATGGGAGGTCAAGATGATTAGATTACTCGATAATCGTGATTAGTGGGATCAATATAATTGTGCAAAAAATTACAAAATTACAAACATTAAGACTTTGTCTAGTGTTCTAAAATCTAGTGTTTAAAAAAACTTCACTTAAATGTGAAGTACTTTTGAATCGAGCCGTTTGTCACATGTACTTTGTCACATGCACCGGGTTTGGTGACCTCCCTAGTTTATACCTTCAGTAGTGTTCTGTTTCAGACTTGCTTTAGCTCTAGATAAGACTCCTGTTCTAGATAATGCCAATGATAGAAAAAAACAAAAGAACAGATCTCACCTGTGTAACACAAAAAATGATGACCATGAGAACAAGGGTGGTCATACCACTTTCCATCTGCTGCATCAACTGAGACGCAGTTGTAGTTTACACTTGGATTATTTGTTTTCCAGTTGCTGTACTGAGCAAGAACGGTTCCAGTGCCAGACCATCCCCAGATACTGAAGTCGTACAGTCCGATCCAGGCCAGTCCAGTGTGATTCTCTCTGTTCAGTGTGTCTGCCTCCTCCAGACTCGTGACTGTGGCCAGGTCGAGGTAGTTCTGTCTGCAGAACTGCTGAGCCTCATGCCAACTCAGCTCCTGGTTGATAAAATGATATTCACGTCCATTTATGTACGGAATGATCTGTTGAACTATAGGAATAAAGGCAGAAATGCACATTTATCAGCTGGAAATCAAAGCGAGAATGTATTCATCAAATGTTTTCCAGGCTTACCACAGAGCAGGAGTATTGAAATCATCATTGTAAGAGCTGCCCTTTTCCTCCACTTATTTCATGTATTGACTCCAGCTCAGATACTGAAGACTGCCAGATGTCCAGATATCCAACTGACAACAACAAATTCATATTTTCCTATGTATTTACATTTCAAAGAAGGTGACGCAGGCATTTCCTTGTATGTCAAGTAAGGACAGAGTTTGTGCTAAAAGTGACCTTTATGGATCTTTCTTTTTTTTTTTTTTTATCATGACATTGAAAGCAGAACTTTTATGCAAAATCAATCAACTTTTTTGAGCTTTTAACCATGTTATAGTTTCCCCTCACCATTTCCTCAACCAAAGTTATATTTGGAGTGATTTGTGCATGTTTATACCGCTTCTTTTCAAGATGCCATTTTGCCAATTAACTCCTGTTTTCACTGCCACTGGTAAATGCTCACCGCTCTGTACTTGTTACATTCCTCAATTTTATTTTCTGTGTCTCTTGTTTGGTCTGGGAACACCTTGGGGTCCCACCGGAGGAGCAGGAGGACGTGTCTGGGGTGAGGGAAGTCCGGGAGTCCCTGCTTACGCTCTGCCCCCGCGACCCGGCCCCGGATAAGAGGAAGAAAATGGATGAATAAAAAAAAAAAATCAGTTACTCTCTAGCCTGATGTGATGATCCATCGGAGGAGCCGACAGTCCCGAGGTGCTTTGTTGTGATGATGTTTATTTCGGTGATATCGCAGAGATTAGGTCCACTGAGCCGATGTAGTTAGACGTAATGTTCGGCGCCATGTGCGGTGTGGCTGTTTTAGGTGGTTTTCCATAGCAATGACTCGCCGTGGAACCATAGTGTGTTTGGAGGCAGCCAACCAGGACGTGGTGGTGCACACGGTGTTTAACCCATCTCAGGATGTTTAATACACATGGGGAATCAGAGTTTCAGTTTTATGCAGTTAAAATCTGGAACAATCTTCCTGAACATGTGAGACAGGCCTCTACTTTGACGATGTTTAAATCCAGGCTCAAAACGGTTCTGTTTATCTGAGCATATGACTGAAAGGTTTTGGTCTCTTCTGTTTTAATGGTAATTTATGATGATTATTTGTGTTTTGATTTGTGTGATTTTAATGTCTTTCTTATTCTGCAAACACTTTGAATTACTTTGTGTATGAATTGTGCTGTACAAATAAACTTGCCTTAACCTCTCGTGTCGTTTTTAGTTAGTTTAGTTAACTCATAATAACTCAAAACTTTTTAGATTTTTATTATTATTTTTTTTTTTTTGTAAGTGTGAACTGTAACCCATTTCAGGAGACTTCATCAAGAAGCTAATACATATATATTCATATATTTCATGTTTCCCATATGTTCATAAAATGTAGGAAGTAGTAAAGAAAAAACACTGAATGAGAGGGTTATGTGTTTCATTAGTATAAGTACTTCAGACTCAATCAACCTGTCAGCAGTGCAGCACCAAGGAACCTTCCTCAGAACTTTAGTACCTCACACTTCATTCTTTCTCAGATAAAGCAAATGTAACAAAACCTGTTTTTTTTTTTCATTTTTAAGACTCTTTTATATAACCATATTTAATCACTTACAAACCTCTACCTCTGACAGGATATGGGGTTTCAGTCTATGAAGTCTGGGCTGCAAACTTCCTGCCTCAGACCTCCAGCTCCTCCTGAACCCGGGACCCTGCTGCTGATCCCTGAGTTTCTGCGTTTGTTCATATGGCACTAACATGTTGGAGATGTACTTTGGTGCTGGGCCATGGAGAGACTTGTTCACAAGCAGAGCGGCTTTAATGTCTCTGAGCCACAGGAGCCAGAGACCTGAGCACAGGACACATGTGTGAAGTACTTCCTGGTTCTAGTCAGACTCTCGCAGCAGTGTTCTGGATGTTCTGTTCTGTCTTAAGGCTCGTTTGGAGAGGCCAGTGAGACGTTACAGTCGTCTAACCTCCTGGAGACAAATGCAGAATAAGTGTCTCCAACTACGGTTTTGATAGTAAACCTTTGACATTGGCAATAATTTCAGCTGCAGACGTTATTGATTTAATGTACCTGTTAAAGTTCAAGTCTGAGTCCATTATTACCCCTAGATTTCTAGCCTGATTTGAAGGTTTTAGAGAGAGAGACCAGAGGTGACTCTGACACTTTCTATGTGTCTGTGGACAAAGACTATGAGTTGAGTCTTGTCTGAGTTTATCTGGAGAAAGTTGTTTTCATCCACACACTGATCTGATGCAGTGTCAGAGTGAATCCACTGGTCCAGATTCACCTGCTGCAGTGAGACATAGATCTGAGTGTCTCTGCAGAGTTGTGGTAGGACACATTATTGCTGTGTATTAACTGGTGGTTGGAAAGGGCCAGTGGTGAAGGTGAGGAGGAAAAGGAGAGTGAAGAGTCCCTAGAGTGAAGAGTCCCTAGAGGAAGCAGCCCACAGCGGGCACCTCCCCTGCCCACAGACCAGCCCTGGGCTGGTCTGTGGGCAGGGGAGGTGATGGTGGAGCGGCTGGGATTGAAACCTCTGTTGGGACCATCACAGACAGGTTCAAGGCCTGTGGTGAGGGCCCTGGGGGAAGTGACGCTGGAGATGAATTCTTCACTTGAAAAGGTGATGGTGCTACTCAATCCCTCGCTGGGGGAGATGTCTGTGGTGCTGGTGATGGCTCCACTGAGGAAGATGATTGTGCCGCTGCTGGTGGACTAGTATTCCTTCTATTTATTTATTTATTTGGTTGGGATAAAGCATGTTAATGAACAGACATGACATGACAGACATGAACGTAAACACGCCGAATTATAGCCAAAGGCTAAATTCCACCCGTTGTCCCAAGGGCTGGGGTCACAGAAGGGTCAAAATAAAAATTGCACAATTCCCATAGCTGCACATTCCACACACTGCACATCCCACACACTGCACATCCCACACACCGCACATCCCACACACTGCACATCCCACACACTGCTCCATCAGCTTTTACCTCCCATTTGTTACACCCGAGTTCAGAGAAAAGCCTGCTGATACCGTCTCTCCATTCTGTTCCATCATCCTTTGAGGGCTCTTTTCTATGTCTCCTCTGCTGCATCCTGAGGGTTTCTGTCTTGAGATCATCTGTCCAGTGGATTTTAACATTAGTTATTGACATCTGAAACTTTACCACATTTTTCTTCAGCGTTTCTTCTTTATGCTCCATAGGCTTTACATTTTTGAAGCTTATCATGGGCATAATCACGATTAAAAAACAGTGGCTTTTTGTGTATTTTTAGATGTTCCTTTGTTCAAATTGGAGGAAGTTAAAAATAATGGATCTGGATGCAAGTGCTAAAGGTCCAACTTCATTTACAATAATTTTACTTTAGAAATAGATACAGGATTACAAAATACAACAAATCTATTGTAATAATGGTTAACATGGTTAAAACACATAAAATTACATTTGACATAATATTTCTCCTTTAAGTTCCAAAAAAAGCTATTATTTTGTTTTCAGACTCTAAAGCATCGACTTACATAAAGCAAAGCAAATACAGCAAATACAACTTAATTTGTAACGTCAGGGCAAGTTTCAGTTTGCTTTTTATTATTATTATTGTTAGACTTCTGGGGTGAAGATTTTATGGTGATGCTGATGTCAGTGAGCCCCTTTTCTTTGAGATGTTTCTCCATCTAAACAGAGAAAAAAAAAAAAAGATTACATGTGATAAACCACATATTCAATCAAAAACCCACGACTGAAACTTACCTGTTGTAGCATCTTTTTGTAGTTGTTTGGATCGATCATGTCCAAACCAGAGCGGAACTTCATCTGGACAAGCTTAGGCTTCTTTTTTTTAGCTGGAAAGAAAATAAGGTTATGAGGTTATTTTATTCTTGTTATTGCTGTTTGTTTGTGCAGTAAAAGGTGAAAGGTGATATATAAATAAAGTGGACTGGACTAAAGTTTAAAAACCACATTTCAAATTACATTTTAACAAATAACCTAAATCAGACAATGACGTACCACTTTATAATAACAGCACCTTTTTCTGTTGCATCAAATGGAAAAATAAAGTATAAGCAAACTATTATTAAGTCATTGCCTAAAAAACAGGATCTAATTCTCTGAACAGTTCTAGTCTGGTCTAGATCACATTGGTATTAGTAAAATACAGAGAGTGGGGCAGTAATCATCTAGTTGCAGCTTTAAGGAGTCAGTTTGTCCCTCTGCAGTTTATCTTTTGTCCCTCTAGGGGGCAGGAGAGGTTACTCTGATTTTAATTGACACTGTACCTTACTACTGCCACAACAACAGAAGAGCACAGGCTTGTTGACCTGACTTTCAATAAAATTCATCTGGCATTCTGTAAAGAGTCTTCCTGACTGACAAACCTCATGGGCTGCACAAAAATGTCTGAGGAGATCATTTAAATATGGTACACAGGGAAATGTGGCACGGTGTGTCTTGTTTTCTCTGTATATTAATGTTTTGTAGATCATAGACTTTATGTTAAGCTCTTTAATTATGTTTACATTATGGCCATTGTTGGCAAGAATGTGAACTTGAGATCTTTAAAAAAGCAACCCGTGACAGTTTATGATCAGAGGTTTGGGAGTGAGCTCAAATATTCCATCCATCCATTTCTTCCACTTATCCGGGACCAGGTCAGCAGTCTAAGCAGCGACTCCCTCCAGCTCCTCCGGTGGGACCAAGGCATTCCCAGGCCAACGAGAGACATAGTCCCTTCAGCGTGTCCTGGGGCTTCCTGGGGACCTCCTTTGGGTGGAACATGCCAGGAACACCTCCCTAGGGAGGGGTCCAGGAGGCATCCAGACCCAGATGCCAGAGCCACTTCGAGAACCATGGCCTAGGATTTGGAGAACCTGATTCTCGTTCCAGCCGCTTCACATTCGGCTGCAAACTGCTCCAGTTCCTGCTGCAGGTCCTGGTTTGATGAATACATCAGGACAACATCATCTGCAAACAGCAGGGATTTGCGAATTGGACCCCCTCCAGACCCTGGCTGCACCTAGAAATTCTGTCCATGAATACATGGAGCACCCCCAAAGAACACCACGAGGAACACGAACAAATGCCTTCTCCAGATCCACAAAACACATGCTGAGTGGTTGAGCAAACTCTCACGAGCCCTCGAGGACCTGATGGAGATTCGAGAGCTGGTCCAGTGTTCCGAGACTGGGGCAAAAAAAATCTCCTAAATCCAAGGTTCGATTATCGGTCAGATTCTCCTTTCCAATATCCTGGAATAGACCATACAAGGAAGGCTCAGTAGTTTGATTCCCCTGTAATTGGACCACCCTCCGGTCACCCTTATTAAACAGAGGGACCGCCCTGATCTGCCAGTCCAGCAGTACTGTCCCTGACAGCCATGTGATGTTGCAGAGACACCCCCACAACATCCAGAGACCTAAAGTACTTAAAGATCTCCACTTCCGGAGCCTTGCCACCGAGGACCTTGCCTGAAACGTTGGACAGTTTGCCAGAATCTCTTTGAGGCCATCTGATAGTCCTTCTCCATGGCCTCCCAAGCCAGAGTTTTTGCCTCTGCAGCCGCACGATCCGCGGCATGCTTGGCCCTCCAGTACTCGCCAGCTGCCTCAGGAGTCCCACAAGCCAACAAGGCATGATAGGACTCCTCCCCCTGGCATCTGGGAGAGTTGAAGACCCTCCTGACAGAGGCCTCCGCCAGACGTTCCCAACAGACCCTCACAGTATGCTTGGGCTTGCCAGGTCTGTCCAGCTTCCTCCTCTGCCAGTCAATCCAACTCACCACCAGCTTTTGATTGGTTGACAGTTCTGCCCCTCTCTTCACCCGAGTGTCCAAGACACACAGCCGTAGGTCAGATGACACAACAACAAAGTCGATCATCAACCTCTGACCTGGGGTGTCCTGGTGCCACGTGCACTGATGGACATCGCTGTGCTCGAATAAGGTGTCTGTTATGTACAAACTGCGGCTAGCACAGAAGTCCAATAAAAAACCAGGGGTAAAGAGCTTTGTAAAGGATAACAAAGTCTAACGCCAGTGAAAACAAAATCGTGTCAATTATAATTTCAGTTAATTTGCGCCAAATATCGACATAACATATTGTATATGCAGCACATTGTTTTATTTGGCTTTATCAATGACTAGATGTGGATGACAAGTGTTTTTATGTGTGTGTCCCAAAAAAACAACAAAAAAAAACAAACTGGTAATTGTCACTAGTACAGATATGCCATTACAGTGTGTTACCTCCATGGCAGAAGAAGGGCAGTGTTTGGTCACAGCTCTGGGGGAACCACAGTTGGGATGAATCCTCAGCTACACACTGCTCACGAGCTCTGTTTGCTCCCCACCTTATGAAGGTTGGTCTGGTGCCGTCAGACCAAGTCCACACTTCCACTGGGTCTCGGTACAGGCCAATCCAAGTGTAAGAAGACCCAGTGGTTGCCAATACAGACATCACTGCGGTGGTCTCAGACGAGCTTTCGATCATTGCCAGGTCTGTGTAGTATTGTCTGCAGTAAAGCACTGCATCGGACCAAGTCAGTAATATTGGGAAAAAAAAAATGATACTGTTTTGTTTGTCCATCTGTAAAAGGGACAAAATTCCTTAGTTTTTGACAGTACAAAATGAAAGCACAAATGTTCTGCAAATGATTTACTAATGCACATTAGAAAGGGTTAAAAACAGTTTGACATACAGTTTAGATTACAGACAGTATTCATATTGTGAGAGCAGGTGGAGCAGGTGGAGCAGGTGGAGCAGGTGGAGTCGGGGGGTGGCCCTGGTCATGTGTGTGGACACAGCAGTTCTTTGGACTCCAGTGACACTCACTCCACTCCCAGCCCTGTGCACTCACACCATCTTACTAGTTTATCATGTGCATAATTTAACTTGCAGAGTCTGGCTGGAGTGGATTTTAGGACTGTATCTGTATGTTGTTTTATTTGATCTATTATTTGATCATTTTATTTCTTGTAGCCGTCCGCTGGAGCAGGCATCATCTCTTGGTGTTAATAATGTTAGTTAATGTCTATTTTCAGACAATGTATGAAACATATTTGCCTGTTACATTGTGGATTTGTACTCGAGAAGCAGGTCATTTAGACAGTTGATTAGTTTAGAATTATTCCAGATCAGTGTTTTCTCAAACTTCTGGTGGACTCTTTTGTGCTAGTATTTCATTTAAGTCATTTTATCCACATTTTTCTCTTCCTTTGGGTTAGTCTTTGTTTAGAATGGAAGGTCAAGATCATTATTATTAGATTAATCAATAATTGTGATAAGTGAATTTGTGACTATTTTAAAAGCAAAATTAAGACTTTATCTTGTGTTCTACAACTGTTTAAAAAAAAAAAAAAAACTTCACTTAAATGTGAAGTACTTTTGAATCGAGCCGTTTGTCACATGTACTTTGTCACATTCACCGGGTTTGGTGACCTCCCTAGTTTATACCTTCAGTAGTGTTCTGTTTCAGACTTGCTTTAGCTCTAGATAAGACTCCTGTTGTAGATAATGCCAATGATAGAAAAAAAAACAAAAGAACAGATCTCACCTGTGTAACACAAAAAATAATGACCATGAGAACAAGGGTGGTCATACCACTTTCCATCTGCTGCATCAACTAAGACGCAGTTGTAGTTTCCAGTAGGATTATTTGTTTTCCAGTTGCTGTACCAAAAAAACATGGCTTGAGTGGCAGACCATCTCCAGTTATTAGAATCCACCACTGCTTTCCAAAAAACATCGTACAGTCCGATCCAGGCCAGTCCCGTGTGACTCTCTCTGTTCAGTGTGTCTGCCTCCTCCAGACTCGTGACTGTGGCCAGGTCGAGGTAGTTCTGTCTGCAGAACTGCTGAGCCTCATGCCAACTCAGCTCCTGGTTGATAAAGTGATATTCACGTCCATTTATGTACGGAATGATCTGTAGAACTATAGGAATAAAGGCAGAAATACACATTTATCAGCTGGAAATCAAAGCGAGAATGTATTCATCAAATGTTTTCCAGGCTTACCACAGAGCAGGAGTATTGAAATCATCATTGTAAGAGCTGCCCTTTTCCTCCACTTATTTCATGTATTGACTCCAGCTCAGATACTGAAGACTGCCAGATGTCCAGATATCCAACTGACAACAACAAATTCATATTTTCCTATGTATTTACATTTCAAAGAAGGTGATGCAGGCATTTCCTTGTATGTCAAGTAAGGACAGAGTTTGTGCTAAAAGTGACCTTCATGTATCTTTCTTTTTTTTTTTTCTTTTTTTTTTTTTCTTATCATGACATTTAAAGCAGACCTTTAACCAATGTGGTGTTACTGCTCAATCTCTCGCTGGGGGACATGGCTGTGGTGCTGATGATGTGTGCTGGTGGTGGACTAGTATTCCTTCTGTTTCCAGAACAACAGTATAAAACACGGCTTTGCAGGACTTTTCAGATTCAGGTGGGGCATAGATATTAAACAAGCTTATGGCTAAGCAACTAGTAGCTCAGTGTTCCAACATCTGCAAATGGCAACTGCTATCACAACTTGAGACTGACGAGGTAAAACACAAAATATGCTATGGCAAGAGGGAACTAGGACGCCAGGTCAGAGGGGAGTTAACATCAACTCCCCATCCGGAGATTGGTTACAAAGCCCCAATAAGTATTACACTGAGTAAGGCAGCGGCTGACCTGAAAGATAAGACCATGGTTCCAATGAACACAAGGCAACCCCGACACAAGTTGCAGCTGCTAAGGGATGGGAGTCACCCTGAATGGCTAACCGAAGGGCGTACGATCCTGATCCAGAAGGATCCCTCTAAGGGTACAGTCTTATCCAACTGTCAGTCAATAACCTGTCTATCCACAACATGGAAGCTCATGTCAGGCATCGTTGCGGCTAAGATAAATGGGCACATGGATCAATACATGAGCTCTGCACAGAAGGATATTGGCAAAGACACCAGGGGAGCCAAACACCAGCTCCTAGTAGACAGAACAGTCGCCCGAGATTGCAGAACCCGTAAGACCAACCTGTGCACTGCCTGGATTACAAGAAATTACAAGAAAGCCTACGATTCAATGCCACACACATGGATCGCTGAATGTCTGGAGCTGTACAACATCAACAGGACTCTAAGAGCCTTCACTGCAAACTCAATGAGGTTCTGGAAAACCACCCTTGAGGCCAATGGCAAGCCACTTGCACAAGTGACCATCAAATATGGCATATACCAAGGAGATGCACTGTCCCCACTGCTGTTCTGCATAGGTCTGAACCCCCTCAGCCAAATCATCAACAACACTGGCTGTGGATACCGACTCAGGAATGGGGCCACCGTCAGTCACCTCATGGATGACATCAAGCTGTACGCTAAGAATGAGCGAGACAGCACACACAATGGAATGTCATTTGGGCTTGAGAAGTTTAGCTGGATGGTGACAGGGAGGGTACGTCCTGCCAGTAATCAGATACCCAGCAGGAATCATAAGCTGGCCAAAGGAGGAAATTAAGACCACACATGTTAAGACACGAAAGCTCCTGACCATGCATGGCGAGTTCCATCCCAAATCCAGCACCCTGAGACTGTACGCAAGCCGTAACGAAGGAGGCAGAGGACTAGTGAGTGTGAGAGCCACAGTCCAGGATGAAACATCCAAGATCCACAAGTACATCCAAGACAAGGCCCCAACAGATGACGTGCTCAGCGAATGTCTCAGACAGTGGAGTGCAGAGGAAGAGGAGCTGGAGGAACCATCATGGAAGGACAAGTCCCTGCATGGGATGTACCACCGGAACATAACTAAAGTGGCTGATATCAAGAAATGAGGGAATGAAGGACAAAGGCACTCATCCTGGAGCACAGGAGCAGGCCTTGAGCACAAGAGCAATAGAGGCCCAGATCTACCACACCAGACAAGACCCACGGTGTAGGCTCTGCAAAGAGGCCCCTGAGACAATCCAGCTCATAACTGCAGGGTGTAAGATGCTGGCGGGCATAGTGACAGAAACATCTGTGCAGAGTACGGACTGGAAACCCCCAGGTCAAGGTGGGAAACACCTCCAAAGGTCGTGGAGAATGATCGAGCCAAGATCCTGTGGGACTTCAGATACAGACTGACAGACTAGAGATGAACCAACCGGACATAGTGGTGGTGGATAAACAACAGAGTAAAGCCGTTGTGGTGGACATCGCAGTACCAAGTGAACATCAGGAAAAAGGAGCATGAGAAACTAGAGAAATACCAGGGGCTCAAAGAAGAGCTGGAGAAGGCCTGGAAGGTGAACGTGAAGGCTCTTTTCTACATCTCCTGCTGCATCCTGAGGGTTTCTGTCTTGAGATCATCTGTCCAGTGGATTTTAACATTAGTTATTGACATCTGAAACTTAACCACATTTTTCTTCAGTGCTTCTTCTTTATGCCTCCATAGGCTTTACGTTTTTGAAGCATATCATGGTCATGATATCGTGATTAAAAAACAGTGGCTTTTTGTGTATTTTTAGATGTTCCTTTGTGTCAAATTGGAGGAAGTTAAAAATAATGGATCTGGATGCAAGTGCTAAAAGTCCTACTTCATTTACAATAATTTTACTTTAGAAATAGATACAGGATTACAAAATACAACAAATCTATTGTAATAATGGTTAACATGGTTAAAACACATAAAAGTACATTTGACATATTTCTCCTTTAAGTTCCAACAAAAACTCTAAAGCATACTCTAAAGCAACAACTTACATAAAACAAAGCAAATACAGAGCAAACACAGCAAATTCAACTTAATTTGTAACGTCAGGGCAAGTTTCAGTTTCATTCTTCTTATTATTATTAGACTTCTGGGGTGAAGATTTTATGGTGATGCTGATGTCAGTGAGCCCTTTTTCTTTGACATGGTCCTCCAACTAAACAAATGGGGTAAAAAAAAGTTAATTTGATTGAATATGTGGTTTGTCTAAACCCAATGACTGAAATAGTAAACTTGCCTGTTGTATCATCTTTTTGTAGTTGTTTGGATCGGTCATGTCCAAACCAGAGCGGAGCTTAATCTGGACAAGCTTAGACTTCTTTTTCGTAGCTGTGCCAAAAGTGCAAGTTAAGAAGGTCATTAACCATTGGTGTTGCAAGATGACTATGCATGAAAATCTTAACAAGCGTTTACAATTAAATCAACCCAAAGGAAACTCTGCTCCATCACCAACACGGAGGCATCACGCATTATACTCTCATAATTCTCAATGGAAGTAAGAATATGATCCACAACGCACAAAGAAACAACTTTCTCCATGACATGACTGATATATTTGGCCTTTTTAAGGTTTTTAGCTGATGAGGTGGAGGCAAACCCTGGGCCAGTACCATCAGGCACGGATCACAATGAAGCCTCCCTGCCCCAGCGGATATTTGGCACTCTTCAGCAAATCCAACCACTCCAAAACATCACAGAAGGGCTACCAACCCAATACCAACACATACTACCCCTGCATGTGGGCCTAGTACTGGGCCAGTAGCAGTCTGCTAGCTGCCTGAACCATCGAGGATGAATCAACTCTCCAAGTGATGATGCACCGAGAGCTAAGACCAGCCAGGTGGCACATTTGAAGCGGCTTTCGATGAGTTTACGTGCTGAGATATAACCACATGTCAGCCCGAGTACACAGATGGAGCAGAGGCTCTCTGTGCGAGTCTGCACCAGGAGCTAGCAACAACAAGTCAGTCCAGGAGCCCATTTCTCCTGAGAGTAAATAACATCACCATGGTTCAACATGAGACAAGGTGAAAACAACAGACACTGTCAGCAAAAAGTCTTCAAAACTCTGACTCGTACCCGTGTACTGTGGAGGCCTAAAGCTAAACCAAAGGGTTTATTGGAGGCTACATAAATATTCAAAGCATTATGTTTAAATCTGACCAAACAGATCATCTTCTAAGTGAATCAAACATATATATTTACATATAACTGAATTACACTCAAACACTGCAACAGCTGCTCAGGCTGCACCAAGAATGTATCAAACTGAAAGTAAACCTCCAAATGTCAGTCACACTGATCGGAATAAACAGCTCGCTCTCACCCTCTAGTGTGTCCTATGAGGAACTACAGGCTGTCCTTAAACAATCTAACAGGAAGAAGGAAATCATTTTACTGAGGGATTTTAATGTAAATTAGTTTGACAAATCAAATTGCAAAAAAATATGTAAATCAGATCAGCTGTAAATAACTATGATCTGTCTCAAATAATAGAGGATCCAACCAGAATTAACAAATCAACTGAAACATGTATCAGTGTGTTATTATTCTCTAATAAAGGGACAGGATTAAAACATGGTCTGCAGCTACTGATGAAGCCGCCGTTCATCTGAATCCAGGATCATAAACACAGTTTTATAAGCTCAGCAGTGATTTATTAAAACACAAACAATCCTTCATATAACTTACAACTAAAATGATAAAAGAATAATTATTAGAAGAATAATTCAGGCACTTTCGCAGAGTTTTGGAAGATCTCAGCGATTATCTTTAAATCTGGAGACCCAATAAAAACAAGCAACTACAGACCTATAAGAATCCTGCCAGCAGTGTCTAAGATACTGGACACACGTGTAACAGAACATTTCGTAAACCTCCTAAACCACAGTTTACTCCACAGAAACTGAGCACTGACAGAGGAGGTGCTGGAGCAGAGTTCTTTAACCTCGAGAAAGCCTGTGATACAGTTAACAGCCACATTTTACGCAATAAATTATCCAACTTTAATTTCTCCTCCTGCACTGTTCACTGGGTAGAATCATACTTGACAGAGAGAAAACATGCAAAAAACAAATATCAAGCACCTCAAGAACATCTGCAATGAACAGTGTTCCAGAGGCTGCAGAGGCGCCAGATAAAGCTTAAAGTATCAGTGTGTTTTTGTTCTTTTTCAAAAAAACACTGCTGTTGAAGATAATTCTTTGTCAAATTTTAAACACAAATTTAACATTGGAGGCAGCTAAGATTTATGTTAATGCAATGATTTCCCCTTTATATGACGTACTGCATGACAAGGCCTTAAGCTTAAAAGGTCACCCTGAAACCAGCTGAAACGGGACATAAACATGCTCTTAGAACAAGACAAAAAACAAAGACCCACCATCAGTGTATTATTTTGAAGAAATATTAAACTGGAAAAACATGAATAAACTTGCAGACTCTTCTGTGCAACATTTTACATGATCTAGCCCCTGTCCCACAACAGAAATTAGTTTTTAAAAATCCAAACAGATCAGAGATAATTATATAATTTCATGAAGGAAAAGTGCCTTTGGACAGGCTGTATTTTCTTGTGGCACCTCTTAAATGTGAAACAGTATCTCAGTGACTATGAGCTTCCTACGCTCAGCTGCTTCTCTGATCAACTTAAATCATCATCCACATCTGTCCACACAACTGAACTTCTGCGTATGAGCCAGGGCCTGCTGTAATATCGACATACAGACTTGTACATAGATGCTAGGGTGGTGCATGTGTCTGAGCTGAACATTTATTACTAATGTTGCAGGTTAATGTGCCTGTGTTTTGTGTGAGTGAGAGATGTGTGTGGGAGCTGTTACTGTATCATTGGTCATGTTTTATGAATTATGTGGGTTAAGTAATCTGGCATTCTGCACAGACCGCTGTGTTCATAGACGTCCTCACCGACAAACCTCAGAGGGTGCACAAAAATGGTTACCTAGAGGAGGATCTGTACTAAATAGCTTTGGAAAGAATAATAAAGTCTATCTCCACTGATGCTGACCAAATGGCGTCCACTTATTGTGTCCACATTAAGGGCCTGGGTGTATGCAGCATTTTGCAGGATACTTGTCTGTGTCTGTCGACTGTGGAGCATAATTAAGTTAAAGGTGAAATTGTCTTGTTTTTGTTGACAGTGCCCATTGAATTAAGCAAGAATAACAGGTAACATTGTTCTATCAGTGTCTTCCTTCTCAAACTGGATGTGGATGACAGGTGTTTTTGTAATAATTGTCACTAGTACAGATATGGCATTACAGTGTGTTACCTCCTTGGCAGAAGAAGGGCAGTGTTTGGTCACAGCTCTGGGGGAACCACAGATGGGATGAATCCTCAGCCACACACTGCTCACTGGTTCCAGTCGCTCCCCAATTTGTGAAGGTTGGCCTGGTGCCGTCAGACCATATACCGATTTTTTCTCGGTACAGGCCAATCCAAGTGTAATAAGACCCACTGGATGCAAATACAGAGTTCATCGCGGAGTTCTCAGACGAGCTTTCGATCATTGCCAGGTCTGTGTAGTTTTTTCTGCAGTAAAGCACTGCATCGGACCAAGTCAGTGATGTTGGGATATAATGATACTGCTTTATGTTTCCAGCTGCAAACAGACAAAATTCCTTAGTTTTGACAGAACAAAATGAAAGCACAAATTGTAGATGATTTACTAAGGCACATTAGAAAGAGTTAAATGGCATTTTCAGTTTACAGACAGTATTCATATAGTTGTGAGAGCAGGTGGAGCAGGTGGAGCAGGTGGAGCAGGTGGAGCAGGTGGAGCAGGTGGAGCAGGTGGAGCAGGTGGAGGAGGGGAGTGGCCCTGGTCATGTGTGTCGACACTTCCAGCGACACTCTCTCCACTCCCAGCCCTGCACTAGTTTATCATTTGCATAATTTAACTTGAAGTGTCTGGCAGGAGTAGATTTTAGGACTATCCTTATGTTTTATTTCCTGTGGAGCTTCGTCTCTGTGTAAATAATGTGAACTAATGCTAAAAAAAACTACAGTAACATAAAGTTGCAGTTCCACTTACAGGGTCAGTAAATTGTGATGGAAATATAGTAATAACCACGACTAAAGCCACACACTGAACCGTGCACTTGCCTCATATTTCATAAATTCATTAATAAGATCAGTCAATAATAAAATGGCAGCTCTGAAAATTAAGTTAATTAAAGTGTGTGTGGAATAATCCTCCTGTTTCTCTCTCACGTCCGACCTCTTAACTATGATCAAACTTGGACATTATATTGATGGAAATTCTCAGCTCTTCTTAAAAAAATGGAAGAAGCCACTGGAAGCAATCGGATTTAAGTATCAAATAGACTTAAATGGGCTTTCACTTTGGACTTGAATTACTACACTACTACTACTACTACTACTACTACTACTACTACAAAATCTTTACGGACATTGGACTGGAATGTCAAGCATCGATGCCTTTTAGACCAGTCTGTAATCTGTGTCATGTTGTATGTATAAAAAAGGTGAAAAAAGTTATAAATAAATAATTTAAAAAAATAATAATCTGTAGAGGCAGAACAGAAAATGAATTTCTATCAAACTTGGCAACATCATTTTGAGAACAGAGGAGGGTGCGTCCTGATTTTCATGTTTCAGTCTGGATTTGTACTTGAGAGACATTCTTTATACAGCTCATTAGTTTTGAATTTAAATGATTCATGATCAGTGTTTCTCAAACTGTGACACTCAAGCCTTTTCTGGTTTTATACAGAGGGTTTGGTTTAGAAGAGGGATGTCAAGATTATTAGATAAATCAATAATCATGATAATCATAATTCATGTAAGAACTGAAGAATAATTGTGTCTGTCACCCACAAAGTTTGATATTATAAATCTGGTCACACTAGAGGAATAGTAATGTGTTAGAAAATATGAATGAATTATGATTTCATGCCTAGTTCAGATCACTGTTATTGAACAAAAGCAAAAAGTAAAAGTGCAGATCTCACCAGTGTAACACAAAAAATGATGAGAATGTGAACAGTAATGGTCAAACCACTTTCCATCTGCTGCATCGGCTGAGACGCAGGAGCCATCTCCCCTCGGAAAACTTGTCTTCCAGTTGCTGAATGACAGATTTGCAGTTGTTCCATTGACAGACCATCTCCAGGGATCAGGGGAGATCAGTCCGATCCAGGCCAGTCCCGTGTGACTCTCTCTGTTCAGTGTGTCTGCCTCCTCCAGACTCGTGACTGTGGCCAGGTCGAGGTAGTTCTGTCTGCAGAACTGCTGAGCCTCATGCCAACTCAGCTCCTGGTGGATAAAGTGGTATTCACGTCCATTTATGCGCAGGATAATGCTAATCGCTGGGAAAAATATAAATAAAATCAACCACATATTAATTAGAACCGCAAATATTAATAAAAAGTATTAATAAAACTTGCCACAGAGCAGGAGGATTATAGAAATCATGATACTGAAGATGTAACAACTCCAGCTGAAACATGAACAATGAGTTACCCTGTCTGTGTCTAAAACAAACACTGTATTTTCATATCCTGTCACAGACGTCGTATTTTCATGTACAAATTTACAATTCAAACAAGGAACATAACATCTCCCTGTGTTCGCCAAGTAAAGACATAATCTCTTGTTTATGGACAGGCAGGTTTATTTGTATAATTCTTACACAAAGTGAAAGGGCTTCACAGAATAAGAAAGATGTTAACACAATACAACAAATCAAAAGATAAATAATCACAAATAATCAGAATAAAACCCTTCAAAACATATACACAGAAAAACAGACAGAGGCCTGTCTCACATTCAGACTGTTCCAGGTTTTAGCTGCAGAAAACTGAAACTCTGAGACACAGGACACATGTGTGAAGTACTTCACCTGACACAGGACACATGTGTGAAGTACTTCACCTGACACAGGACACATGTGTGAAGTACTTCACCTGACACAGGACACGTGTGTGAAGTACTTCACCTGAGCACAGGACACATGTGTGAAGTACTTCCTGGTTCTAGTCAGACTCTCGCAGCAGTGTTCTGGATGTTCTGTTCTGTCTCGTTTGGAGAGGCCAGTGAGACGTTACAGTCGTCTAACCTCCTGGAGACAGATGCAGGATAAGTCTCTCTGAGTCTGGTTTTGACAGTTTACTTTGATTTTTGACATGTTTTTAGATGTAAAAAGCTGCAGATGTTACTGATTTAATGTACCTGTTAAAGTTCAAGTCTGAGTCCATTATTACCTCTAGATTTCTCGCCTGATTTGAAAGTTTTACAGAGAGAGACTGGAGGTGACTCTGACACTTTCTCTATGTTTCTGTGACCAAAGACTATGAGTTGAGTCTTGTCTGAGTTTATCTGGAGAAAGTTGTTTTCATCCACACACTGATCTGATGCAGTGTCAGAGTGAATCCACTGGTCCAGATTCACCTGCTGCAGTGAGACATAGATCTGAGTGTCTCTGCAGAGTTGTGGTAGGACACAGAGTTGTGGTAGGACACTGTCACGATCTCCGCCTGTTTTCCTCCTGCTTCACTCTCCCCCTCCCTTACCTGCTTCTCCTGGAGCTGGGCGGAGCTTCCAGCCTTCTCCACGCACACCTGCACCTCATCTCCTGATCACCTGCACCTGCCGTGGAGGATAAAGAGGGCTGGAGGCTTCCATTCGATGCGAGAACGTCCCCGTGTAAACGTGAATCAGCCCGTTACCCCGTTTTGTGCTCGCTACCTTGTATGTTGTTACTTACCTGTTTCTGCTCTGCTTCAGACCCCGTCTTGGATCCGCTCTGGAACTCTGCACCAGCACTCCTGCACTCTCGCACCGGTTTGGCTATTCGTATCTGGTCTCCTGTATTTGTGTGTCCCGCTCTGGATCGGAAAGCACACCCACGCACCCGAGCACCGTTTGTATTATTGAACTATACTTACCTTTGCCACCTAATTGTAAATAAACACTGTAAATACTCCTTGAGTGCTGCATTCTTGGTCCCTCTGTCTGGCCCGTTACGACAGAACGTTCTCGCCAGAAATGGACCAAGCAGGCTCAATTCCGGTTTCCCACGCTACAGCAAGCATACCAGCACCACGGCGTTCTGCTCGGACAACACGAGGAAACTATTCGGAGCTTGACGGAGCACAACCAGTCCCTGGCTCAGCAGGTGACCGAACTCTCCGGACGGATGGCTGCGCTCGTGCTCCAGGCATCCCCGAACATCCCCGCTGCCGCGGCGCACCCACCTCCACCTCCCGAATCGAGAGGCACGGACCCTGAGCCTTATGCAGGTCAGCCCGGTCTCTGCCGGGGCTTTCTGTTTCAATGCCTCTCCCTCTTTCAGCAACGCCCGGCTCGCTTTCCATCTGACGCGGCCAAGGTGCGTTACATCTGCGGGCTGCTCAGAGGGAGGGCTCTTCAATGGGCAGAGGCCAAATTCGCTACCACTTCATTAGATAGTATTAGTTTTGAGACATTCCTGACAGACTTTAGACTTGTGTTCCAGCACCCCCACTACCAGACTGACGCCGCCTCCCGCCTGTTAGGCGCTGACTCAGGGCGCCAGATCTGTGGCCGACTACTCCATCGAGTTCTGGACTTTAGCGGCCGAACTAGACTGGTCAGATAGCGCCTTAAAGGCCGTGTTTCTTAAGGGGCTTAATGACACGTTAAAAAACGAGCTTGTGTCACGTGACGAACCTCCGGACCTGAAGTCTCTCATCTCACTCGCTAGTCGCATAGACAACCGACTACAGACTCGTCGTCGAGAGATCCGGCTCCAGTCAGCTCGTCCTCCCTGCTCGTTCTCCTACTCGTCCTCCTGCTCGTCCTCCCGCTCGCCCCCCTTCGCCGCCCGCGGAGGAGCCCATGCAAATTGGACGGGCGCACCTGACTGACGAGGAGCGCGTGCAGCGCCGCTCGGAGGGCCAGTGTTTCTACTGTGGCCTCCGGGGACATTGGATCGCCTCCTGCCCGGCTCGGCCAAAAGGGAGGACCCACCAGTAGCTCTGGGAGTACTTGTGGGTCAGTCCAAAATCCCAGAAACAAGCAATAGACTTCTCCTCCCGGCCTCCCTTTGCATCCGCTCGGAGTCCCTACCTGTCCAGGCCCTTGTTGACTCGGGGGCCGAAGAGGACTTATTTGACCAGCAGGTGGCGGAGCAGTGGGGAATTCGCTTGGAGCCCCTGAAACGCCCCCTCACTGCCCGCTCTCTTAACCCCTTACCATTCCGGGTATTTTTGGTGAAATTGCCTACGTTCTGACCTCTCCAAATTAAAATGATTACTGTTATTGAACCATAAGTATTATTTACACAAGTTTGGGGTCTTTGTAAAGGTAACATCCTCTAGTTTTACCCTCAGTGTCAGAATCACTGTAAGTTTGTCTGGTAAGTATTTATACACTTTGGAATACACATAAAAAATGATTTTTCTCATCCTCGCCTAAATTTTTTTGTAAAAATTAAGGGGAAGAAAGCTGCAGTAGGTAGCTGGGGACAAAAATACACCATATTTCAATTGAAAATGTTGTTGACCTCTCACATTTCAGATTGAGGTCAATCTATAAAAAAAAATGAGATTTTTACACTTATTTTATTATGACTAAATCCAGGCGCTTTATGGAGGGACTTTTGATGTATCCAAGTTTATCCAAACCTCTCCAAATGAAGACATTTGGAGAACGTTTGGAAAAACTGCAATAACTTTTGAATGCTTCAACCCACAGACATCAATGAGGGCTCTACTGAAAGCTCACACTTAGAGGAATCTGTATCTGCACACTGAGCTGCTCTATTACTTATGTAAATTTATATAGCATATCAAAACACAATATAAAATACATATTTGTTTATGAAATATAGTCAAAACAAGGGGTATGGGTCAAAATAAATATATATTTACAAACTCCACACACTGCAAACAATGAACAAACACACACTGTAAACAGCAGTGAAAAGCTCATGTACATGATTATGACTTGTCCAAAAAAAGGTGAAAAAATGTCTTTGCCAAAATGCCATTTCTTTGTTTTGTGCAAAACCTGGTAACAGCGGATGAGAGCATCTGATAACGTCCTTCACGTGCCTAAAGAAAAACACAAACACATTAGTAACAAGAAAGTACAAAATTGAGAGAGGGTGAAGTAATATTATATCATATACATATTATAATTTTACTTACAATACTGTAAACTGCAGAATAAAACACCTTTCAATCCATAGACAAATGAAGTCTAATTCATACAGATAAACACAAATGTGCCTGAGCTCATGGTTCCAATGCCACTATGCACAGAAGTGATGCTAATGATTACACACGATATATTTTATCTACAATTATGTAAATAGCAGAATAAACCAGGCTTACCGACCCAGAACAGCATCCAGTCCATCAAAGAATATGCTCCTCCACTTCTGAGTCCACCGTGGAATCTGCCACGGACCGCTCCGGGTCCGAGATGCCTCTGGTATAACTTGTACAAACATCCACAGTGTCCGCGGTCGCGTACTGCCTTTGTTTTATCCGTTTCGTCGTGTTTAGAACGCAAAACTGTTGCAAAATCACAGTGCGTCATTTTACGCACACTTTACGCACGAAAAGCCGTGATTCATTTACTTTCGTTACGCACTGGGCCTGCTCCGTGTGTTTACAGAAAACCATGGCATGTCATACATCCTCGTGTTCAGCAGCTCATTGATTGTAAGGAGAAAACGTCACTGAATGTGTGAGATGTGACTGGTTGATTCTACACGGGGGAGAGTGAGGCGTACACTTTCAGTCACCTGTAGCACTGATTCGCTGTCTGGGGCTCCAGTGACCCTCAACCCCCACCTTATTGGCCAAACTTGGTGTCAATCAGAAGCTAGCAAGTTTGTCTATCACTGAGAAACAAAGTTGGCGCTGTCTGAAGTTTGTTATGCCTGAAATTGACGAAAGAAATGCAAAAAAATGACGGAGAAGATTTCACTTTCCTGCAGCAGATTGGACATGGAGGATCTAAGTTATTTTGCGGACATAATTTCTTGACTGGATTATATTCTCTGGACGTCTACGGAAAGAATGAGACCGATATTGTGGAAATATGTTGATGTTTGACAGAACCAGAGCCCTCAAAGGTAAGTGAAGTCCAAATAGGCATTTTTGGCTTTTCTGTAAAAACGGCTTTCCTGACAGCACTGTGGTGACTTTAGGTGAAAATGGTTTACATATTCGGAAAGATGAGATCCGTAGCTTTCATTTGATGTGTAGATTGTTTGTGTGGGTGACGCAGAAGTGAATGTACATTGCTGTAAAGTTGTAAATAAAAGGCGACGGCCCGCGGGCGGGCCGTCGGAACGGTAAGTGGTTAATGGACTTGTATTAACCCGTGTTTCCCAGATTTCAGAACCTGTTACTCTGCTCCTGTCCGGCAATCACAGGGAGACCCGGAGGTTCCACCTCATCTCGTCTCCGTCTGCACCTGTGGTCTTGGGCTTTCCCTGGCTCAGGGCCCACAACCCGGTAATCGACTGGACCCGAGGGAGGATAGCGGGATGGAGCTCCGCCTGCCACGCCGCCTGCCTGCGGTCTGCCCGTTCTCCAGCTGAGGGAGCTGCTCCGTCTTCCGGACCCGCCTGGGAGGTATCTGACCTGTCTCTGGTTCCGGAGGAGTACCATGACCTCCGGGACGTCTTTAGCAAAGACCAGGCGCTCTCCCTACCTCCGCACCGTCCCTATGATTGCGCTATAGACATTCTGCCTGGCGCTCCTTTACCTGCTAGCCGTCTATATAATCTGTCCCGGCCCGAGAGAGAGACAATGGAGCGATATATCAGAGACTCTTTAGCCGCAGGTATAATACGCCCCTCTTCTTCACCATTAGGCGCAGGGTTCTTTTTTGTGGCTAAGAAAGATAAGACCTTGCGTCCATGCATAGATTACAGGGGGCTAAACAATATCACAGTTAAAAACAAGTATCCACTTCCCCTCCTAGATTCAGCCTTTACCCCACTGCATGGCGCCACATTTTTCTCGAAGTTAGATTTACGTAATGCTTACCACTTAGTGCGGGTGAGGGAGGGAGACGAATGGAAAAAACTGCCTTTAAGACCCCGCTCGGCCACTATGAGTACTAGTCATGCCATTCGGACTCACTAACGCCCCCGCAGTGTTCCAAGCATTAATTAATGACGTCCTCCGTGATTTCCTGAATCAGTTTGTCTTCGTATACCTGGATGATATTTTGATTTTTTTCCAGATCCCTGCAGGAACACAGGCAGCATGTTCGCCAGGTTTTACAGCGCCTCCTTGAGAATAGACTTTTTGTTTAAAGCGGAGAAATGTGAGTTCCACTCCGATCAGGTCAGTTTCTTGGGCTTCATAGTGGGGCGGGGCCAGGTGAGAGCAGATCCTGAGAAGATAAGGGCTGTTAGGGACTGGCCAATCCCTTCTAACCGCAAACAACTTCAGCGTTTCATTGGCTTTGCTAATTTTTATAGGCGCTTTATTAGAGACTTTAGCAGGGTTATCTCTCCGCTCACCAGACTTACCTCTCCTGCCCAACCATTTAAGTGGTCCCCCGAAGCTCAGCTAGCGTTTGATAGACTCAAAGACTTGTTCACGTCCGCTCCCATTTTGCACCAGCCTGATCCTGCTCTACAATTCATTGTGGAAGTCGACGCCTCCGACACCGGGGTGGGGGCGGTCCTCTCCCAAAGGTCCGGCCCACTCAACCAGTTGTTCCCCTGTGCCTTTTTCTCCCGACGCCTGACCCCAGCAGAGACCAACTACGACGTGGGGGACCGCGAGCTCCTCGCGGTAAAACTGGCCCTGGAAGAATGGCGTCACTGGTTGGAGGGGGCGGAGCAACCTTTTGTAGTTTGGACAGACCATAAAAACCTGTCGTATATCCAGTCCGCTAAACGACTAAATTCCCGGCAGGCCCGCTGGTCCCTGTTTTTTAGCCGCTTCTGCTTCACTCTAACCTACCGCCCTGGATCCCGCAACGTGAAGCCAGACGCACTCTCCCGTCAGTTTGCTCAGGGAGGAGACTAACACCTCTCCAGAAACCCATCATCCCTCCATCCCGGATCGTGGCATCTCTCCACTGGGAGATCGAGGATCTGGTGCGGGAGGCCCAGCGGGACAATCCCGCTCCAGGTAACACTCCCCCTGGCACATTATTTGTCCCTGATTCTGTCCGCTCCCAGGTTTTGCAATGGATCCATACTTCACGCTTTGCCTGCCATCCTGGAGCCTCCCGCACCCTCACTCTACTCCGGCGGAACTTCTGGTGGCCCACTATGGACAAGGACACTCGGGCTTTTGTCTCCGCCTGTCAGGTGTGTGCCCGGGGAAAGTCCACTCATTCGCCTCCGTCCGGTCTTCTGCACCCGCTTCCCGTCCCGAGCCGGCCCTGGTCACACGTGGCAGTGGACTTTGTCACCGGACTACCCCCATCTAACGGTAACACGGTCATACTAACCATTGTGGATCGCTTTTCCAAGGCAGCCCACTTTGTCGCCCTGCCCAAACTCCCGACGGCGAAAGAGACTGCTGACCAGATCACTCTCCACGTCTTCCGTCTGTCTGCACGGCATCCCCACGGACATTGTGTCAGACCGGGGGACCCAGTTCACCTCGCAGGTCTGGCGCGCCTTTTGTGAGGGGCTGGGAGCTTCAGTTAGCCTGACCTCCGGCTTCCACCCGGAATCTAACGGCCAGACAGAACGCACCAACCAGGACCTAGAATCAGCATTAAGGTGCGTGGTTTCGGCCAACCCGTCTGCATGGAGCACGTACCTCCCTTGGATCGAATACTCCCACAATTCATTGGTGAGCTCCGCCTCCGGCATCTCTCCCTTCCAGGCCTCATTGGGATACCAACCTCCGCTGTTTCCGGCCGAAGAGAGAGAGCTGACCGTGCCATCGGTGCAAACATCACCTTCAGCGCTGTCGCCGGGTCTGGAGGAGGACGCGAGCCGCTCTCCTCCAATCCGGGGGCTCGCACGAAGAGGGCGGCCGACCGTCACCGTGTCCCCGGCTCCCAATTACTCACCAGGCCAGTCGGTATGGTTATCCGCCAAGAACATTCCCCTCAAGACAGACTCTCGTAAGCTCTCTCCCCGTTTCCTCGGGCCCTTCAAAATCACTAAAAAGTCAACGACTCCGCAGTCCAGCTCCAGCTTCCTCCAACCCCTCCGGATCCATCCGACCTTCCATGTCTCCCAGATCAAGCCAGTCCAGACCAGTGACCTCTGCCCTGCCTCCGATCCCCCTCCTCCCGCCCGACTCATCGACGGTCACCCAGCCTTCACCGTCCGGCGGCTCATCGACGTCCGCCGAGGGGTAGAGGGCTGCAGTACCTGGTCGATTGGGGGGTATGGGCCCGGAAAGAGCGCTCGTGGGTTCCCAGAGCCCGCATCCTCGACCCTGACATGGTCACCGAGTTCCACCCGCGCTCACCCGGAGAAGCCTGGAGGTCCACCGGGAGGTGTCCCGTAGGGGGGGGGGCACTGTCACGATCTCCGCCTGTTTTCCTCCTGCTTCACTCTCCCCCTCCCTTACCTGCTTCTCCTGGAGCTGGGCGGAGCTTCCAGCCTTCTCCACGCACACCTGCACCTCATCTCCTGATCACCTGCACCTGCCGTGGAGGATAAAGAGGGCTGGAGGCTTCCATTCGATGCGAGAACGTCCACGTGTAAACGTGAATCAGCCCGTTACCCGTTTTGTGCTCGCTACCTTGTATGTTGTTACTTACCTGTTTCTGCTCTGCTTCAGACCCCGTCTTGGATCCGCTCTGGAACTCTGCACCAGCACTCCTGCACTCTCGCACCGGTTTGGCTATTCGTATCTGGTCTCCTGTATTTGTGTGTCCCGCTCTGGATCGGAAAGCACACCCACGCACCCGAGCACCGTTTGTATTATTGAACTATACTTACCTTTGCCACCTAATTGTAAATAAACACTGTAAATACTCCTTGAGTGCTGCATTCTTGGTCCCTCTGTCTGGCCCGTTACGACAGACACAGAGTTGTGGTAGGACACAGCGTTGTGGTAGGACACATTATTGCTGTGTATGACTAGACTTTGCTGCCTCAGTGTTCAAGTGGATGTCATTCGTCACCTTGATAAGAGCAGTGTCAGTGCTGAGAGGAGTAGGGAAAAGTACAGTAGAGTAGCTGGTAACAACAATCTGAACCCGAGTCACAAATATTCCAGAGCTATTGGTGAGTCCGGTATTTTGGCCTAGTTGGACAAGTAGCAATTAAGTGACTCAGTCCCTCACGGTACATGTTACAACCTCGAGTCATGCTCATCAGGACTCAGAGCAGGTGGGTTTACTGCTGGAGGGGCTTGAGGCAGTCAGCCTTCTGCTGCTGGACTTTTCTTAAGTAATTATCTTAATTGAACACCGAGGAAATAAGAGAGTTTAAATTTGTCTCCTCGTTCCTGCAGGTCTATTTATCCTTGAGCTGCTCATTAAATCCTTTGATGAAAATCTCTCTAAATACTTTGTCATTCCGTCCTGACTCTGCTGCTTTGGTTTGAAACTCCACAGAAAAGAGGAGAACAAGGAGACACTGCCGGTATAAGGAAGGTGGTCAGAAACTGGAAACCCTCTATGAAATCTTTCTATCTCTTTAAACCCAATGAGCTCTCAGAATCTTCTACCCATGACCACCCTAATGTCCCGTCATGGAACAATCCAACTATAAGTACAATCTTGGAGAAGTTTGCTGCTCAGAGTTAAAAGAAACACTGCAGAAGAAATTCTTTACACTTTCCCATGTTCTCATTAGAAATCAGGCTCTATTAGATTTTAACTTGAGTTTATTTAGGCTACATTTACTCTTCGTCTCTTTTAGTCAAATTTAAGACATTAGGTATTCCTCAGGGTGTCATAGGCAAAACATTATATCATAATGTAGTATAGAATAGTTAAGCAGTATTTTCATAAATAACATGTCTCTTTTAATGAGGCTGGTTTTATACTCTTCTTCCAGCCAGCATTAGTTTACTTAGTCTGACATTATAGGTCTGGTGTCAGCAGCTTCCTCATGGTTGTTTTTTGTTTCCTTGTTAATCAGTTATCCGTGTATCAGGTATCAGAGTTTTGGTTTGGCCTGGCTCAGCCTTTTTAATCAGCTGTGGGTTCCCAGAGCTGACTCACTTCTCCTGAGCCTTGTACAGTGTCAGTCACAGTCAAAAGTGTGTTGTCAGTGTGTTGTCAGTGTGTTGTCAGACGCACCAGTCAAACCGGTGCATGTCTGTTTATTCGGCTCTGCTCTTTGTCGTTTTACCGTAACACGGAGAACACAAAGGCTCAGTCCAGCTTCACAAAGTATTTCAACAATGCAAATGCCACACCAGGCAGTGAGTATGAAGGGTTCATCTCGTACGTCCTAAATATGCATCAAAGTAATTATAATTGAAATGAAAATATTCCAGAATATGAAAACTTTATATGTAAGCAAATATATGCATGTGTGTACACACACACACACACACACACACACACACACACACACACACACACACGCATATATATATATATATATATATATATATATATATATATATATATATATATATATATATATGTATATATATATATATATATATATATATATATATATATATATATATATTTATACCCACAATGTCGATGAAACTGTGCACCAACAACTTTCAGAAATGCTTTGGACTTTACCGCTGGAGCAGAGGCACGAGAACAACACATTTAAAGATCATTGAGGAAGAGGGAGATAATATACGAAGGTTTGAACTTTGAGAGAGTTTAAACAAGAGAGAAATGTGAGAAAATGTTAATGCCTGTGTGAGAAAAGTGTATAAAGTGTGTGGTGAGGGGTTTTACAGCAAAACACATAGAATCATAAAGCTGACTACTGCAGATTTCACCTATTGTGGGTTATTTTTATAATGTAACTACTGCGATAAACCAGGAAACACTGTAGCTTGTGCAAACATCGTCGGATTCAGACGGTGTTTGTATTTTGATGACCTGGATGAAATGATGTGTGGATTAAAATTCTATATTTAAAAATGTCTCTCCAGCGCCCCCTGTTACAGCGGGTCGTAAACATTTATCTCCAACATGACTCTGCCGCTGCGTCGGCCCCTCCCACGGCTGCAAGGACTGAGAGGGCCCTTCATCACTGCTTGCAGTTTTAATTTCATGTTATATTTTCTTGTACCTAATAATTAAAAAAAAACATGACTGTTGGTCTGTGGAAGAAATAGAACTGTTAAAAAAAAGTGTAGTCCTTATTAAATCCAAAGAGCTGCTCAGTCGGATGAAAACGACAGAAACAAGTGTCGACTTTTTTCAGCTGTTTACCGTCAGGCTGTAATAAAACTGTCCAAGCGTCTGTCCTTGGCGGATCAAAACTGACACGTGCCTTTAATTATAGTTGTTTGGGAGGTCGGACTGGTTTTGCTTCTTTCAACTATGTTATAAGAGCAAAGACGAGAGCTGCCAAAATATTCACATCAGTCGTCAATATCAAGTAAAGTCCACAATATATGACTTATATTCGCTCTGTCGTTTCACGGTGGGTCAGAACTCATGGATCATTTGTTTATTCAGGGTCTTAAGGCTTTCATATGATGCTAAGCTATTTGGGCCGTGGCTCTCTCACATTTTAATTATAGATTTCCTCCCTGTTGTGACCTACTTGTTACATATTTAAGTATTGTTTGTATTTAATTAACATTCACAGTTTGTGCAGCACGTAGACATTATATTGTTGAAGCACGTGCAGTAAGATCATTGAATTTTAAAAGTATGAAATGTTCCTGGGGAAGGGTCTGGGACACACTTGTCTCTATGGAGATTGTACTGCAAATTAAACTAAATGTATCTGTAATCCAAATAGATTTAGTCACACAAAAGAAATGAATAAATATAAATAAAAATAAAAATAAGACAGACGTAAATCTAAATATTGTAGTAAGGAAATCATTAAAATAACTAAAATAACTAATAAATAATTGATCATTTAAAAAGTAAAAATAATCATACTAGTGCCATGCTAACATTAACAGGAGGTTGAGACTTATGTTGTTTTATGTTTTAAATACAGTTGAAACCAGAAGTTTATATACGTTATATATAAATACACAGTGTCTGACATGAAATCAGACTAAACTTTACCTGTTTTAGATCAATTAGCATTACAAAAAGTATTTCTATTTGCTAAATGCCTGAATAATGAAAGAATAATCAAAGTCAGAAGTTTACATACACTTCATTAGTATTTGGTTCCATTGCCTTTAAGTTGTATGACTTGGGTTAAACATTTCTAAAAGTTTCTCACAATAATTGGCAGCCCCATTCCTCCTGACAGAACCGGTTTGTGGCCGGTTTCTTGCCTTCCTATAAATTTTCAATGTGACTGAGAACAGGGCTTTGTGATGGTCGCTCCAAAACAGTGACTTTGTTATCAATAAGCCTCTTTGTCACCTTTTTTCAGTATGCTTCAGGCCATTGTCCATTTGGAAGACTCATTTGTTCCAAGCTTTAACTTCCTGGCTGATATCTTGAGATGTTGCTTCAATATTTCCACATAATGTTCTCATGAAGCTGCCATCACCGTATTTCACAGTTGGGATGATGTTCTCAGGCTCGCAAATTTCCCCCTTTTTCCTCCAAACGTAACACTGCTCATTATGGCCAAACAGTTCAATTTTAGTTTTATCAGACCACAGACCATGTCTCCAAAAAATCAGGTCTTTGTCCCTGTGCATTTTCACACTGTAATCTGACTTTTTAATGTTTTTTTTGGAGTAATGACTTGTTCCTGGCAGCATAGCCTCCGGGTGCCTTCAAATACATCCACAGGTGTGTCTCTAATTAACTCAAATATTATTAATAAAGAAAAGAAGAACAGAAGAAGACATGACGTCATCATCTGGACTTTCCCAAACTGTTTAAATACATTGTAATCTTACTTACCGTATGTAAACTTTTGACTTTGAGGGAAGTAATGGAAAAGCTGTCTAACAAATCCTTCTCATTGTTCTGGTATTTAGTTAGAAGAAATAATTTTTCTAATCCTAATAAGACCTAAAACAGGATTTCATGTCAGTAGAAAAGAAGCATATGCCTGTTTGTGTAGTGGGGGCAAACTTCAGGTTTCAAATCTCGTTTTGTCTCGTTTTCATGCCACTGCACTTGTGTTGTTTGGTTTAGATTGGATTATATGGTCCCTAATTTAACAAAAAAAACCATGAATGTCGGTTTGTGGAAGAAAATGGAAATCTGCAGTAAACTGGACACTTTATAACACCGGCCACCTTAATAAAGTCATGTTTGTTCTGTTGTTCTGATGCTGCTGTTGTATATATTTCTACCTCAAGTATTTTTCTTTATTTTTAAGCATATTTTTTACTTCATGCATGCCCTTATTTGTATTTATTCAGTGCTTTTATGTTGTATTTTCTCCCTGAAGAAAGTTCCTTGTTTGTGAGCTGTGTTCACTGACAACGGCAATAAAAGTCTGAAAGATTCTGATTCTGAAATACAATCAGCTGCTTAGTTGGATGAAAACCAGAAACAATCGTCCACAAGTGACGTTTTTCCGCTGTTTTTCAGTCATGGTGCAGTAATATTGTCCTTGATTTTGCGGATCAAAACTGAGCCGTGTCAGTGGTTCATCTCCAAACGGACTCTTGATGAAACTTCGTGTTGTGTTTGGGAGGTCAGACTGGTTTTGCGTCTCTTCCAGCTACAAAGAGCAAATGCAAGAAGAGCCAAAAATATCAACTTCATATCAGGAGGCAATACTAAGTAAAATGTTTTATATTTGACTTTTGAAATGAAGGCCTCCACATCTTTTCATGGTGATGGATCAGCTGGACTTTTTCAGCATGTTATTGTGTGATGCTAAGCTATTTGGGCCGTGGCTCTCACCTTTTAATTATATAACTCCTCCAAACCACCAATTAGAAACGTGACACTGTGCACTTTTAATATTAACAGATAAATACAGACTAAGACCTGTGCTATTGTAAGAACATAATCAAGAGCATTAACATTCAAACTAGGTCATTGTTGCTACACATATCCGAGAATCGTGAACAACTGATTGACAATAATTACTTAATAATTATATAGTTGGTTGTTATGACTTATTAAAGCGTCATGACTTGATCATCCCACATTCCAGATTTACTCTATAAAGCATCTCCACTCAACATGTTCTCCTGAGTGCTCTGAATCCTCACCAAACGTAAGTCACCGTCACTCAGTAAATTCTGAAATATACCATATTTAACGCAGATTTGTGTCCTCAGATGGCTTCGGTCTGTGCGTGGATCCTCTTCCTCAGTTTTAGCTGTGGACTTTTGTCTGGCGCTGTAAGTACAACCACACAAATACTAAAATAATAAAACACAAAGAACCAATACTGAAATTTGAAAGCAAAAATGTGTTGTAATATATAAAAATAATAAATAACCAAGACAGACATTAATACAGTGAATTTGTGTTTGTGGTAGGTGCAATAGTTCAATGTCCTCCCCTGTCATCACAGAGACAAAATAAATGAAATGGTTATATTTATCAAATGATTTGTACTATAAAGTTATTATCTATTTAACTTTGCAATTTTAAATTGTTTTTTTTGCTTTGTTTTTTTATTCAAAATGGATGAATTTTTACGTTTACCGTTGAAATACTGAAGAGACGTGTGGAGAGGCACCGGTCGTCCGTGCCTCACATGTTCTGACTGTGCTGTAGCAGTGACGCTGCTGCTTTAAGTCTGTGAAAAGGCGCCGGGTGAGGCATGTAGTTACCCTGCCTCATGGTAGGGGGCGCTCATGAGCCCAGGGATTCTTGCACCTCCTGGGGCCGTAGAATAGTGACAGCAAACTATAATTTAGTTAGCAAGTCAAATTTATCAATCCGTTCACTTTTTCTTCATGTCTGTTCTACTTTTTAAACAGAGGAAGATACATATTAAAGCTCAATTTTCTAAACTGGACTTTGGGTCGAAGCAGGAGGTTAGAATTAAAGGACCAACGCTAAAGGAGCTAAATGGTTTGCTCCAGACGACGGGACAAAGACTCGCTCTTTTCAAACACGAAAAGGCTGAAATACTAAACCAGCTTTTATTTCATACTATTAAAGCTATTTCACATGGACTTTGGGACTTTTATTTTGAAATTCTTTTTTATTCTGGCCCCAAGTCACTGGGACAGAAACTGACCCGGGACCAAATGCACCGACTCCTGGTTTATATGTTTGTAAATCTGTGACGACACCAGAGCCTCATGAACCTCACACACGTCACTGGGCTGTTGTATTGTGATTTTAAGTCAAAGTTCAAGATTTCCATGTCTGAGTTTTGATCCTGAGTTCAAAGGGGAAAAAAATGATATAGATTCCAAGGGGGAAAAAATCAGCAGTAGGATGAGTCAATTTGTTTTGTCCGATGGCGTATCCAGGTCACTCACCATCAAGACGTAAGAGGTGTGATCCAGATTTCTTTTTGCAGTCCAGGCAAAAAAAACCTGATCCTTGAGAAGTGGAGAGTTCGGAATAAGAAAAATGTTTTAGCAGAGGAGGAGACAGGGAAGTGACCTCAGTGACCCGCCAACTTAAAGGTAGAGGCGGCCGCAGCAACAGGAAGTGGCCTCCACAATAAAAGGATTAGGAAATGCAGGTTACACGAGTCTTCATTGCAGGCACCAGTCAATGAAATTTATATATTTATTTTTCAGAATGGCGCCCTAAAAGACAGATGCGTAATGTTCCCGAGGACTACTACAACTACACAGAAAATAACAACTACACAGGAAACTACAACTACAGAAGTACCAACAACTACAACTCCAGAAGTACCAACAACTACAACTACAGAAGAAACAACAACTACAACTACAGAAGAAACAACAACTACAACTACAGAAGTACCAACAACTACAACTACAGAAGAAACAACAACTACAACTCCAGAAGAAACTACAACTACAGAAGAAACAACAACTACAACTACAGAAGAAACTACAACTACAGAAGAAACAACAACTACAACTCCAGAAGTACCAACAACTACAACTACAGAAGAAACAACAACTACAACTACAGAAGTACCAACAACTACAACTCCAGAAGAAACAACAACTACAACTACAGAAGAAACAACAACTACAACTCCAGAAGTACCAACAACTACAACTACAGAAGAAACAACAACTACAACTCCAGAAGTACCAACAACTACAACTCCAGAAGTACCAACAACTACAATTACTACAATTATATATGACCCAGTAACTACAACTACAGAAGAACCAACTACAACTTTCACCACAAGAACCACGAAAAGATCCACTCCGAGGCGTAGACACTACTATTTTGGGAAGCGTGGACCAAAACGTTTCATCTCGTCAGGTGAGTTCTCAGCACACACACAGAAACATGCTTTTACTTCAGTTTATTCTGTGACTGTGTTATTCTGTTGGTTAAAATATTCCGCAGTGTGACATAAACCACATCTTTATCCGTAGAAGATGTGTGTCGTTTGTAAACTTCAGCGATTAAGGTTCAAGGTTCGACTGATGTTTAATCTTAATCCTCTGAACAGGACATGCAAAAGCGTTTTAAATGAAGAATAAGTATTTGTACTTTGTAGATATTTATGCAGATATTTGTAGATAAAATACATGATGAACATCTTGGTTACTTCAACATTCATTATATTGTTTTATTTCCTTAAGGTTTAGTGGCACACAAGTTATTAAAATGTGTTACGAATCCTCATTAGGCTTTATAATAACTACACCTTAATTAGCCTTAATAAAGACTTAATACACAAGGAGGAAATAGTTTTATTCTCTGTGTTGCTGACGGCTGAGATGTTGCTGACCCTAAACGAGCTGGTGTCGGGTTGTGTTTAGGAGACGACTGTTGTCCTGAAGGCTGGAGTCGCTCTGGGTCCAGCTGCTTCATGTTCTTCTACGGCCCCAAGACCTGGATCGATGCAGAGGTATCACGTTCTGTTCTTTCTCCAAAGATTTGTCCTGTTTTGTTCATCACTTTTCCTGAACTGTGCAGCTATAAAACTGCATATTGGTTTAAAGTATTTCTCATTATTACTTGTATTTTATTGGTCTTTAAACTGCTCTGAAGAACCTCTTGTTTTAGAACTTAAAATTATGACAATTAAAGTACACATTGTTTCACCACGTCACTGCTCCCCATAAAGGAACTGTGTGCAAGTCACCCTCTACTGGCAGGAGAAGGAATTACCATAGGGCAGAAAAATATAACTAGTTTCTGAGTAACATGCCTTGGCAATTTAACCTGTTAACGATCAACATGATGTGTCAAAAATCAAAGTTTTGGCACAAGTTCTAAAGTCTCTGCAGCGAAGCCACAAAAACAAACTGCCATTTCAGTAAAATTTTAATCAATTGGTAAACTCCCTACCCTAAAGCTATTTAATGAAAAAATGGGATGTGGCACACTAGCTCCCCCTACAGACTGAAATGTGATTTAGATTTATTTTTTATTTTTTTTTGATGCAGAGGAAAAAAAAAGTTAGTTTTTCAAAATGTTCATCTAAAGACAAAAACGCCAAAACTGAGGTGATTTCACTCAAACTTTAATCGTGGGTGAGCGCCCCGACACTGAAAGGACTGATATAAGACTTTTTAAAAATATGGACGCAATAGCGCACCCTAGGTAAGGTTGTATGGAACGATACACTTTTCTTTGTTATACACATACAAAATTTGGCACACATGTTAGGGACATACTCTCAAAAAAAAAAAAAAAAAAAAAATCAACGACGTCCACACCCCAGCTCACATTGTGTTGCCATGACAACAAGCCAAAAATCCTTGCTCGCCAATGGGACGTCCTGACAAAAATATTAGTGTAGCCAAACCAAATTAGCATCATGGAAGGAGGAACAAAAACTATATTGTGATCACACCCCATTATTTTAGGGGTTGGGGTATTAGGGTAGAGGGTTTAGGGTTTAGGGTTTAGGGTTAAGGTCGGGGTCATGTTTAGGGGTAAAGGCAGGTTAGGGTTTAGATCTAGGTTTAGGTTGGGGTGAGGTGTGGCTTAGGCGTAGGGGCGGAGCACGAGGGCGAGGGGCCGTCAGTGCTGCTTGAGGCTGTATTTTCAACATATTTTTAGAGGCAAAGGACTTTTTACAGAGGAATAATGAAACCTGTGTGAATGAACCGAAAGACAAATCCACGTATGTTTCCACGAAGGAACAATATTATATTATTTTAATACATGATAAAAAGAAATGTTAAGAATCATTATGCAAAAAGTCAATTTTGCATAATGAGACTTTTTGCTCAAAATGTTAGTTCCAAATATGTAAAAATCTGCCATTTAACCATCATTTAAATAAGAATTCAGCAGGAATTGAAAGCCCTCTGCTCTCAAACACATTTTTGGAGTAGTGTAAAGTTTTAATCCTGTGACGTGTGTTTTCTTGTAGCTCTCCTGCATTGAAATCGGTGGAAACTTGGCCTCTGTCCACAGCTCTGAAGACAGTCAGTTCCTCCGAGACGCTGTATATCGTCTGACCGGGTCACATAGGCTCGCCTGGATCGGTGGACATGATGGAGTTGAGGTGATGAAATGATTGAAAATAATCTTTAAAATGCCAGATAGTGTTTTTAATGTTGGTAAATGAACAACGAACTTTTGTTAATGACTTTGTCTGGATCTCGATTTCCATGAAATTATCAAAGCAAACAATTTCCTTTTATATTGTAATGATAAAACATAAATGCACTGGGTTGTTGCCCATGTATTAGTCCTGGAGGCTTGTACTTGTAGTTTTACTCTGAGTCGCCCGTACGCTCATGTGTCGTTGCCCATTTCATCGATATCGACAAATACTGAATATTGTATGTGACCGTTCCTTGTTTCCTCTGAGCTTTGTCTGTCACTGTGATGCTTTCATGACACCGGATGATGTTTTTCCTGTAGTTTAGACTTAGATATATTTATTAGAAACAAGAAGATTTGGTAGAAAACAACATTAGATACTAATCCTGAACTGTGCCGATCATAATGTCAGAAAAAGATAAAACATTCCCATTTGTTTCACCATCTTAACACTGATCATGATTCATGGTAAATCCAGGAGGGGGTGTGGCAGTGGACAGACGGATCACCATTTGACTTTAATCACTGGAGTTATGGAGAACCCAATAACTTCGGACATGAACACTGCCTTGTGATGAACTGGGGAGGTAGGAAACATGCCTGCATATTTTTAGAGTACTTTTAGCCTACACAGAATGATCATGGACTGTATATGTTAACGTGTCCATGCTCTGTCTACAGCACGTTTATGGAACGACCTTCGGTGCTCTCACAGACTGCCCTACGTGTGCTCCAGTCGCCCAGCTCCCAGGAGACGACACTAAAGGCTGCCAGGGCAATGTCTTTACTCATTTAAACTAACGAATAAACTGTCTACTTTATCTAAACTATGTACTTGTGGTTCACGTCATATCAAAGAGAGATGTTATTGTGCTGACATAAATTAACTTCATCTTGGAAATTGTTCTTACTATTCTGTAATGATCAGTGCAAAAACATGACACACGGGAAAAGGTTTATACTCGTGGAATATTGTAACTAAAACAAATGAACCCGAGGTACCACAAGAGACAATGTAAAACCACTTTGCCCAGTCGTCCTTCTCATACTGGGCTGTTCAACAATGGAATAAGCTCCGAGATACTGAGCTTAGGTTTGCATTTTAAATTATATTGTGTATATGCAAATATTAATGTTGACCCCTCCCCCTGAGGATTACAGATGGAAATTAGTAGTAAAGCTCGAGTCTGGTACAAGCATCTCTGCCATTGTGCTTAATGTCATTGTGCACTGTCCTACTAGATAAATAAAATACATAAATAAAATAAGAGTTGTGAGTTTGTCATGACGTAGTGGTATATTTAACTGTAACATAATATGTGGACAAATATGACACAAGATGTATAACCTTTAAAACATGGCATCCTGTGACATAATAAATTCAAGAGTAAGTTTCATTTAATCCTTTTGCGTTTTGAAGTATTGTTTTTTTAATAGTAGCTCTCACAACCTCTACGTTTTTTCATGCATGGTTCAGTGGAAATATAAAAAATAAGTCCAAAGTTAAGAACATTCTCTATGGAGACAGATAAGTTTTAGGCCATACTGTAGAATATTGTAATAATTCTGTCACAGTGCACTACTTTTAGACAGTAATAAAAAAGAATAAGAATAAAATTGGGAACCTCGGCTTTACTATTTTCTAGTCTGCGTCAGAACCAGATCTAACGTTAACATAATTATTCAGGAATCCTCTTCGCTTGGACCCTTCTCTTAGCGACTTGCAGCACGAAGAAAGTGGAACAGAGAAACATGTTTTCTTTTAATAACAATGAAACATCACAAATGCTCTTTTTGTGTTAGAAGGAACTGTCTTCACCAACACGAGAGCAATATTGTTACAGCTCAAGATTCAGGTTTTTATCACAGTATTTTCTGTCTGTTAAACCCACATAGTATCAAATAAATACATACATTTTAACTTATATTAGTGCGTTTTTATCATTTTAATGTTTATTCCACACAAACAAACTTGACAGTCGTCCAAGATTAACACAACAATGAACAAACAAGAGAGAAAAACTTTAATTGGTATGATTTTCTTCCATTTAAAGTGGAACTAAACACTAACCAAACTGCTTTGTTTGTGTCTTGGGGTTTTATCCTTTGGCTGAATCAGTTTCTGTGTTTGTAGGTTTGAAATAGACCCGAGCCACAGGATTATATTGGAGAAACTAAACAGTCAGTCCATAAGAGAATGTACGAGCACTGTCCCAAGAGCAGCTCAGGACCCCAGTCTGCTGTACATCTCCATCTCAAAGACACTAACCACTCCTGTGAAGAGAGTGAGGTACAGATCTTGGCCAAGAAAATAAATGGTTAAATTAAAGGGAAATTAAAGAAGCATTTTTTGTTAAGAAAGACAATCCATCTTTAAACAGGATTGGGGCCTTAGACATCATTTATCTCCTATTTATAACTCGATCCTCAGACCCTAAATAAAGAAAAAAATAGTGCTAGCCAGAATGCTAATAGGTGTAAGGGCAACCATTAGGGGCCTGAATGATTATGCAAAATATGATTCAGGCACAGTTGACATGTAGCGTAGCTCATTAGACCTAGCTAAGAAACAGACAACAAACAGGCGAAACGTCTTCACTCCTACAACTTTTTGTCCAGTGACAGATTTGAATTTTTCTCTAGGCCTGGATGACTGAGGGACAGTATGTGTACTGTTCCTGTTCCAATTTTATAAGTACATTTGCAGCTTTGTGTTGAAAAACTGCCAAAAAACTGAGTGTGCGCTGCCTCCAGTGGCCACGACATGACATCACAGGACTTCCATAATTACAGACAGGTGTTTCTGATACAAACACCTGTCTGCAGGGGCGGAGTTTGTGGACACCTGTTAGACCAATCACACTGGTCCTTGTACCCTCAGACTCCGCCTCTACTCCCCTCTTCCCTTTAGGCCGTGTCCCAATTCAACAAATGCACTTCGCCGGGAGCACTGAAGGACACTTACATAACTTCTGGCGCGACAAGGTCTGTCTGACAAATGTGTCCTGCGATTCTATGAAGATCAGTCATAAATGAAGCATCCAAGCAGACTTCACGCACTTCTATATCCCATCATGCACCGCACGTGACTTCTGCTACAGGAGAAACAAGGTATATTTTCTTCAAGCTATACAATACTAGCTACAACTGTGACGTTATATTTGTCTTTTGATATTCAATGGGAAAGATTAATCCCTCACGTCATTCAATCTAAACAGAAATAAACGGCTGCGACCACGACACCTTGACTCTTTAATTAAATAGTAAAGAATTACAAATAAAACTGTCATTATTTCTGTGTCCATTTTACACCTTTAGGTCATGAGTCGACAGCCGTGGCGGTTTATAGGCGACGTAACGTAAGCGCACAGACAGCAGTGGACAGAGGAGCACACTGTGTCGGCCGAGTACTTCCAACTGTACTTCGAAGTGTGCAACCATCGAATTGGGACACGGCCTTAGTCCTCCAGGTAGTGACCAGTTTACCAGTTCTGTTACCAGTTCTGTTTGGTTGTGGGAGGAGTTTATGTGTCTATTTCCACTTTAATGTAACATGTAAGTGCAAAGCTACATTAGATTTACATTGATCAGTTTCAGATGCTTACATAGGATTAAGAATACACATGGACATGGAGATATTCTCAGTCTTTTGGGTTACATTTATAGTGGAGCAGATGTGACGACAAAATGTAAAAGAAAAGTTCAAATAATGGAGTTGTTTTCATGTGAGTGTTAGCGTTTACTTGCTCAGACAACTACTACAATTACTACTACTACTCTTGTTTTATGGCGTTTTCCTCACAGATGATCATTGATGGCAATTCTGTGGGGTGATGGTATTTTCCTTTTGAGGTGCAATGCTCCAGGTGAGACTCACAAATATTCCAGCTCTGCCCATCTCCTGATTAATCTAAGAAAGAAAAGTATTTTAAAAGACCTTAAAACACTGTTAACTTCTCATTTTTAACACCACACAGGAAGCAGTTTGTCCGAAGTACACGACCAGTCAACAGTTTGGACACACCTTCTCTTCTTTCAGTGTTTTTTTTCTTGATTTTTACTACTTTCTACATTTTAGATACACACAGAAGAGATCAAATATATGCTGCAAGATATATGGAAGGAAGGTGAAATAACTAAGTGTATTCTTTTGTATTTTACATTAAAATTCCTCAAAGTAGCCACTCTTTGCTTCGTGGACACTGCTGCAAACTCTTGCCCTTCTGTCTATGATCTTTATGATGAAGTCACCTCAAATTGTTTTACTTCACAGATCAAGAAATGGCAAAAGTGCAAAGCAGAGTTCCAAGCAAAGAGTGGCTATTTTTAAAAGTCTATAATCTAAAATGATGGTAAATCTAAAAGTCTGGAGTTATTTAGAGTTTATTTTTGTGTTTATTCATAGTTTTGATGCTTCAGTGAGAACCTCAAGGAAATAAAGAAAAAGCATAAATGAAAAATAGTTTCCAAACTTTTGACTGATGGTGAAAGTTGTTTTAAATTTTGCATCAGTTTGAATCTCACTTGTGCTGAGACTTGAGCGATGACAGCAGGATCTAAGAGATCTGCTTCTGATCTCATGTCCATCTTCAGAATATGAATCACTGTGAATTCTGTGCAATAAGAAATATCATTTAAAAGTCACCACCAGAACAAAATGACACAACAGATCTTGAGGTGGGAGATAAGAGCTTTGAAAAGAGCAAAAACCCGCCGTGAAAAACAAGTAGAAACAAGTGAAAACAGGTCAAACCAATTAGGCGTCTGCACTTTTGTGGTTAAAGCTCCACTATGCTACTTTCTGGTAACAGCGCCACCTGCCAAGAACAGGTGGTGGTGCTGCCAGGCCTAGTTACAGGTCAGGTGTGTGGAGAGGCGACCCCGCCACTAACACTAGGACTACACGTTTTTCAGTGTAGTTTGAGCAATAAAAACTGTATATGTTTAATGCCATACTGTGGAATGTTCTAACCAAGGCAATACACAGAGGTGGCGTATCATGCACCAGAAAAGTTACATAGTGCAGCTTTAGTTTGCATTCACCGTTTGTGCAAAAGCTGAACCTCAACCAAGGCATTTACAGCTCATTTTAGCTCATTTAAGATGTGTTGCAAAAATATGTGTCTGAAACATGTTATTTTACTGATATAAAATAACAAAACATATTGATATATTCACTTTTTTCAATATCACCCATCTAAGACACAAATGTGCACTTACCTTCCTGGCAGATGAAAGGATACTTGTTATTGCAGTTGGCGCCTTCCCATCCGTAGCTTGGAAACAAAACTGCACAGTACTCATTGGAGTTTGCGTAGCCAAGTAAGTTATTCCAGTTTCTGTAGGTGCTGGTGTTGCCGTTGGACCACCTCCAGGGGGTCCTGTAGAGCCCGATCCACGCCTGGTTTGCTTGGGCGACAGAATTGACTGCGACCTGGTCACTCGGTATCTCAATAAACGCCAGATCTCTGTAGTTGGCTCTGCAGTGATGTCTGGCATCGGTCCAGTTCATCTTTGAGCCGATATAAAAAAAATCTTTGCCAGTTGTATTGGAACCTGTGTATGAACAAAAACACATCTTTTAAGTTTTTTTGTTTCAAATTCTTGTTCATCTAAACTGGTAAGTAGTAAGTATTAGTATAAAGGGTCTTTCTCGTTAGGGCCCGAGCACAAATGTGTGAGGAGGAAGAGCCACCAACTCATCCATCTCGAGATCAAGAGATCTGTTGTATTTGTACAATTTTGAGAAAAACAATAATGTACAAACATTTCAGTGATATTGAAGATTAGAGTTCAGCGAGCTCTCATTCTGAGTGAAGACCCCTAGAAAAAAATATTGAAAAACGCTTCAGTAGCTCAACCTCAAAAATCTATTTACATTGCACCAAAAGGAGCCCCCGGCCCGTAAACAGGTCGACAAACAAATTAAATCATGTCAGAAATGATATGGCCCCGCCCTGAACTCTACAGGAAGTCGGCCATTTTGGATCAAACCCTGGACAAAATCGCTCATCATATAATAGATGCAGAGAAACAGAAAACACATTTATGAACAATAAAATAATAATATGCACTATCACTATTTTCTCTCCAGATCTAACATTAACATAACCATTGGTCCAGGAATGATCTTCGCTTTGACCCTTTTCCTACTGTTACTACTACTTCTACTTCTACTACTGTTTTATGAAGTTTTTTCTCACAGATGATTGTTCATGTCAGTTTACTTTTGATTGTGGTATTTTCCGTGTGAGGCACAATGCTTCAGGTGAGAGTCACAAACATTCCAGCTCTGGCCATCTCACGATTAAGCCAAGAAAGAAAAGTATTTTAAGTATTTAGTAAAGAATAATGTATAGATAATTGAGTGATAGCAAAAATTAGCATTTGCTGAGCTCTAATTTTTGTGTGAAGACCCCAAATATTGAAAAACGTCTCAAAAATCCCTAAACTCTGCAGGAAGTCGGCCATATTGGATCAAACATGAGACGTCCAAATTCTAAACCTCGTTCTTTACCAGTAAACAGTAATAATAAAGTGATATTTGTGCACTTTTCTTTTGGATTTGACGATCGATTTCTATTTCCTGTCTGTGTCACACTTGAACCTCATCAATCAGCACCATTTAGCACATTTATTATTTTGCTGAAATAGTTGAAAAAGGACACACTTTCAGCTTATTGCAAGGTTAGAATATCTATGTCATCACACAGAAAAGGAAAAATAACCCTCATTGTTTTAATCCATGTAAATCATTCGTCTTACCTCTAAAACATACAAATCCATAGAGGCGATCACATGACACATCCCTCCAAGAACCAGAAGATGTAATGACACAATCTTCTGCCGCGTTGTAGGAGTCTGGCTGCACGCCTGCCCACCTCTGTAACCCGCCGGGCTGTCCTGCTCCGTGGCAGACCATCTCCAGGAGTTCACCTCACTCGTCATCTGTTTCCATCCGTCCGGATGGTCAGACAGCCCGATCCAGGCACTTGTGTCGACTAAAGGCAGCCGGCTTGTGTCGCTCTCACTTTCAATGGTGGCCAGGTCTGCATACACTTCTCTGCAGTAGAGCTGAGCGTCCGTCCAAGACATTGAAGCGTTTATGAGTAGGTAATAATATTCTTTTATACTGGCAGCATTTAGGATGATCAGAGCTCCTGGAGGAAAACGACATTCTTTATATTAGCTTCATGCACATGTCACATTTAGGCCTAAAATAACCGATAATACTGTTTCAGACCAAGTACCTCCTTGCAAATATATTTGACCTTTAGAGCAGTGGTCCCCAACTTTTTTTGCACAACGGACGGAATAATGTAGTTTTATTTTCTACACGTGGCAGATAAATATGTCAAAAATAAGTTAAATGTATAAAAAAATCCAGCTCACTGTCCTGCTGAATCAGAGGGACCTGAGCTTGTTCTTCTTTCCTTCTTGTTCACGTTTGTTTCTTTAAAAAAATCTAAAGTCTGATCTTTGAATCCAGGTCTTAGTCTCCATGAGCCAAGCAGTTTTGAAGGTTTCATTGCCTCGTCTCTTTTCCCTCATATTCCACAGAGCCGACTCGTGAGACTCACCTGTCGAGACAAACCCAGATTTTAAGTAGTTCTCCTGGTGTCGTCTGTTAAACTGATCTTTCTTTTTCTTGGAGGTCGTGGCTCCTCTTCTGGCTCCTCAGTTTGACCTTTCTCCACAGACTTTTGTTTTTGTCTCATTTTCTGGAGCTTGTGGCTCGACTTTTTTTTTTTCGCTGATAAATTATTTACTGTTTTTTGTGCGGCCCGGGAGCAATGTGTAACAGACTGTTACCAGACCCCGGCCCGCTGGTTGGGGACCACTGCTTTAGAGAACCAACTAGCGGGGGGCATACTGTGGGACGTATCTACCCCTGCCCCTGGTTAACTCCCTGTAGAAGTCTGGAGACACACATCCTGCACCTTGCCAACAGTTTTTCATTTTATTTTAACTTTTCTATTCATTCCTATAGGCTTAGTGTTTTTGAGTAAATGAAATGAATAAATGTGTAGGTTTGTAATACTGCCTCCTGTCCCTCTCTAATGTGTTGCCTTTCCTCGAGTGCCATTGTTACAAACTTATCACAAGTTTAAGTTTTCTAAAAACATGTATCAGCACAGCTCTGTCTAAACAGTACAAGAAATAAAAGAAAGATAACAACTTAAAACATACTAACACAATGAAATATGCTACATGTCAAGTCTTCACACTTACCAAAAGTGAGGAAAAATACCAGCTTCATTGTGTCGTCAATATGGAAGCCTTTTCTTTGACAAAAGAAGGGCAAAAGATTTTATGGAATATACATTTTATTGCTTAAAAATAGTTATTCTTGAGAATCTACAGTGAACTGTCCGTGATGGCGTTGACAATGATAAAATGTCCATTTATAGGTCTTCGGCGCACACTCAGCCAAATATATTTAACTATGCAAAATAAATGAAACGTGTTATGTCACCTTTGAGAAGTCTTAACTAAACTGAGGAGAAGGAAATGATGGTACAACATGGATCTCAGCAGCAAGTCATTGTGTTTCTATAAAATACATAGAGTGACATATTTACTGTGCACATACTTTATTATAAAAACACAAACACTTTTATCCAGTGGCACATTGTCTTGAACAGTTTGGGAGTGGCACTGGTCCCATTGGCACCAGTGGTGTCTGATTTGCACTTTTCATTGGGGCGGCTCTGCATAAGTACAACTAATGCCACATGTAAACCTCCAGGGCTTAGACCTGCCTCCAGCAAATGACACGACATAGTCAGACGTGACATGTGACCCAGGTCGTCCAGGTCGGAGGGCAGGAAAGTGTGTCCAGTTGACTAAATAGAATCTGCTTTACTTTTGCTATAGAAAACATTTATTCAAAGTGGATACGATTGGCTTTGTGGGAGAATCCAGGAATTTACAAACAAAAAAAATCAAACCAAAGTCTTAACTCTCATCTCAAAGGTGTGATGTTGGCTTCTTGTTTGCTCCACTCCCTCTGCGTCTCAAACTCGGCCGAACACGATCCTGTATCACACAAAGACGCTCAATGGTCACCTATGATTTACAAATAAAAACAGATTTGTCTCAAGTCACATTTACAGACTTTATCGCTCTGCTAATAGGTTTTTTGTTTGCATGTCGCCTGTCAGTCTGATCTGAACTCGGGAAATCCACCTTTGACCAGACTCACATCTTCATAAAGTACTGAAAAAAGTATTCTGGATTCTAGAAATTTAACATTAGCGCTATAACTCTGCAGCTAAATGCTAATACAATGGCTAGCATACATATAAACACACATAATAACACAATAAACAATATACTACAACTTCACAAACCTGGTGCTGTGCAGTAGTGTCTTCAGTGGAGCGTGTGCTGATGGTGCTCTGAAAGTGAAGTGCACGGAGAGGGAGGGCTCAGAGCGTCAAAAACCAGCATCAGGCGAATAAAAACATGATCAGAACAGTCCTAAACTAAACTGCGGTGTGTGGTATGAGTTTTGCTATCGCTGCTACACTTCCAAACACATAATATTTTCCTGGCTGTTTCTAACCCTGTGCAGTTGAACGCCTCTCCAGTCCAGTGAGTCTCTTTTAGAAGGGTTTGTTTCTCTTGTTTATTTTGAGGTTTAGTCTCCTCCCATTTTCCTTTTACCTTCTGACCAGGTGTGACACATCTGTGCTTCTGTCAGATGAATGAACGTGTGAGATTCAGTCTGTAATAATTTTAATCATTTATTAACCATAAATATAAGAACAAAGACGTGGCCTAAATATCACCTCACACAGACAGTTATTTTTTTTTCATTCTTGTTCTACAGTTTAATCTGAATTTTCTTTGGTTGTCTATGTCCTTAATTTATCTTGACATTCAAATTTGTATTTATTCATTTATTTTTTTGCTTCTTCAAAAACCCCCCATAAACCATCTTAAACACTATATTATTATTAAA